>CM016722.1:27537000-28137000 GCA_005771605.1 Scutellaria baicalensis | reverse complement strand
GTACAATTGGAGCGACTAGACCCGAATCTGCGTATTTTGCTTTTTTTTTTTTCTGGTTTTATATGTGTGACTTTTAATGTTGTAACATTGTAATATTTATGTATTAGTATGTTGGCCTTTATATAATTTTTTTAGCACCAAAACAAACACTATTTTATGTTGTATTAGTGTAACTTTTATATTATATTAGTGGGTCCTTCTATAGTACATCGGGTGTATTAATACACCAAACTCTCCATCATTTTCAGTCATTAGATCTGAGATCATATATAGTTGACTTTGACTTTAATGATCTCAAATCTGATGGCTAAAAATGAGTTGAGAGTCTGGTGTATTAAGACACTTGGTGTACTATAAAACTACCCTATATTAGTATGACATTTATGTACAAATAAACATTAATTTTATGTTATTTATAACCTAAAAAAGGAATAATGTTTCCGTTTTTTTTTGGATCGACATACCTTTATGGGGTTTTATGCACACCTTGTGTTGCACTTTGTATGACACATAAAAGTATGACAATGTTGCTATAAATGTATAAGTCATATCACATAAATGTATGAGTAATATCATATAAAAGTATATATGTACAAAATGTGAAGAAATTTTTGTTTTGTTTTTTTTTGTTTTGTTTTTTTAAGTGAAAATATTACATAAAGGTCAATATACTTGTACATAATAGTAATAGTAATAGAATATAAATGTCATACTAATACAATATAAGAGTCACATACTTATAAAAAATAATTTGAAGTGAAAGTATTACATAAAAGTCAGCATACTTATAAATAAAGGTGATAGTGTTACAACATAAAAACCACACATTTGAAGTGGAAAAAAAAAATTTAAAACCAACGGATCAAGATCCACTCGCGCGGATCTGGATTGCACAATGCACCAAGTCCACATAATTGTCCCTATTTATATAATTGCAACAACCCATCAAACAATGAACGATTTTGCATATAAATCATCAATTTTTTTTTTAAAAATTTGTGGCACCAATATATAAATTATAGGAATTGACATCTAAACTATCAAACTATGTTTTTTTATCCATTATTCACCAAATTTTTGCATGAGACTTATACATAACATATTTTTAAAAGTTGTTGCCCAAACAATTGATTTGTTATATTCAAAAAGGCCTCAAATAAGTAGTAAAAATGCGACTCACTTGTTTGGACAAAAACAAAAACCTTAAAAATGTCACTTGCAAGTCACCTCTTGAAATCCGATGAAAAATGACCAGAAAACGAGTTTTGGTTTAAGTGTGAAATTTGTATAGTTCATGTGTATCGTTGCCAAAAAAAAAAGGTTCGATGATTTATGTATAAAATCATTCATAATTTGATGGGTTGTTGCAAATAATACTTATATACACACTTTCATTTTGTCTTTTTAAGTAAACTAGTATTTCACCCGCGCGATGCGCGATTTATTATTTATTCTGATAGTTATATTAAAAGTTATTTATATATCTTCATTATTCCAAATGTTGTATGATATAGAAATATATTTACCATATATTTATTCATTTTTAAAGTTATATTTTATTATTTAAAAATAATTATTGGATAAAGTAGAGTTTTAGTTGAAGAAAGTAGAATTTGGTTGGCCCGATCTCTTGTGTGTTTCTCAAACTTCCTTGTGCATTCGTTTTCTTGGGACGTGTTATTTTAAATTCTAATAACACAAATTATATATGTCATTCTACATTATATTTGACAATATTAAAATGTTGGAATACAAAATTATAAATAATCTAAACAGTGAAATTGAAAGCTTATATTCTATTTATTTGTTTTTTGAAAAAAATTTATGGTCGTTGGCTCGATAGATAATTTGATAAGTCAATGATGAAGTTAGTTAAAAATGACCATTTAACAGTATAAATTTTGAATCTTTATTTATGTACAAAATTTATCATAATTACAGAAACTATCTTAAATTTATTTTAACTTTAAAATTGATAATATGAATAATTATAAACATTAAGTAACTTTAGTTAACAAAAAAAAAAAAGATTAACAACTTGAAAGCTTACATTCTATTTGCTTTTCTTTTTCACTGAATTTTTTTCATGGCTTGATATAGATAATTTAATAAGTCAGTGATTTTCGAAATTAGTTAAAAGTGACAAATTAACAATATAAGTCTTGAAATATTTATTTATATACAACATTCTCATAATTACAAAAAATATTTTAGAATATATTTAACTTTAAAACTGATAATATGAATCATTATAAACATTAAGTAATTAAAGTTAGCAAAAGAAATTTAATATTTTGAAAACTTACATTCTATTTGTTTTTATCTTTTGTTGAATATTTTTCTTAGTTTAATAAATAATTTGATAAGCTAATGATTTTTGGAATTGACCAAAATTGATCAATCAACAATATAAATTTTGAAATATTTACTTATATACAACAATTTTTTCAAAATTACAAAATATCTTAAAATTTCTTTAATTTTAAATGAGAATGTGAATAATTTTAGACATTAAGTAATGATAGTTAACACAAAGAATTAAATTATTGTTCAACATTAAACATTATTTATCAACAACAACAAATAATAATAATGATGATGATGATGATGATAATAATAATAATAATAATAATAATAATAATAATAATAATAATAATAATAATAATAATAATAATAATAATAATAATAATAAGTTAATTGGAAATATTACAACATAACATAATTAATTTCTCTTGAAAATAATAATTACAATTTTTTTATTAACTAAAATCTTGATTTGACATTTTTAGGAGGAAAGTGACAAAATTATAAATTTTGCCAACTGTCCTCCTTTTATATATAGATAGATGGCTTGTAATATTGAGCTTATAATTATTTACAGAGTAGGTTTTATATAAGACAGTTTCATATTGAAACTTTATTTAAGATGATCATTTTTGGATTAATAAGGTGCATCAACTTATTCAAAATGACCAATATTGATTTCAAATACATCCATAAAAAAACTTCATCTCACGTAAGACTCAACCACTATGTATAACGATATCACTTCAAGTTTTACATAATATATAAAAGGTATACTGATGTGGTATCATTTTATCTACTTAGGTCACAGGGATGCAAATAATTGATGGATCATTATGTGTCTCAATTATTTTTTACGAAAAAGAATAGCTACATCTTGTTATCCACTGTATAATATAACTATATAAGGGTATGAGATAAAATGAAACAAAAATGTTTTATAAAGGGAATATATATGTATTTTTGTGTGAAATTATGATTTTTATACTGCTATTTTATGAATCTAATTTCATAAGATTAATCAATCTAGAATTCGTAATTCTAAAATAAAAATTGAATTTTGATTTGATGAGACCAACCGTAGAGAATAGTTACATATACTGAAAAATGATAATAAAATTAAAGAAGTAAAGCAAAGTAAAGTTACAGTGAAATTGAACCTTACTGAAAATGGCAAAAAGTAGAAAAAGGTGAAAAGAGGATGAAAATGAAATGATAACTCTCTTGCTCGTTGCTAAAATGCGCATGAGGCGCACTGTCAAGTGCCTCTATCTCCTTCCTCTGCCTCACATCACCACCTCTCTCTCTCTCTCTCTCTCTCACAATTCCATCGCTACACTTTCACTCTCAGTAGCCATTGCTATCTTCTTTATATTAACCCCCATTAATCAGCGCCCACTGCCCACACTTTCCAAATTCATTCACGCACTTTATCAAACATATTAACTGCAGAAAAAGCAACTCCAGAGATTGGTATTTTTCCCCTTTCTTGTAGTCTTTTCTTATGGTGGGGTGGAAGTAAATCGGGAAATGGATACGCCTTTGGTAAACGAGGCGTCATTCACTGCAGCAGCAAACCCATCTTCGTACAGTTTGGCGGGGCTGCTGTCGTTTCCGGCGAGTGGCGGCGGTTTGGGGCTGAGAATGGGGAACCTGGGGCGTAGCGGCGGAGGAGATGGTTCGCTTGAGGAATCGACGGTCACGGAGCAGAGCGGCAGCGGAAATGGCGGCGCGAAGAGGAGAAGGGGGGATGTTGGGAGTTCTTTTGATGGTACCCCTCCCAAGCTTCTTTCCACCACTAGTGCTATTCAAGATGTAATTCATGCTCTCAATCTTCATAATGCCTGCTTTTACCTTCTTTCCATCTCTTCTTTATCACTTTCTAGTGTGTGTTTTATTTCTTTCTAGTAGACTTTGCTTTTCTTGCTTTGAGCTGCTGTTGTTACTTTCTGCTCTGTAAATTGCGAATCTCTGCGTGTGTGTGTGTGTGTGTTGTTTGATGTTAATTATGAAATTTACTTCATATTTACTTCCTGTCCAGAGTTTAAATGATTACACGAATTTATCTGATCAATGCAGTGTTTTGATACAGTACTTAAATTTGGTTTCTGGGGTTCTTTCCGATTCATTTATTCAGATCTATGTGATGTTATTAACTCTGTTTTCTGCAACAGAGTGAGTTGAATGGCAAACGAGCAAAGGTGTCCGATTCCAGGGATCAAAACAGCGGCTCAAAAACGGAAGCAGAAGCGAATTCAGGAACAAGCGTGAAGCCGGTTGAGAAAAGTAAATCGGAACCACCAAAAGACTACATTCATGTTAGAGCAAGAAGGGGTCAAGCTACTGATAGCCACAGTTTAGCTGAAAGAGTAATCAGTTCTTGCTTGCCCAAACTTAAGCTCCCAGCACATGGTTTTTCGTCAATGTTGGTTTCTGAATTCTGATTACTATTGTTCATTTCAGGCTCGAAGAGAAAAGATCAGTGAGAGGATGAAAATTCTGCAAGATTTGGTGCCAGGATGTAACAAGGTCTTGGCTGTCTGTTTATATTGATGTCCTGATTAGATTATGTTCATGTTAGATTGTTTTAGATTTTAGGGAACATAGTAGATGAATACATAAAATGTTTTTTGTTATTCAGGTTATTGGGAAAGCTCTAGTTCTTGATGAGATAATCAATTACATCCAGTCACTTCAACGCCAAGTCGAGGTTGCTCTCTTTGTGCTGCCATTTCTTTATCTTATCTTCCTTGTTAATTAACTCTGGTTTGACTAACACTCTTCTTTGTTAATTGCTGCTCCAGTTTTTGTCGATGAAACTTGAAGCCGTTAACTCAAGGTTGAATCCCGCCATAGAAGGCTTTCCTTCCAAAGATGTATGTTCATCTGCATTTTCATTGCATTAAACTGTTTAATTCTCTTACTATGTCCTTCCTTTGTGCTTGATTAAAGAATATTGCAGTTATAAAAGCCTGCTTTCTTACTATAATAGATTTTCGACAAGCCAAGTCCAACATAATTCTGTTATTTGAATAATATAATTGTAACTCACATATAAGGGGCTACCAAATTTCACTTCTTATCATTGTGGAGTATATGACTTCATAAACTGAACATAATCATGGACAGGAATACTATTAGGCTCAAGAAAATTAGTGGACGCAAGTTTCAGATATAGGTTCTTCCATTTTTTTGAATCATGCAATCGATACATGTTTCCTTCGTTGCTAACTATTTCACTCAAACTTTAATAATTGTCATGATGAAGGAATATGTCTTATCTCATCATATTTTGTTTCCTTACACGAAAGGCATTCAGGCTATCATAATATTATCTGTTTTGAAGATGATGCCGTATTGTACATAGATTTGGTTCTGTACATTAAACTGTATAGAAAGTCTGGCCAAACCCCTTCAATGCATGCTATTCTTGAATACTATCTACTTCTACTTTCATATTCTAATCTTGCACCCTGCATTTGAATGTCGATTTCATCAACTTTGGTTAAGCTGCTGCTTTGCTTGAGTAGTTGCTTCAAACAATAGTACTATGCATCCACAATTTGCAATATTATGATCCTTGAAATCGAATGAAGTGATGAAGTCTTTTCTGGGGCAGTTAGGATCGGCAACATTTGATGGGAATGGAATGATATACGGATCGAACACAACGACAGGAGAATATGGGAGAGGATCATCAGCAGAGTGGCTTCACATGCAGGTGGGAAGTGGTTATGAAAGATCAACATGATGATATTCTTCACCATCTAAAGTAGAGTAACTTCTTTTAGTAGGTTCTGTATTGCTCACTAGTGTGTACAAGAATAGTTATTAGCTTGTAATCATTCTACCTTAGCCAACTCCTATTGCTTATATATTTATAAGAACACCTCTTTTTTATTTGTGAAAATACACACATCTCTACCTTATTACGAAATGATTGCGGAAATCTATATCTATATATATATCTATATCTATATTATAATAAAAGCAAGTTGGCAAAAATTCCTAATTTGTCACTTTTCTTCTTAAAAATGTCACATCAATTTGATAATGTGTAAATAATTTCTTTTTATTTTAATTTTTCAAAATTTCATTTTGATTTTCAATATTAATTTAGTAGTATTACTTTCTTGATAAACTATTAAATATTCTAATAAAAAATAAAATATATATATATATAAGTCTTGATTAATTTTACATTATAATGAGAGAGAGAAAAATTATCCGGCTTGTGGACATAATCTTCTGGTTTCTTTTGGAGATAATAAATGGTTGAAATTGCATGCGTGAGTCTTTTTTTTTTTAAGATTTTAATAATTTAGTTTTTCATTTATTTAAAAATGATCCGATAATTATGAAAAATATCAAAAGAATCCCAATTTGGCCAGAATAGTTGCGAGAGGTTGCAATCTATTAAATTCGTATAATTTAGGTTGCAATGTGTCAAAAAACAAAGTTTAGGTTAGAAAGTGTAAAAACACAAAAGTACAGGTTGATTTTAGTATTTAACCCTAGAAAAATTAAATAAATACTAACTTACTTTAAATAATCCTTTCAATTTAATATTTAATTAATTAATGACATTATATGCATTTTAATAGTAATAAATGGATTGATAGATTTGTTTTCTTTACGGTGTTGTCAAACAATATCGATGTCTAATTATTGTTTGTAGGGAAAGATTTAAAATGTTTCTCAAATAGAATTTCCGAATATGAAAGCACTATGACTTGAATGGCCGATGACAATGAGAAACACAGAATAAATTTTATTATAGAAGAAATGGCCATGATTAACCTATTTCCTAAAAAATAAGAACAAAATAACCCTCCACTATATATTTCCACCAATATACCCACCTTTTAAGAAATAAGGCCAAAAGTACCCACTTTTCTCCAAAGTTAAATATGGCCTCTGACACCAATCATCAGGAAAAGAAATTTTTTTTCTCTTTCCTCTGTTACATGGCCACGTGTAGGCTTGATTTTCAAAAGTTTTCGTGTTGGCTTGATTTCAAGAGTTTTCGTATAGGCTTGATTTTCAAAAGTTTTCGTGTAGGCTTGATTTCAAGAGTTATCGTGTAGGCTTGATTTTCAAGAGTTTTCGTGTAGGCTTGATTTCAAGAGTTTTTGTGTAGGCTTGATTTTCAAAAGTTTTCGTGTAGGCTTGATTTCAAGAGTTTTCGTGTATGCTTGATTTTCAAGAGTTTTCGTGTAACCCTATTTTTAGGTGTTACACGAAAACTATTATATAAATCTTATTTGTCCCAGTGGAACTATAGCTTAATTTGCTTATTGTGGTCCTGGGTTCGATTCCCACTGGCAACAGTGTGCCCTTTTTTTTTTTGCTGAAAAGGTGGGTCAAAAACTGAAAAGGTGGATCAATTCTGAAAATGTGTCAATGTCACACAAGTCAAAAGTGGGTATTTTTGGGCTAAAATTTAGTTTTGGGTTAGATTTGTCCTTTCATTATAATGAGTGTTTTTTTTGTCCATATATATAACAAATAGGGTAGAAATGGCTGATGTCCCTAAATTATACTTGGCATTTCTCTTTGCCAATTAGACCGATACAAAAATTTATACGATACTGTCTCACATATATAATTTCGTGAAATAAAAGCCCATTACTTTTATAACATTTTCACAAGTCAATCTCTAATTTATGGGTCCTAAAAGTCATACTCTTACAACTCATGATACTCGATATGTTCTATTTTCCTCTCATATACACATAGGGAACCATTAGACATCAACCGACCAAGATAACAATGTCCAACAAAATTGTTTGAAACCTTCATGGTTTACGAGCACGATCACGCCACGAGCCTTTCGGCATAGTAAGAACCTATAAAGATGAAAACTTTATATGAACACCCGATACCTCTTCTGTAATTCTTCTCTCTATAATATGCATCGTATATTACCTGATCACTAAGAAGACTTGTCATAGGAGCACATGGGACATTTTCTTTTTTGTGGCTTTTCTCTTCTTCTTCTTCTTCTTCTTCATCGTCTGTTTCAGTTGGTGGTGGATATGAAGGCGCTCCAAACATCGCTTCATCATGAACAGCCTTCATCTCTTCCTCTTTTCTCGCCTTTAAATATGGAAGCAATATTACAATTTAGAATTCTCAAACAGAGAAGATCTTACAAATATAATGAGGCATAACATTATTACCTCAACTGCAGAGAAACGAAAGCTTTGTCCCATGCGCTTGACCAACCCCGCATCATCCTCCGCAGCTGCTGAAAGGTAAGCATTATTGTCATACTTTGCAGCACGAACAGAGGGTTTTCAAGAAGTTAGTAAATGCCAAGTTAGAAGCTTTGTGGGAGGCACTTGATTCGAATAAAGAATCAGACCCTACATAGTGGGATAAGGGCTTTGCAGTAGTTGTGTTCCTTTCTTAATTGAAGAAATCTCATTTTCATCTGTATGATCACGAACAAGAAAATGCAGACATAACATGTATAGACCATAATGCAAGCATTATGTAGCCAAGAAAATATTCAATGTCAACTCATCAAGCTGAAAACGATGGAATCAACCGAGATGACTTAAAAATCAGAAACATTTTTTACCTTCAATTTCCTCATCATCAAGAGGTGCATCCTTATCAAAGTCAAAACGCTCCCATCCAGAGCCTTTGCCTATTGCTTCATCATTTTCAGCTGCAACAGCAATGCTTCCATCATGTAATTAAAAAACGACAATTTAATGAAATGACGTGAAAAGAATCTTAGAATTCGTAAGCAGCCTGAAAGCAATCAAAAATAAAGCAGGCACAAAACTGCATCCTTCTCTTGTTAATAAGATGAAGGTAGTAGACATGGAACATAGACAAGCATCAACCAATTCCATTTCGATGTTTGAGTAAGGTCTCACAAATGTACAGTATTTTGACAATAGTCGCTATTTCATGCTTACAACAATATAGCATACCACCGATTGTGTATTTTTACATTTTCACATCTGTAGACATGCACCTCTCTTCAAATCTTAAATCAAAAAAACCATAAGTTATCAAATGTTTGTGTATTTACAAAACCAAGATCATAGAACATTAAGCCAGCACCTCTCAACAAGTAATTCTCGTTTTACTTTGTCCAGATGATTGTTCAAAAAAACTATGGTCAATACATCATTTTTTTGAAATTGATCTTATCAAATGCCAAAAGTACTACTCCAACAGAGTTCCAGCAGTGAAACAGAAGGTACACAGAGCCAAAACTTTAATTTCCTACAGTAAGATAAAGATTAAAACAAGAACTTTCAAAATTTTCACTATCTTAGTATCACCACATCACAGATCCCCAGGATGTCCTGAAGGAATTTCATAATTGTACCATAACTTATCATGTTCTAAAGTCTTCGATACAATTTATGTTGCATTTACCAAGCTCTCAGTAAATTTGGCCTACTTTATCAATAAATATGCAATTACAAGCAAGAAGGTATCAGAGCAGGTGCCTTTTTATGTTTCATATACATGTCTTGAAAGAGACGGGTGTCGGGTAGACTTAAGAAAAACTAAGTTTTGGCATAATTGGAATATAACATACAGAAAGAATCTATCGAAGATTCAAAAACTAAATTTCTCTAAGAAACAGTACAGAAAACACTCTGGAAAACAGGAAAACACCTAATCATCAGAAAACACTCTGGAAAACACAGAATCATTGAATGAGGTTGCATTACCAGTTCTTGAAAGCTGAAGCTTCATTTTGGCTTTGACCCTTTCAGCTGGTGTCTATTAAAATAAAAACAAAGATATCACTAAAACTCATTAAAAAAAAGGACAGATAAAAGTAGAAACTTTAAAGGAATCCGTAATGTGCCTAGCTCCTTAGATATTCATCTTAAAGGTAAAATGAGAACTTTTACATTTACCTTCATATAGAAAATTATTTGAAGATCCAAGCAATGCCAATAAGGCATGTCTCAAAAAAAGATGAAACCTATTTAAACATTAAATTGCTCCATGTAACCCATCCAAAGTGAACAATGGCAATGTACTAAAGCTAAACATAAAAAGAAAGTAAAATCAAATACAACACACAAAAGTGATCATGATAACAAACACACAATACACAAATGACAGTAACCACAAATACATACGTTTTTAGTATTTTCTTAGACAACAGAACTATAGTTGAGGACAACAGAACTATAGTTGAGCAATCTTTCAGAACATTCACAGAAAAACGTCTTGCTGAAGGTGCTGTCATACAGTTCATCCTTAAGATAGTATCCAATATGCTACTCAAACACAAAGTCTAACAGATGACAACTAAATGAGATTGTAATAAACAACAATAGGCTGCTTTAACACGATTATAACAACATATATCAAGCATACAAGATTCTTCGTATATGAATGACTTTCTATCATAAAATCATTAAAGCCACATAGCATCAATCCACAGAGACCTTTGTCAACCCAATACAGTCAAAGGAAACAAGTGCAGAATCCAATAAAGCTCAAATGCTGTGGCCATGAACTCAAATTGCAGATAAAAACAGTATGCAAAATTGTTTGAATTCCCAAATTAAAGAACTCACCATATTGTTATAACCACCAATCAGTTTAGCAAAATCTATCCCACCACCGCCCTGCTTCTTGCCCTTCTCTGGCCTCCGCTCTGCCGGCGACCCTTGCCTTTTACTTCTCTCTCTACTCCGAGACCTATATTTATGCCTCGACTCATCCTCTCGGCTCCTACTCCTCCTCGACCGCCGATCACGGCTCCGGCTGTGGCTCCTGCTTCGGCGCTTAGAACGCTTATCCCTATTCCTATCTCGGCTCCGACTACGGCTTCTCCGCCTTGAATCTCTATCACTAGGGCTCCGGCTACGGCTCCTCTTTCGGCGCTTATCCCTAATTCTCTCTCGGCTCGGGCTCGAGCTCGGGCTCGGGCTCGGGCCACGACTCCGGATTTTTTCTTTAGGTTTTTTGCTAAGCTTGGTTTGGATGGATTGAAGCTGTGCTTGCTTATCAAATTCATCGGTTTTGGAGGGACTGGATGCTTTAACGAAGCTACTGAGGAAAGATGAGGTGGTTGGGAGGGCGGAGCCTCTGGATGGAACGTCGTCGTTTCCGGAAAAGCCAAGACCCTGTTTGAATCGGGCGGCGCCACCGCCCCTACGACTCAGGTCGTCGTAGTATGCGGCCAGCTTCTCATCCTCCATTTCCGGCGACGGTGGAAATTATAGGAGCAAAACCCTGACTATAATGTATCAAATACGGAGAATTTGCAAAAGCAATATAAAAATTTCACACCTTTTGTTTTCTATTTTTACAAAATTTATATGAAAATGTCTGTGGATTCTCACCAATTCAAGATTCAACTGGTTCGATCAGTACAAACTTGGTTATAATATTAAATTTGTAGCTGATAATAGTAACCATGAATTCAAAATCATTTTTATTAGATGGATTTAAATTGTATAAGTTTACTGTCAATATTTAATTTTAAATATAATTACAATCAAATATATACATCAATAATTACTTATATAATTTGGACTTGACGTCATCATTTGGAGTCTGAAAATCTAAACATATCTCGAATTGAAACAAGTTTAAATTTAGCATTTTTGGTGTTACAATTAAAATTCATTTTACGATTGAAACTGAATTTTATGTCGGTGTCTTTTCATGTAATTAACCTTTTTTACTAATAATTATAATGAATATTATTCCGAAGACAAATTATTTACATGGACTAGTATTTTTGGGAACCAATTGCATGCGCCTTTTTTTTTAATTTATATGGTAACATTTATGTTATACGAATAAAATATTTATGTTGAATCAGTATAACCTTTATGCACATATATCATATCATTTATATTACTTGAACTTTTTTCAATATAAAAGTTTCATGTAGTACAACCAAACGTCTATGTTATAATAATTAAACATTTATGTGATATTAATATAACTTTTATGTACAAATATCATAACTCTTAAGTATTTAAAAAATAAAATAAGGGGTTATATTATTATAACAAAAATGTTAGATTATTATAATGTAAATGTTTAAAAGGTATTATAGGTAGGAGTGGTCGGGTTTTTGAGAATTCTCTCACTGTAGGCTGAATCGAAATTCCAGTATAGAAAAAATTCATACAGGTACCATAACAAAATTTTGGGATACCAAAATTCGATCGTAAATAGTCATACCATTTCATACTGAAAATTTTCCGATATATCCAAGATATCGTTATACCAAAATGAAAAGTATATGCCAAACTTCAATATAATGAAAATACCGTTATACTAAAATTAAATTATACATCAAAACTTCGGTATACCGAAAATAACATACACCAAAATGAATAATATTACATTTATTAATTTATTAATGTGGAATTAATATTGAAATATTAATATTTTCGGTATATATTGAAATACCGAAATTCAGAAAATATTATATTTATACTGTACTGAAACTTTTGGTATGGTATCATATAATACCAAAAATTTTGGCATGTTTTCGATACGATAACCTTGATATTTCAATATTTCCTCACCCCTAATTATACGTTTACAATACAATGTAAAAGGTTAAACATAAAGATATACAAACATATCATAATGGTTACACGAATATAATTAGAAGATTACATGCATGAACATAAATAAAAATGCTAGGGGCACAGGACTAGGGTTTGAACACAGATTTGGGGCCGCGTGGCAGTGCATGCGGGTACGTGAGGGCACATTTTGAGCGTGAAAATCACCGTTATGATCATATGACTTGGATTGTATAATCATGACCCATCCACCTAGTACATATAAATATTTGTTATCTATATATACTAGTTACACGAGTTGTAAAACGTGCAACCAATTGCGCTTTTCACGCTCTCTATGCACCCTTCACATGCTCAAGCACCCCACATCACTTAGAGCCTAGTCCCACTTGTCTAACCTTTTAGTTATGATCGGCCCATATCCACGCTCAAACCATAGCCTCGCATGTCTAACATTTTTGTTATGTTTGTCTAATTTTTTAGTTATTTTTACATAAATTTATATTATGTTAGTTTAATTACCTTTTACAGTGTACTACAAACATATGATATATTAGTATAATCATTTATGTGCCCCACTACTCCGCATGGTAGCTTTAGCACCAGCTATCCACGTATATACTCTCTCGTGTGTATTTGTATTCTAATAATTTACTTAACATTTTATATTTATGATAGTCAGTTACAACTCACAATTTGTATTCAGGGAGTCGGATCAAACCTAATGGAAAAATACCAAAACTTATATGAGACGAACTCATGGAAGTTAATTGTTATGCTCAGATAAATCTTTATACCCACAAATAAAATTCGTTTTCATTAATTAATATGTGAATTGTGAAGTGTGAGTTAATTGATATCAAGTAATTAGATCTATGAAATGGTCTCACATAAAACTCATTCTAATAACAATATGTCACAATGACTCAATGTATAAAGTGATAGTAGATTTGAAATGGTGGAAGTTATTGTTAAGAATAAAAATAGTCAAATCTGTAGGTTAAAATTGCAAAAAAAATTGACAGTTAATGTTATATTTGTTAATATTAAAAAAAAAAGGTTAAAATTGCAATTTGAGTGAAATTTGTGATTTTTTTTTCAATTAACCAAAAAATAAATCACTTAACACGTGAATTGCAACATGTCCATTTTATTTTGAGTAGGTCTTGCGTGCCCCCGGGGGCACCGTGCCCCCAAATACTTATTGTAATACCTTTAAGTAATATGAGTAATACCTTAACATGTAACAAGTAATACCTTGAATAATACCTTCACTAAAACATATATTTCAATTATACACGTAATACCTTATGAATATGCAACTAATACCTTATGAGTATACCACTAATACCTTCAAGAATATACCACTAATACCTTATGAATACACCAATAATACCTCATGGATATATTCCTAATACCAAACTAATAATACCTTTGGGGCTACGGTGCACTGGGGTTTGCAAGTTTTTGCCTTTTATTTTTCATATTTTAAAATCGATTATAATAGTATCTTCATTGATAACAATAAATCAACAACAATAAAAAAAATATCTTTATATATATAAAAGAGAAAACATCATTTTTCGTCCTCTAAATTTGGCGTTTTCCAATTTTAATCCACCAAGTTTCGAGAATCCAATTTCAATACCGTAACTTCATTTTTTTTTCCGATTTGAGTTCAATTTTCGTCGGAGGCTTCTGCTGACATGGACCGGAACCCTAATCCCCAATTTTTTGAAGTGACGTGGACGAGCCACGTGGCCGCCATGTCATTAAAAAAATTAAATAAAAAAATCAAAAAAATCAAAAATAAAAAAGAAAAATACACCTTCTTCACCAACATCCCCCCTCCCGCAACTCCAGCCACCAGCGCCCCCCCCTCCCTCTCCTGCAACTCCAGCCCTCTGCATCGCCGGAGCCACCACCGCCCCTTCACCGGAAATCGGCTATTGACACCCTCCAAGCTCAAAAAATTGGTTTCTTCCAATTCTTCACTAAAATGGCCAAACTATACACCAAAATGCTCCTCTCCTCAAGCTCAAACATAATATCACATCAATTTCATGTTTATTGCTCTAATCGAACCTCAATTAAGTCAAAATCGTTCGAAAATTGTTTCTCAAACCCATTTTAGATCTTCAATTTCATGCATGTTTTCTCAAAATTGAGTGAGGGGTTTTGATCCCCATATAATGGAGAATGTTTCTATGTATTAGATGCAAAGATTGGTGAAGAAATTGTATGTCAATTTCATGCATGTTTGAGTTTTTGATTCTTCTTGATTTTGGGTATGTAGAGTTCAAGCTCTTCTTCCCTCTACAACTCGAGCCCACTCGGCATTGAGAGATTTTGATGTGAGGTATTCCTGAAATTGGCAGCAGAGGTGGGCGGAAGCGACGACGGTGTCAGCTGATGGGGTCGGGCTGGGGAGTGGGGAAGAAGACCGTTTCCTCTTTTTTTTCTTCTTTAATTTTGATTTTTTTTAAATTTTCAATTATTTTATTAATGACGTGGCGGTCATGTGGCTCGTCCATGTCACTCCAAAAAATTGGGGATTAGGGTTCCGGTCCACGTCAGCAGATTCCGGTGGCCACCTCAGCCTCCAGCGAAAATCGGACTCAAATCGGAAAAAAAATGAAGTTACGGTGCTGAAATTAGATTCTCGAAACTTGAAGGATTAAAATTGGAAAACGCCAACTTAGAGGACGAAAAATGATGTTTTCTCTATATAAAAACACAAATAATTCCTCAAATAGTAATTTGAAAATTTTCCCGTCAAAAAAACCGTTCTAAAACTAGAAATGATTTATTTTATTAAAATAAATGATATTAATCTCTACTAATATATAAAAATGAAAGTCCTACGTGGATCTGCAAAAACAAAAAAAATAATCAAAGTACACGGTGTTGTCAGCGGTGTCGACAACACCAGCGTAACACACAGCGGAAAATGTATCGAATTAAAAGTTGCAGAACACAAACGATTTATCCACGAGTATACAAATATTCGTGGAATGCCTTCAGGGCGAAAATTCCTTTATTAATCTTCGTATGTGTACAAAGGAGAAAGAAAGATCTCTAAAAGAGATTCTTTCGAACAAACAACTCAATACGTCATATAGGATGAATATGAATACTAGGGACGTATACAATGACTCTCAGTTGAACACTCTGAAAACACCTATACTAAAAGTCACGAGTATGCATGTAACGCCCCGTTTCTTCAAAGAGTTAAAATCTCACTTTGGCGTTATTTTGCATTAGAAATTTCCTCTTTCAATAAAAATAAAGATAAATAAAATCAGGAATAATTGAGAAATATTATTCCATAAAACATTGTTATGAAATACAAATTTTGGGAAAATACAGCGGAAACGATTTTCTTGAAATTCCTTTCTTTACAAACATATTTTTAATACATTGAAAAGAGCGATAAAATAAACATTTACATAAATACATGTTTTCAAAGATTGATGAAATAAACCCTTTAAATAAAATCTTATCTTCTACAACCTTTCAGAATATCGGCTACCAGCATGCCACGTTCGCGTACCCTGTCCTAGAATATTTAAACATATAGGGGTGAGTGCGAGAAAGAAACACTCAGTGGAGGTAAAGACACATACATCAAACATTTAGACATTTAACATCGGAAAAACATAACATTTGGAATACATTGCATTCCCCCGGGACTTTCAGCCCGGTGTACTTCGGAGTTTTACATCCGACGTAAACTTTCTTCGGAACCTTCCACATATACTTTAAGAGGCCATAATTGAAACCTCGAACATTAAGAGGCCATAATTGAAACCTCGAACATTAAGAGGCCATGATTGAAACCTCGAACATTAAGAGGCCATGATTGAAACCTCGAACATAGCGGGGCCACGTCTGAAACCCCTACATACGCATACGCATACACACATAATTGATTGAAGAGGAATGCTGAACGTCAATGTCCAATTCAATCACAAGTAAGTACAATCAACTTGATCACATTTTGTACATAATTAATTGCGCACATTTTAACAAATAATAAAACACATAATTTACCCCCACCTTAGATATCGAAAGTTTGGTCAAAGTTCGTCGTTTTCCCTTACTCCTGTCCCTCGTCCGTAAATCCTACAAAGCGTAATAATTCGACTTAACGTCTAGTTTAACTGTAGATATATGAAATAATCAACGGAGTAACCCCTCGAAAAGAAAGATAGCCGGTGATCCTAGGGTTAGGGCTTGTTTGAATTTAGAACAATCATTTATCATATTTTTCGTATTATTTTGGGTGTCATTCCGGCTCTTTTCATACATAAAATATAAGGTTTGGGGTCATAATATTATTTCCATAAATTCTGGTGAACAAACTGCAATTATATAACTTCAGCGGTTTAACTCAAATTAATAGGATTTATAGGGACTAATATGCAATTTAGCAAAATACTAAACTAAAAGAATAAATAAGTAAAACTCAAAAATTGCAAAGAGGTCCCTAGAAACAATTAAATTTTGAAACCCAGCCCCTGCTCCCCTGCTCCCAAACCCGTCGCCCTCAGCTCCACCCTGCACGGCCGCCGCCGCTGCTGCCCTCCGCCGGCAGCAGCGGCCTCACCTTCGCTATTGCACGGCGCCGCCGCACACGGCGATGCCCCCTCCTGCTCACAGACCCACCCCTTCTCCCTCTCGATTTGCAGCACATAAACACAATATACACACATATATATACATGATACACACACACAAACACACACAAAAACACACTCTTCACACCACGGCGGCGCTGCTCACGGCGCCGCCCCCCTTCGCCTCTGCTCGGTGCCGCTCCGTGCGGTGGCGCCTCCTCCCGTCTCTCCCTATCTCCCCCTCTTCTTCCTCTTTTCTTTCCTCTGTTTTCTTCCCCATCTTTTCCCCTGTTCTCTTCCTCCCTTTCCCATCTCCAATTTCAGCACACACAACAAATACATATATACGTACATCTACATCCATATATTAATTTGGGGATAAAATTTGAAAGCAAATAAAATCTTTACCCCTTCTGAAATATTTTTCCTCCAAGTCGAAGCACAAGCAAAGGAATGAAGAAGATGAAGATGGAATAAGAGATGAAAAAGTGGATATTTATCCAAATGCTTTTTCCCCAAAATATCTCTACACGTGTACTATATATATCAAAGTTGCAAAGATCAACTTTTCTTCTCAATATAATTGTTAAGAGATATGGGCCATGGAGTGGGTTAAAAAATAATATTTGATTTGGATCCAATTAAATAAAAAATTTGGGCTTACTAAAAATTAAGAAATTTGAATGAAAATTTTCTTGCTGCAAACTCATATATATATATATATATATATATATATAATTAAAACAATTTTTTTTTTGGGTGTTATAATGCAAACTCTATGACACAACAAGAAAACGGTGTTGCCTTTCAGTGTGAACAACACAACTAATGACACCAGTGTACTGCTGAAACTTAAGACTGCTTAAGCTCTTGATTTCTGTGCACTTGATCTTCAGCAGTCTTCACCTATTTATAGAACTCGAAGTACACTATGTAGACTCCAGTTCCCATGATCTTGGATTGCTCCATGATCTCCATAAACTTATGTGCATCATGGACATGGTGGAGTAGACTTCTTCTTCTATCTCTTCTTGACTTCTTCATCTCTACTTCTTGAACTCTTGACTTGATCAACTTTGAATCACGTTCTCAATCCCATGTTCTCAAACTCACGATTTCATCTTTCTTAAGATCACGTATTGACTCCTTCAATCCTACTTATAGATCTCTTAGATACTGTAACACCCAAATAAAATTAATCTATAATTAGAATTGATAAGAAATATAATAATTAAGTCAAGAAATTAAGTTTCGATTCATTTTATGATAATTTAGGTTTTAGTCGGAAAATCAATTTTCGATAATGGGGTTACGTACAAAATATTTCAATACACTATTATGATAATCTAAAGTTAATTATTAATTACGACTATTTTTAAATTGACGGAGAAGATGAAATAAACCGTTAATAAAAATCCAAGATATTGATTAATTCGAAAATTATATATACTATTAAATTGTTTGATATATCCAATTTTAATTAATGGGGTTGGTCTCGATTGATAATTTTTATGCGAGATCTAATTATTGTAACCCGTATGCAAAATAAATCTCGACAAAATAAGCAATATCGTAAATAATTAAATTCAATGTATAATTAAATCTCGATCGATAAGATACAATTTCCGATTCAATTCATAGTCCAAAATCCGGTTCATTTCTTAGTGTGGAAAATGGGTGAGTCATCACCCATTGTCACATCATCTATCCTAAGGGTGACACCTCACCACTCTCATTTCTCTCACCTCTCTATCCCTCACATCTCTCGCAGTGGATGGAAAGAAATAGGGCAGTTTCTCTCTCCTCATCTCCCCCTCCTCTCCCTATCTTCCTCTCTCTCGTCTTCAATGGAGGAAAAGGCAAAAAGGGCACTCCTCTTTTCCCCCTCTCTCGCGGCTATGCGTAGCCACCGCCATCACCGGAGAATGGTTTCCACTTACCTCTTTTCTCCTCACTCTTTCTCTTTCTCCTCCCTCCACTGTCGCCGGCGAGTACTTGGGCGGTGAGAAGGGCCGCCGCCGCGCGTTAGACGGCGAGAAGGTTTACCGCTGCCGACAATCGAGCGCCGTCGAGAGCGGCGGTGCTAGGTGGTGTTGTGTGTGTGGGTGTTTCTTACTGCTGTTTTGGAGAGGGGTGGCGCCGTGTAGGGTACGGGGCTGACAGGGGAAACACTGCCGGCGATGGGCTGTCGCCGGCGAGGGCTGCCGTGCCATGGAAGAGGGTGGTTGTGTGGTGTGCTGCCGCAGGCCATGGTGGAGCTTTGACGGCGGAACAGAGGCAGCTACGTGAATGGAAGTTTGGACACAGGGGAATATGAACGAGAAGCTGTTTAGACGGCCATAGAGATAATAGTTGCAAGCCTTTGATTCAGGAAATACGAACAGGAGACACGACTAATAAAATAGGACGAAGGGCTTTACAAGCACAAATTCTGAAGGTGGGGGTAAAATCTTATCAAATAAATGCATTTTTAATTATACAATTTATTATATGAATTTATATGCACTATGTGACTTTAATTTCGATATTCATGTGAAGTTTATTTCAAGTTGAACGTCAGTAATATATGATTGATTTTTCGAGTAAATTATATGTTTTCAAGAATTAATGTTTTTCGAGGGATACAAATGCGATTGGTTTCATATGATGAAAAGTCGGGATAATACCCGTACAAGCGGGGTTTTTTTTTTAGAAACCAATACATGTCAAGGGATTTATTTGTCAATTTGCAGTCGTGAATTATATGAACCTACGTGAATGTGATTAATGTGTACTATGTGTTATATGAGAACTATTATGTGAAATGTAACTGCGCATGCGCTTGCACGCCAAGTAGGGTATTCTTCGGAAACCCAGCACAGAGGGAATTCTTTGGAAACCCAACATGAAGTGTGTAAAAACCCATAGGGTCGGCTTGGGGTCCGGATAGATTTTCTTCGGATATCTATCCAGCATGGTTTACAGGGGGCTACTCGGGAGTCCACAATGTGTAATATGTATATGTATAGTATATGATTATAGTATTATGTGTCCCTATCACAGTACAGGTCGACCCACTGAGTGTTTTCTGGCACTCACCCCTATGTGTAAAAATGTTTTCAGCTAAAGTATCCAGGACATGACGTGCGAGCAGTGAATGCGGGTAGCCGATATTATCAAGGTCATATAAGATTTTAATAAAGAGAACTCTATTTTATAAATTTCAAACATGTTTATTTATGTAAATATTTATTCTATGGCTCTTTTCAAGATAACTAAAAATGTATTAAAAATTTGTTTGTAAAGAAAGGAATTTCAAGAAAATCGTTTTTGCTGCATTTTCCCAAAATTCATGTTTCATAACAATGTTTTATGGAATAATATTTCTCAATTATTACTGATTTTTTTTATCTTTATTATTATTGAAAGAGGCAATTTCTAATGCAAATTAACGCCCAAGTGAGATTTTATTTTTTCTAAAGAAACGGGGCGTTTCAGATACATCTTTGAAACCTATCAACAAAAGAACACATAACAACTTCCTAAGACTTAGGATAGTTTGTTAGTTAGCCTTGAGATTCAAAAACATAAAACACGAGAGTTTTAATAAGTCAAATCTATAAGAGAGAGAATATCAAATCTTTTTCAAATTAATAAATCTAATAAAATCTAATTTGATTTTAGGATAAACATGAAAAAGGAAAATTAATTAATGTTGGAAAATTCAACACTAACAAAAAAAAAAGATAATATATAAATGAATGTAAATGTAAATTGAATATTATCACACAGGTTTAATGATGATTTATATATTTAATCAAGAAAGTGATAAGTCAACTTTCATATATTTGTCTACATGATAAGTCAACTTTCATTATTAGATTTGAATTGATATATTTATAATATGATATGATTTGAACAATATATATATATATATATATATATATTATAATAATCAAATCCACTATTAAATGTGATAATACATATCAATATTTATTATATGATTTACTCTTCATATATATATATATATATAAACAAGAACATTACCTCATGATTTTCTCCTAATATCATGCCAAATCTGATTTTTTTTTTTTTACAATTATAATAAATGATAAGAGAAAGTAATGATATTCAATATGTATTAATATAAAAAGATTTAATATATATATAATGAATATTATCCCATGATTTTGAATCATAATGTATATATATAAGGAATATATATAAAAACAATAACACTATCAAAAATAGAGATTAACAATATTTTCTAAGACAAAAGGCCTCGATATATTTTTGGAAATATAATATTTACTACATTATCAATTTATATATACGTGAGTTTAGTCTTACGTAAAACCGTCTCACGGATCATTTCACATGAGACGGGTCAACCTATAATCCACACTTCACAATTCACATATAAATTTGTGGATGTGAGTTTTATTAATGGGTAAAAAGGACCCGTCTCACGAAAATCATCCGTGAGACCGTCTTACACAAGTTTCTATGTGATAATTTTGATCAATACTATGAAAGTCAACTCCTACATTAATTTTTTTGTGCCTTTAAAAGGACGAAAACTACTAAAATTAATAAATAGTGTGTTAATTGTGTTTATTAATTAATCCCGACAAATAATAAAATATATACTAACATTAAATATATTTAATTATATTTGGAAAAGTATACGTGTTTATTACATAATATAATATAATATATATAATATGATAAATATTATTTCTATTTACTTATTTATATAAATACATATATAAATCACTATTAACCTTAGATATATTATATATTCTCAAAAGTTTTTGCGTTCTACAAAATAATGATTTGATTGTTATTAATCAATTATTAATACAAATAGGAACACTATTATATTATATTGGGTCATGACTCAATATAGCACATTCCTTATAATATTAGACATAAATACCATATAACTAAAAAATTTACTAAATTAACACAATCCTTATATTTTGTACTCAAAATACCACTTTGATCCGTCAAAAAGAAATTGAGTACTTTGACAATTATCTAAAGTAAATGGTACATATGTTTTAACTACATTGAGGATTTCGTGGAGCACATTTGGGGTGAGAGATTTTTTGTGGCGCCTAGTTTGGGTGAGAGTTTAATTTTCGTGGAGTCATCTTTCTTGTTCGTGAAGAGACGGCGTGGGAGGAATTTCGTGGAAAATTAGGATTCGAATATTTCTCGAAAATTTTTGTTCTGAGTTTATGCTTCCACAAAATCATCCTTCCACGAAAATGTTAAATTTAGGCGTACCACGAAAATTTCTTCCATGAAAATTCTACTCGATCTTTGTCCCACTAAAATTTAAAGTGTTTCACGAAAATGGTCCTATAACAACCTTCCACGAAAATTGTAGGTTATACCTTCCACGAAAAGTCTTACGTTTCTTCATCTTGTATTTATTCATATATTTTACTATTTGATGTGCACACGTGACTCTCTTCAAGAGAATCAAACATCACTTCACTTTGGAGGACATGTGGTCCCAATGGCTTTTTACGTGCGAAGTTAGTAGATATTGTTATAAATGTTTTATTACAAATTTTGAAAGATGAGTGTGGGGGAAAAATCATATCTGCTTTATTAACCCGCGTGCACTTGAAATATGAATTCTTTTAATATACGAAGTAGAATTAATTGACTACATGACGATGTGAATGATGAAGTGCAAATGATTTCTAAGGTCATATGTGATATCGAGTGTAAATGTGAAATGGTGAATGACTATGTGCCATGTTAAGTGCAAGGGTTAAATCCCGCGTTAAAGAAGATTTCTTTGGGAACCAAATATATGCCAAAGGGATTGTTATCTGAATGCCAATGTCGTAGAATGAATGTATTTAACATGAATGTGAATAATTTTTATTAAGTATAAAATGATTGTGCGTGCGCATGCGCTTGCAAGCTACGGTGGCTAAGAACCACATCTAAGGCAACTAAAAACTGCATCTACGGTGGTTAAGAACCAAATCTACGACATCTAAGAACCGTATCTACGGCAGCTAAGAACTGCAACTACTGTGGCTAAGAACCACATCTAAGGCAGCTAAGAACTGCAACTACGGTGGCTAAGAACCACATCTATGACAGCTGAGAACTGCATCTATGTGTATGTTTTCGAATGATTTTTATTATTAAATTGAATGTGTGTGCATGTGTTTGCAAGCTACGGTGACTAAGAACCACATCTACGGTGACTGAGAACCACATTCACGGCAGCTAAGAACTGCATCTACGGTGGCTAAGAACCACATCTACGGTAGCTAAGAACTGCATCTATGTGTATGATTTGAAGTGTTAAGTTCAGGTATTTTTGGACTTAAAGACATGTCACGGTGAATCCCGTATCTATGTAAGTATGATTGCGATTGTGAAATGATGTCCATATGTTCTAAATTTAATTAGTATTGTCACCAGGTTCCTTCTCACTGAGTGTCTTTCAAGCACTCACCCCTTATATATTTTTATTCTACAGATCCACTGGCGATGAAGAGGAATAAAAAGAGATGCGATATCTTTTGCATGTATATAAAAGCATACTCTATAAATTTCTGAAAAACTCTTTGAACATATTTTGTACTGTCTGCTGTTTTTGATGAACGACAAAGGTTTTATATTACTTATCCTTAGTGATGTTTTTTGTTTTACTAGTCAATTTTGCTCCTTTAAAACCCGAGGTTCAATAAGTTGTTGGACGCCCAGTTAAGATGATGTGGTTTCTCTCTTTAATATTTATATTGTATTTTCTTAAATTTCTATTTTATGTTGTTTTAAAAATGGGGCGTGACAAAGACACCCAAACGCAAACATTGCAAGCAGGGCATAAGAGCTTGAATACACAAACAAGCCATTAGGGAATTATAAGCACGTGATAATCGACTCGCAAGCTATACCTTCTCAAACTGAGGTCAATCCTAGAATTGCGATACCTTACGAATTGGGAAGCAGTTGCAAGAGGTTTCGCAATCGAAGAAGGATGGAGAGCAACCCAAGTAGCAATTGGAAAGTCAATGAACACATATTGCCCTAAGCTTTTTTCCAGGTCAATTGTGACAAACTAATAAGTAAAGTAGAACTATGTATGATGGAAATAATAAGTATTTAAAACTGATAAATTACATGGTTAGTTGATTAAATAAAAATAATTATGAGGAACTATATTATTTTTCATGATCATCGTTTTTAAATAAAAATACTAACAGTTGAAATTTATAATTTGTTGCATCACACCGGTAGTAAGTGAGGTTGAAATATTAGAAAATTGATTATAACATTCAATAAAATCACAAATCATTATGAATAATTTATTGAACAAATCGCAGAATTAATTAGTTTTTTTTTTTTCCCTTGGTTAGTTGTGCAAATACTATTACTATAAAGTAGTTGGACATTAATGCATGATAAAGACGCACCAATAAAAAAAAAAGAAACAATATTATTAAATTATAAAGACACATTAAATAAGAAAAACATTACAAAATGAAATAAGCAGACATCCAACAATAATGAAGTAGTATTACAAATTAAATAGCATGAAATTCGAAGCCGAGAAAAATGAAAAAATTAGATGAGTAACAATACATAATGATATATTTATGGGAGAAAGAATGAATTTAAGGAAAAAGGAGAGGGAGATGGTTTGAGTTTCAGGGCGATAATTTGGCAATAAGGGCCTTTACCTGGTCAAGGCTCTTTCCCATTAACACGTTACCGTTCAACTTTCCCTGCTTAATAAGGTTAGCTAACTTCACGTAATCCTCTGGGCCAAGCCCCTTCGGAAGGGGCTTTAGATTAGCAAGGAGCTTGCTGCTGTCGAGCATAGATCGACGTGGTGCATCAGTTTGCAAAAGGTGGGGTGCCGCTTGAGCTTCGCTGATGCTGCCTATCATAAACAAAACCATCATCACAATGCATGCAAACTTAACCACTTTTGTGTTTGCCATGCTTGATGATATATGCAACTTTAAAATAATTTGTTTATATTTGATTTGATGTACTGCAATTGTTGTGAGAGAATGGCATATTTATAGCCAATTAGCTACTTTAAATTCAAATTATTAAACAGTGATCAATCATCAAGATATCATTCTTTGATTCACATCAATTCTTTATTACCAACAAACTTGTACGTTCCTCTTCATACGTGCTGGCCACCAATAAGAATAATTACTTAGATCCATAATGTTAGCCATCATATCTGCTAAATGAATTTGAAACTAAATTGTTATTTTCATTGAAAGATAATGGAAATGTCAACAAGAAGATCACATACAAAAGGCATATAAGAATAATGTTTGCCATCATATATATCTGATAATTTAATTAATTAATTTGCATAATTGAATTAATGGAGATCTGGGGCTTTTATGATCTGTCATCCAATATTAATTTGTCAAAAACTTCGTGCACCAGTGTATGGATGCGACCTGATCCGATTACATGGCCAGCTGAATCTTGATTTTTTTTCTACTTCTGATTGTCACCTTTATATTGTATTAGTGTGACTTTTATGTATTAATTAATGTTTGTGTAATACGAAAAATATTCAATTTAGAACATTTTTTTGTTTCGGAACATTTTGAGTTTTTCGATTTTCAATTGCTAACGTGGAGCCTAAATTGTACTACCTCCGTCCCAAAATAAATGACGTTTTAGCAACTAAAATTTATCCCAAAATAATTGTCGTTTTCGTATTCCAAAGCATATTTACATGCAATATACCAAATATGCCCCTATTTACTCATCTCAAATTAAATGTGTTAAAGAGATAAAAGTTCCTCATTAATTAAACTTAAATAGGGGTAGATTGGACTTTTTATCACATTTCTTAATATATGTGCAGAAGGCTAAAACGTCATTTATTTTGGGACGGAGGTAGTATAAGTTAATTACTAACATGTAATTTTAAATACAATCATCATCCACATGTAAATTTATACATCAATAATTAACTTATACAATTTGGACTCCACGTTAGCAATTGAAGTTCATGAAACTCAAACATGTTCCAAATTAAAACAAGTGTTAAATTATGTGTTCTTAATGTCACATTCAAAGTTAAAGTTGTAATTGAAACTATATCCTAAATTCGTGTTTCTTTATGTAATTAACCCTATAAAAAGGGGTAAATTACATTTTTGGTACCCAAAGTATACCATTTTTTCACTTTGGGTACCCAGCCATGTTCAAAAGTTACAGAATTGATAGCCAATGTTTAAAAAAAAAAAAAACACGATCATTGGGTACCTTCCGTCAAGTTTCCGTCCGAACTTGACGGAAATTAACAAACCCTATGCATTTGGAGCCAAAATTGACCTTCTTCTTCCCAAATTGATCCATTCTACAACCCTAATTTGTTTCTCATCTCTTCAATCTCCAATAGATTTGTAGCCTTTTCTCCAATTTTCCAACACCCGCATGGATTTCCAGCGTGGAGGATGAGTTCCCTAGTCAATTCAACCCACAATTGTTTAGAAATCCCAACCTGTTTTGCTTCAAAACTTGGAAATTGCAAAGGAAACATGGACAAATCCACTAAAGTTTGAAGAGAAGAGAAACAAATTAGGGTTGTAGAATGGAATTGAGGAAGAAAAAGGGCAATTTTCGTTTCAAATGCATAGGGTTCATTAATTTCAGTTAAGTTTGGACGGAAACTTGATGGAAGGTACCCAATGATTCCTACAAATATCATGACCTTTATAATTCATAACTTTGAAAAAAATGAAAATTTTCAGAAAATTTTAGCACATTTTTAAGATGAACATACTTTATTTGATATTACACATACCTCTATGTGATATTAGTTGTACCTTAATATAACATAAAGGTGTTATAATATCACATAAATGTGCAGCTAATATCGCATAAAGGTAAATTTGAACAAATTTTATTAAAACTCTTCCTTTTTTTTCTAAGTTAAAGTAAATAAAGGTCACTACATTTATACATAAAAGTCACACTTATATAACATAAATGTCACACCCATATAACATAAAGGTAACAATTTAAAGCGAAAAAATAAAATTCAGAAAAAACAAAAAAAGAAGTGTGCAGATCCGGGTCAACCTGGACCCGACCCGAAATGTATGTGCACTTGGTGCACACAAGACCAACTCCTTCTTATATTGTGAGATCCAATTTAATTTCATCGTTCTTTCTTCTCTTTTATCCGAATATCTTTTACTCGCAGTGTTTATTATTATTTGGTAGATTGTTCAAATAGGATCCTTTATCAATTTACCAAGATAATATATCACCAATTAGAACGTTAAATCCATAATTGTTTAATTGTTCTGATTCTTATGGCAGTAAACATAGCTGATTATATAAATAAATTCAATTCCCTGCTTTGAAGATATATGATCTAGTCTAAATAATCCTACATATATGTTTGTTGGCTAGAGTTGAGTCTTTCTGAATCTTAATTCAATTGATAAATTAAATTCCAAGATGGTATCTAGGATTGTTTATCGGTTAGAGTAATAGTATCGTATCCTTAATGCATATCTATACTATATTTAAAACTGGAAAAGTTGGACGTAATTACTGATTTGCCACTCAATTGTAAAATTGGACATAATTACTGATTTGTCATTGACAAATAGGAAAAAAGTGGAAAAAAAAACTAAAAAACTTTACGAAGGGCTTCATATATATTTTAAGTACAATTAATAAGTAGTTTTTTAATTTAATATAGGGGTTAAATTGAAATAAATAAATTTATTTTGGATGGTATGATCATATGATTATGTCTTAATGATATAATTAAAAAATCTGAAAATAATGAAATTTAAACATTGTCAAAAATTAAAAGATTTGAAAATTATTCTTTAATTTTAATATATAAATGTGAGAAATAAGTCTAAAAGCTAAATTTTATTTTACGAAGGGCTGTAAAATGTTTAAAAGTTTAAAAATTATTATAAAATTATTAAACATAATAATTAAATTTGAAAGTAAAACTAATAATAATCTAATAATGTTGTGAGGTTAATCTAAAAAAAATCCACAACTAACATTTAAAAATAAATTCAAACATATATGCAATACTAATTGTGTAAGATATAAGAATCAATGAATGGAATGAATATTTTCAATAAAAATAGTAAATACTCGGTAGTTATTAAAAAAATCCATATAATTAGATATAATTACTTTTAAAAAAAAGCAATAATATGTTCTAAATTTTTTTTAAAAAGGTTTCAAAATTCTAAAAAAATGTTTTAAATGTAAAATGAATTTGAAACTTAATTTTTTTAAATATAAACTAAGTTTTTTAATAAATACAATGTTAATTTTTAAAATACATCCATCTAAAAAATGTAGAAAATTAATTACAAATTATTCAATATAATTCTAAAATATAAAGGAACGAAAATATGAATAAAACACACACATATATATATATATATATATTAGCAAATATAATTAATCACTTGTAAATAAAGCACACAAAACTATTATTATTGTTGTTTTTATTATTGTCGTCGTTGTCGTTGTCGTCGCCGTCATCATCATCATTGAAAGATAAAACACAGATTTTTTACAAATCTCAAAATAATAAGATCTCATGAGTAATATTTTAATATAACAATTTTATTATATTATTAATAATCGTATTTGTCATAATAAATAATAAACCGCGCATCGCGCGGGTGTACTGCTAGTTAAATTAATGAGTGTATACTTAATGCATGTTAAATAAAAAATCATGATTTCAAATTAAATAATTTATTCATTTAGAGTTTAAGTTTATTATATGATTAATCAGTTTTATCGATTTTATTATAATTTGTCTATTGTAATTTTTTATTTTTTATTTTAATTTTAATGAGACCAATGAGACAATTTTAGGCATGTAGGTTTTTTTAAAGAACTCATAATTTCAAATTAAATAATTTTTTCATCTAAAATTTGTTGTTAATGCATGTTATATCAGATTTATCATTTTTTTTATAAATTCTAATTTGCTATTTACGTTGCATCGTAAAAAAATAAACATATATAAATTTAATATTTAAGTTTTGGTGCATGATTATATTTAACACAATTAGAAATACAAAAATAAATGAATAAATTAAACTAAGATTAGGAAATTAAAAAAATAATTTTTAAAATACAAAGTTTTAGACTTTTGGAGAAATTAATTATAATGAGTTTTTTTTTTATGTAATTGTTTGACTTATTTGTCAATACAAGTGAGTTCAATATTGAGTCATCTACATTATTTGAATATATATCAATATATTTAGGTATTTTTATTTTTTTAACTATAAATAGTTAAGTAATTGTTAGACCGAAAATTAAAGAAATTTATAATGGTAAATGTTAGGGAACATTCAACTTTGTTAATAAAATTAATCTCATATTAAGCATGCATCAAAAAAGAAAATAATATATTTATCATGACACTTATGTCTATATTATAAACTACAACATGCAAAACATATCTTTAGGAGTTAAAATGTTTTTATAATATCAATTATCGTTATAACATCCATGACACAATAAATGTTTCTCATTAAAAAATTTGATTTATTTTAATTTAAAAAATTGATTGGTGTACATAATTGGTGTCATTTTTAACAATTTCATATTTCAAATATAGAATTTATAATTAATTGTTCAACAAAAATATAAATTTATATATTATTGTTTGCATTTTAAAAACATAATAATATTAAAAATGAGAAACAATAGAAATAAAATGTCTAAATTCTTATTGATATATAATACTATCACATTATATTATTAAATATTTTAAAATTAATAAATTAAATTACAAACCGTGCATCGCAAGGGTATACTTCTAGTATATATAATAAGAGAATCATTGGAAGAAATTACAAGTTTTCATTTTCGGCCTCCTAAAAATGTTATATCAAATTTTTGGCTTGTAAAAATATTCTGAAAGTTAATAGTTTTGTCATAAACATAATGTTATTAGGATTCTTTTCAATGTATTATTACTGTTTATATTTAGGATTATCATCATAATTATTCATTATTAATAATAATTATTATTACTAATATTAATTATTATTTATTTTTGTTGATGTTATTGTGCATTGTTGAACAATAATTTAATTCCATTCGTATTTTGATATATATATATAAAGAAAAAATTTATATGAATTTACAATTACGTCATTTTCCCTCCTAAAAATCTCACATCAAGCTTTAGGCTTATAAGAAAATTCTAAAAATTAATAGTTTTATCAAGAAATCTGATTATGTTACCTTAGTTTTTATGTGAATTTTAGTTACTTATCAAGTACAGAACCCGTGTAACACACGAGATTACAAAAATTAAATTAAATTTGGTAAATTAAGAAAAAAATTATTATTATCTATACAATAATAATAGAGGAATAGTTGAGAATATTTACATAAATGTCATTTTCCCCCAAAAAGTGTTACATCAATAAACAAATTTCTTTTTCTTATTTTGCATTTTTTATTATTTAATCCATTTAATCCATATTTTAAATAGTTTTTTAATAATACAAATATATTAGTTTAATAATTTTTTCTTTTTTTATTTTGCATTTTTTACTATTTTTACTGTATTTAATATTGTATATAGATTTGATTTTAATATAAATATTGTATTAGTTTATGCTTTTTTTATCTTAATTAAATTAATTTTTATTGAATAATTTCTTAAATACCAACAATAGATATTGTCCAAACAATAATTAGAATAATTAGGAATAATTAATAAATATATGTACCACCATTAAAGATGTGTGTGCATACATATATGTATATGTATAATATGTATTTAGTGTGAAATTATATGTCATCCTAAGTATGTTTTAAATTAATATTTTTATTATATATATATATATATAATATCATTCAACACTAGCTTTTATCGATATATTTTAATGATGAATTGAAGATATTGTTAAATATACAAATATAAAATGCTAAAATATTGTTAATATCATTCAATTTATTTTAAAATAAAAAGTTGAAAATATATAATTGATTGTGCTTGCATCAAGTTCATACGTAAAATTTCTATTTTTATTGTGTATTGTTTCTATATATACATAATCACACACACATATTTAATTTAAGTAATTGAATTTGATTTTTAATTCATAATTTATTTTTATTGTTTTTAATATATCTAATTTAAGTGATTGATGATATTAGTTTGTAAAACATGTGACAAAAAAAAAAAAGTCTCAATTAGAAATGTAGTGCATAAAGAAGTTTTTCAAAACTTATAAACTTTGCAAGTAAAATTTCCAATTTTTATTAGAAGATCATGATTGATACTTATCTTTTTAGTATTAGTCATGAATTAGTGAATTGAATATGTATAATATCGATAGGTTGTTGTGAATTGAATTATTTTAAGCTAATTTTAGATTTTCTTAGTTATTAAATATTATTCTATCTTCTATGTACTAAAATTATTTATATTATATTATCAAATAATTAATATTTAACGACATTATATAACAGACCGCTCGTCGCGCGGGGCGAAAACTAGTTTATATAAAAAAATTATACAAAATGTTTAATTTTAACATTAAAAACAACATGTTGGGTTTTAAATATCTCTGGTAAATTTCTTTGACCGAGAAAAAAAAAAAAAAAAAGGCCGCTTGTACTCTAGTAATCAAGTTTCTTTGACAGATCAATTTTTTTTTTTTATCTAATTGTAAAAATATATGTTGCATTAATAAAAGAACATAAATACTTTTTCTCTGTTATTTAGATAATTAAATACTATTATATTTATCATTTAAATCCACAAATTTTAAAAATATTCTCAAATAAATTTATTTTATTCTACAACACATATTCACAAAATTATATAATCTTATTATTAATTAGCTTGAAATGTTTAAATACTTTCTATTAGCCAACCCACATTTATTTTAATTTTCAATTATTTATTCATCTATATTTAGGCTTTCCTCGAAAATTCCTTCCACGAAAATTCTACTCGATCTTTGTTCCACTAAAATTTTAAGCGTTTCACGAAAATGGTCCTATAACAACCTTTCACGAAAATTGTAGGTTATACCTTCCACGTAAAGTCTTACGTTTCTTCATCTTGTATTTGTTCATATATTTTACTATTTGATGTGCACACGTGACTCTCTTCAAGAGAATCAAACATCACTTCACTTTGGAGGACATGTGGTCCCAATGACTTTTTACGTGCGAAGTTAGTAGATATTGTTATAAATGTTTTATTACAAATTTTGAAAGATGAGTGTGGGGGAAAAATCATATCTGCTTTATTAACCCGCGTGCACTTGAAATATGAATTCTTTTAATATACGAAGTGGAATTAAATGACTACATGACGATGTGAATGATGAAGTGCAAATGATTTCTAAGGTCATATGTGATGTCGAGTGTAAATGTGAAATGATGAATGACTATGTGCCATGTTAAGTCGGGTTAAATCCTGCGTCAAAGAAGATTTCTTTGGGAACCAAATATATGCCAAAGTGATTGTTATCTGAATGTCAACGTCGTAAATTTCTGAAAAACTCTTTGGACATATTATATATTGTCCGCTGTTTTTGATGAACGACAAAGGTTTTATATTACTTATCCTTAGTGACGTTTTCTGTTTTACTGGTCAGTTTTGCTCCTTTAAAACCCGAGGTTCAATAAGTTGTTGGACGCCCTGTTAAGATGATGCAGTTTGTCTCTTTAATATTTATATTGTATTTTCTTAAAATTTCTATTTTATGTTGTTTTAAAAATGGGGCTTGACAAAGACACCCAACCGCAAACATTGCAAGTAGGGCAGAAGAGCTTGGAAACACAAACAAGCCATTAGGCAATTACAAGCACGTGATAGTCGACTCGCAAGCTATACCTTCTCAAACTGAGGCCAATCCTAGAAAAGTAAGTGTGATATCTTACGATCGAATTGGGAAGCAGTTGCAAGAGGTTTCGCAATCGAAGAAGGATGGAGAGCAACCCAAGTAGCAATTGGAAAGTCAATGAACACATATTGCCCTAAGCTTTTTTCCAGGTCAATTGTGACAAACTAATAAGTAAAGTAGAACTATGTATGATGGAAATAATAATATTTAACACTGGTAAATTACATGGTTAGTTGATTAAATAAAAATAATTTTGAGGAACTATATTATTTTTCATGATCATCGTTTTTAAATAAAAATACTAACACTTGAAATTTATAATTTGTTACATCATACCGGTAGTAAGTGAGGTTGAAATATTAGAAAATTGATTATAACATTCAATAAAATCACAAATCATTATGAATAATTTATTGAACAAATCGCAGAATTAGTTTTTTTTTCCCTTGGTTAGTTGTGCAAATACTATTACTATAAAGTAGTTGGACAATGCATGATAAAGACGCACCAATAAAAAAAAAAAAGAAACAATATTATTAAATTATAAAGACACATTAAATAAGAAAAACATTACAAAATGAAATAAGCAGACATCCAACAATAATGAAGTAGTATTACAAATTAAATAGCATGAAATTCGAAGCTGAGAAAAATGAAAAAAGATGAGTAACAATACATAATGATATATTTATGGGAGAAAGAATGAATTTAAGGAAAAAGGAGAGGGAGATGGTTTGAGTTTCAGGGCGATAATTTGGCAATAAGGGCCTTTACCTCGTCAAGGCTCTTTCCCATTAACACGTTAGTGTTCAACTTTCCCTCCTTAATAAGGGTAGTTAACTTCATTTTATCCTCTGGGTCAAGACCCTTCAACTTCTTAGGAAGGGGGTTTAGATTTGCAAGGAGCTTGCCGATGTCGAGCATAGATCGACGTGGTGCATCAGTTTGCAAAAGGTGGGGTGCCGCTTGAGCTTCGCTGATGCTGCCTATCATAAACAAAACCATCATCACAATGCATGCAAACTTAACCACTTTTGTGTTTGCCATGCTTGATGATATATGCAACTTTAAAATAATTTGTTTATATTTGATTTGATGTACTGCAATTGTTGTGAGAGAATGGCATATTTATAGCCAATTAGCTACTTTAAATTCAAATTATTAAACAGTGATCAATCATCAAGATATCATTCTTTGATTCACATCAATTCTTTATTACCAACAAACTTGTACGTTCCTCTTCACACGTGCTGGCCACCAATAAGAATAATTACTTAGATCCATAATGTTAGCCATCATATCTGCTAAATGAATTTGAAACTAAATTGTTATTTTCATTGAAAGATAATGGAAATGTCAACAAGAAGATCACATAGAAAAGACTTGTAAGAATAATATTTAATTAATTAATTTGCTTAATTGAATTGGAGATCTGCGGCTTTTATGATCTGTCATCCAATATTAATTTGTCAAAAACTTCGTGCACCAGTGTATGGATGCGACCTGATCCGAATACGTGGCCAGCTGAATCTTTTTTTTTTTTTTCTACTTCAAATTGTCACATTTCTATTGTATTAGTGTGACTTTTATGTATTAATTAATGTTTATGTAATACGAAAAACACTCAATTTAGAACATTTTTTTGTTTCAGGACATGTTTGAGTTTTTCGATTTTCAATTGCTGACGTGGAGCCTAAATTTTATAAGTTAATTACTAACATGTAATTTTAAATACAATCATCATCGACATGTAAATTTATATATCAATAATTAACTTATACAATTTGGACTCCCCGTTAGCAATTGAAGTTCATGAAACTCAAACATGTTCCAAATTAAAACAAGTGTTAAATTATGTGTTCTTGATGTTACATTCAAATTAGTTCATGTTATAATTGAAACTATACCCTAAATTCGTGTTTCTTTATGTAATTAACCCTATAAAAACAGGTAAAATACATTTTTGGTACCCAAAGTATACCACTTTTTCACTTTGGGTACCCAACCATGTTCAAAAGTTACAGAATTGATAGTCAATGTTAAAAAAAAAAACACGAACATTGGGTACCTTTCGTCAAGTTTCCGTCCAAACTTGACGGAAATTAACGAACTCAATGCATTTGGAGCCAAAATTGACCTTCTTCTTCCCAAATTCTATTCTACAACCCTGATTTGTTTCTCGTCTCTTCAATCTCCAATAGATTTGTAGCCTTTTCTCCAATTTTCCATCACCGGCATGGATATCCAGCGTGGAGGGATGAGTTCCCTTGTCAATTTAACCCACAATTGTTTAGAAACCCTAACCTATTTTGCTTCAAAACTTGGAAATTGCTGAGGAAACAGGGACAAATCCACTGAAGTTTGAAGAGAAGAGAAACAAATTAGGGTTGTAGAAGGGAATTGAGAAAGAAGAAGGGCAATTTTCGTTTCAAATGCATAGGGTTCGTTAATTTCAGTTAAGTTTGGACGGAAATTTGACGGAAGATACCCAATGTGCGTTTTTTTTAAAGCATAGTGTGATGGCATCGATTTTGTGCATATAAATTACTGTGTTTTCCCCTAATTTTAGATGTCAAATGAAGATTTGTGTTCTGTCGGACAAAATATGGATTTGATGTTGTAGTTATTTTGGACATATTTGGAAGAAATTTGGTGAAGTCCTTAAAGATTGCAATTGTTGCGACGATCTTAGCTTTAAGTGTGGGCACCCCTAAGCATTCGAGTCTGCTTTTGAAAGACTAACTCTCGATGGTTGTGAAAGTCTCAGCTTTAAGTGTGGGCACGCTTAATACATCCAAAAATTGCAAAAAGAAGAAGAAATGAATAAGATTTGTAGGAGTTGTTTTTCAAATATTCACTATATATTATATTAGGGGTAGTTATTAGACATATTATATTGGGATTTAACTTCTCGTTCTATCATTATCTCGAATTATACGTTAAGAACTTCAAATTTCTTATTTGGAGATTTCAATCCATATTGGGCTAAACTTTATTTTCTGTCCAATAGATAATCGAGACTTGGTTCTTATTATAGGCAAATTCGAATGTGCACCAGGTGCACGGATCTGGATTGGTGCAATTGGGCGACATGACCTGGATCCGCGCACCTGGGATTTCCTCTCTCTTTTTTCGCTTCAGGTTGTTACCTTTATGTTATAAGAATGTAGCCTTTATGTTATATAAGTGTGACTTTTATGTATAAATGTTATGACCTTTATGTTCAGTAACTTAGGAAAAATTGAACATTTTCATATTTTTTCGCTTCAAGTTAAGACCTTTATGTCCTACTGTTGTGACCCTTATGTTGTATTCTTGTGACCTCTATATACAAATATCATGACCTTTATGATTCATAACTTGGAAAAAAATAAAAATTTCAGAAAATTTTTAGCGCATTTTTAAGATGAACATACATTTATTTGATATTACACATACCTCTATGTGATATTAGTTGTACCTTAATATATAACATAAAGGTGCTATAATATCACATAAAGGTGCAGCTAATATCGCATAAAGGTAAATTTGTACAAATTTTGTTAAAACTCGTCCTTTTTTTTCTAAGTTAGAGTATATAAAGGTCACTACATTTATACATAAAAGTCACACTTATATAACATAAAGGCACACCCATATAACATAAAGGTAACAGCCTGAAGCGAAAAAATAAAATTCAGAAAAAACAAAAAAAGAAGTGCGCAGATCCGGGTCAACCTGGACCCGATCCCGAAATGTATGTGCACTTGGTGCACACAAAACCAACTCCTTATTATATTGTGAGATCCATTTAATTTCATCGTTCTTTCTTCTCTGTTATTTGTATATCTTCTGCTCGTATTGTTTATTATTATTTTGGTTGATTGTTCAAATAGGATCATTTATCAATTTACTAAGAAAATATATCGCCAATTGGAACGTTAAATTCGTAATTGTTTAATTGTTCTGATTCTTGTGGCGGTAAGCATAGCTCATTATATAGAAAAAATTCAATTCTCTGCTATGAAGATATATGATCTAGTCTAAATAAACCTACATGTATGTTTGTTGGCTAGAATTGGGTCTTTTTGAATCTTAATTCAATTGGAAAATTAAATATTAAGATGGTATCTAAGATTGTTTACCGGTTAGGGTAATAGTATTGTATCCTGATTATCGAACCTTAAAGAAAGATTAGGTCGTTAGGTGGTACCAACGGCTATAACCAATTTAACTTAGGAAGAAATAAAGAATTTTGCATGTGTGATCAACATCTGAACCATTCTTAAATTTATATTTTGGCTAGAGAATTATTTTTAATTGAATTCTTATTATTTAATTTTAGTTCCTTAGTTTTATTAGATAAAAATATCTCAAAAATTCCGCCTCTTTTATTTTAACAAATTTGCAAAAGAGCAACTTTTTTTACCAATCTCTATGGATTCGACCTTACTCAATACTATCTCAAATTATATATCATTAGAGTAAGATTTATTATTTGTCAGATTCGACACCCATCATTGGGTATCAATTATGTAACTTTCGAACATGGGATATCAAAAATGACTATGGAGTATATTTTGTGTACCAAAAATATAATTTACCCTAAAATTTCATTAGCTTTACAATTTTGGTATATTACAATAATCCTTCTGAGAACTTATATATAATTTATAGATATCTATCAATTTAATCTATATATACTAACATTAGTGTTTTCCAAAGTGAAGATGAATCTGTTGTTGTGTCCTCAACATTTCATTACATACCCCCCTATAGACAACTTTGGGGAAATTATTTTTTTCCTAGACAACCACCGGCAAACATAAAAAGTTTATGTTTTCTTACCAAACTATCCAAATTGAATCTAAATTAAACTACAAACATTTTTCCTTATAAACAATACCAAAAAATATGAACACTTATGATAGCATTTTTTGCGACTTTAAAATTTGTCAAAAAAAGTCTAGTTTTTACGATAACAAATTATCCTGAAAAATGTTAATAAAAATTGACAATACGTTGTCTGATAGGTAGAAAATATGTGCATTTTATTGTGGTTTGATTTGAGATTTTATAATCTTTTATGTGATTGAATGCACTGTTTTCGTATCTATATATGTTTTTTGTATCAAAATACTTCATATATCATTTTCACTATTATTCAGGAATTTTGGAGTATATTTTGATCAAGAGATATGTTCATGGGTCGAGAAATGAACACAAATCGAAGTTGGGGCAGTTTGGGCCCAAAAGCCCATCACACTGGATCACCCAGTGTCAGCCCAGTCTGCCAATATGATTCGTCTGCAGCCCAGCCCAGCGAGATTGTGTACGAGATTTTGGGCCGGAATAGGGTTAAGCCCATCAACAAAGGGCTTACAAAGATATGTTCACAAATATAATTAGAAGGAGATGATTCTTTTCTTTCTCTCGAAGCCACTCTAGAGAGAGAATTATTTTATATAGATTAGTTTCTTTTCTTATGGATTATTCTACAACTTTCATGGATTCGATTTCAAGGATGCTTGGATAATTCTTCAATTCCGGTTAGCAGGGATGTTTGAACCCAATTATCTTTTTATGTTTTAATTAATCTCGTTTCTCTCTCTCTCGATGTTTTGATTGGAATTGATTGTGTTATCTGTGATGAATGATTTCAATTATTGATACTTGATTTAGATTCGTGACCTAGGTTAAGTGTTTGATAATTGATTGCTAGAATCTTAAATCATGAATCCTAATTGTTGTGGTTTAATTTTCAATGGTAGTAAACTAGAGGTCGCGCATCTCTAGGGTAACACAATCCTAGATTATCAAATCGAGCTTGTGTATTTGGAGTCTAGTTCACCCTATCGTCTTGGTAATTAATGTGTTTAATGAATTAAATCTAGAGAGCTTATTCTAGGTTGTTCAATTAAATAGGGTTAATTAGTGATCTTATCCTAATTTAACTAATCATAAGAGACGATTCGATTTAACAGAGCTTGTTGTTAGATTAGGGGTGATAATTCCATGATAATCTGAGAGAGGGGGTAACATTGATTAAGGCGTAATTGATATTGGGGGATAACTGAACTGTTAACTGGAATGCTTTTTATTAATTGATTTCTGTTTAGTCTATTTCCTAGATCTTTAGTAATTTTTAGTTTAATTATCAATCAATCTGATAACCCCCATATTTCTTGTTCCTTTGAATTTAGACATAAGTAGACATAATTGAATTGTCACTCTCCGTGGAATCGACTCCGACTTACCCTATCTACTAGTTAGTTAGGTTAGGAAGATTTTTATTTAATTTTATCGCGTCACGACAGCGCGGTCAAATTTTGGCGCCGTTGCCGGGGAGTGATTTGAATTTGATTGTGTCATCTTGTGTTTTTTTCTGTTTTTATTAAAAAAAAGAGGTTTAATTTTCGAATTTTGATTCAATTTTGCTGTTTCCAAGTCTGGTCTATTTTGCTCTGTATTTTGCACTGGGAGCCCAGTGTGACCTATCTTTTCCAGTGTCGAATCCTGCAGACTGTTTCATCGAATTTGTCTAATTTTCCTTGCTGAAAATTTGAATCTTCTCACTCAGTTGTTGATTCAATATTTCTACGAGGGTCTATCTCCAATGGACTGGAATGCAATCAATGCAGCCAGTGGGGGAACATTGATGGACAAGACACCCTCCGCCAAAAGTTCACATCAATATGGCAGCCTAAATTATTCGGATTTGAGCGTAAAAGAGGTAATTGAATCTACTGTTGAGGATAAAATATCTGAATTAACTGCCCTTGTACGTCAAGTTGCTACAGGTGTTCCTCTTGTGAAGCCGTGTCGTATTTGTAACACCACAGACGCATGCCGAATCTTGCTTGATAAAATAGAGGTTCATGCCAATGCTGTGGGAAGTGGAAATTATCATGGGAGGAAATACGACCCCTTCTTAAACACATACAATCCGGGTTGGAGAGATCACCCAAATTTTAAATGGGGAAATCAGCAAGGTGCCCCCAATAGAGAGAATAATAGGCCTCCACAACTCTTGAGGAATCCGAATCATCAAGGAGAAAATTCCAATTATCAAGGGCAATCATCTGGGCAAAATTCCAGCTCATCCTCAGAGGAGATGATGAAGACGTTGACTTCCAATATCATGCAATTTCAGAAAGACACCCAATCAAGCATCAAGAATCTTGAGATGCAAATGAGTCAATTGGCGACGGCTGTGAGTCGTCTTGAGGCCCAAAGCGGAGGGAAATTGTCGTCTCAATAAAAGATAAATCCGAGGAATGTCAGTGCCATGACCTTACGGAGTGGGAAGGAGTTGGAAGGTCCGCAAATACCTGCAGAAACTCAGAAAACCGATGGGGAAGAAGAAGTTGTCGAGCAGTCTGACACTGGGGCTCCAGTGTCGAAGCAGTCATCCAGTGTCAAAACTCCAAAGTCTGCTGAGGTAAAAAAATTAATTTTGCGAAAAATTTCCTGTTCACTTGGTCCCTTTTCCTTCCAGGTTAGCAAGGGCAGCGAAAGGAGAGCTCAAAAAGTCAGAGGAAATTCTGAAAATCAATAAAGAAATGAATTATGCCTCGCTGGCCAATGTCAAATTGTTGAAGTACTCAATTTTGGAGGACAAAAGGAAGCACATTGAAGAAGTATCCGTATTAGATGAAGTCCAAACACCTTCTCAAGCACTTCCCATCAATTTTCCAAAGTTGAAAACCATAAAAAGGAGAAAGCTCAATGGAGGGACAAACATTGTAGTTTCTAATGTGTCCTCTCAAAGACCACTTCCAAAACCTCCTTAGTGATCAGGTGACATCTATTCCATACTTATTATTTTTTCTCTCATTTCTTTGCATGTTTGAATCTTGTGTTATCTTTATTTTGTGTTGTGATTTGTATTACTTGGGGATAAGCAAGATTCAAGTGTGGGGAGATGGGGAATGTTGCATAATTGAGAAAGTGTGGAATAGATTGCATATCTTGCATGTAGTTGCATGTAGGTTGTTCTTTTTCTTTTAGTTAGATTGCACGTTTAATTGCTTTAGCACGTTTAATTATTGTTTGCATTTGCATATATATAAAAAAATGAAAAAATTGGAAAAAGAAAAAAAAAAGAAAAAAAAGTTTTGAGTAAGTGAGCTTGCAATGATCATTCGAGTGTTATTGATTTTATTTTTTGGAATTCGTTTGTGTTGGACGAGGTGTTGTTGTGCATTACTTTCTGTTGGTTAAAATTGCTAAATGTCGTCTCAAGAAATTACTTTTAGGAAGGATAACATTGGTTTGAGAATTAATTTATGACTGTGAGCTAGATTCGTTTTGCTTACTTGTGTCTTGAGATATGCTTTTAATTTCTTGATGTAAGTAGCCTAAATTGAAATTTGTGAAAGTTTGATCACTTTTGATGAACCCCTTGGTTGGAAAAAAATTATGGGTTTGGAGAAAAGGTGATGAGTTGAAAAAAATTGAGATTGGAAAAGATGATGGAGGTGTGGAATCAGCTGCCTACTCTTAGGGGTCCGCATTTGAAAGTTAAAATGCGAAATAAAAAAAATCACAATAAACGGACTAACCTAAGAGTGGTGTGGAGCTGCCAACCCCATCCAAAAAAAAAAAGACGAGAAGTCATCATCGTCTATGAAAAAAAAAAGTGAAAACGAAAAGTAAAAAAAAAAAAACAGAGAAAAAAAAATTGGAGTAAAAGGGGTTGACTCATTATGTGTGAAGTCTTAATAAATTTTGATGTAGATGAAGGAAATCGTAAAAGGAGTTGAAGTGTGTTGATTGATGTGGGTGGTGGAGTGGATTGATGAATTGTCTTTGAAAATTTTGATTTCTGATGTCCTGCCTAAATTTGTGATTTCTTGAGATAGTTGCATTTAATCCAACGTGTTTTTGCTTGCGTATGCATTGTTTGACATGAATTTGAATTCCCATGGGTGTTAGTAAGGATTTGAGCAAGCGATACTCTCTTTCATTTTTGATCTCCCATGTGCTTTAATTCTTTGTTACTTGAGGACAAGCAACGATTTAAGTGTGGGGGGATTTGATAGGTAGAAAATATGTGCATTTTATTGTGGTTTGATTTGAGATTTTATAATCTTTTATGTGATTGAATGCACTGTTTTCGTATCTATATATGTTTTTTGTATCAAAATACTTCATATATCATTTTCACTATTATTCAGGAATTTTGGAGTATATTTTGATCAAGAGATATGTTCATGGGTCGAGAAATGAACACAAATTGAAGTTGGGGCAGTTTGGGCCCAAAAGCCCATCACACTGGATCACCCAGTGTCAGCCCAGTCTGCTAATATGATTCGTCTGCAGCCTAGCCCAGCGAGATTGTGTACGAGATTTTGGGTCGGAATAGGGTTAAGCCCATCAACAAAGGGCTTAAAAAGATATGTTCACACATATAATTAGAAGGAGATGATTCTTTTCTTTCTCTCGAAGCCACTCTAGAGAGAGAATTATTTTATATAGATTAGTTTCTTTTCTTATGGATTATTCTACAACTTTCATGGATTCGATTTCAAGGATGCTTGGATAATTCTTCAATTCCGGTTAGCAGGGATGTTTGAACCCAATTATCTTTTTATGTTTTAATTAATCTCGTTTCTCCCTCTCGATGTTTTGATTGGAATTGATTGTGTTATCTGTGATGAATGATTTCAATTATTGATACATGATTTAGATTCGCGACCTAGGTTAAGTGTTTGATAATTGATTGCTAGAATCTTAAATCATGAATCCTAATTGTTGTGGTTTAATTTTCAATGGTAGTAAACTAGAGGTCGCGCATCTCTAGAGTAACACAATCCTAGATTATCAAATCGAGCTTGTGTATTTGGAGTCTAGTTCACCCTATCGTCTTGGTAATTAATGTGTTTAATGAATTAAATCTAGAGAGCTTATTCTAGGTTGTTCAATTAAATAGGGTTAATTAGTGATCTTATCCTAATTTAACTAATCATAAGAGACGATTCGATTTAACAGAGCTTGTTGTTAGATTAGGGGTGATAATTCCATGATAATCTGAGAGAGGGGATAACATTGATTAAGTCGTAATTGATATTGGGGGATAATTGAACTGTTAACTTGAATGCTTTTTATTAATTGATTTCTGTTTAGTCTATTTCCTAGATCTTTAGTAATTTTTAGTTTAATTATCAATCAATCTGATAACCCCCATATTTCTTGTTCCTTTGAATTTAGACATAAGTAGACATAATTGAATTTTCACTCTCCGTGGGATTGACTCGGACTTACCCTATCTACTAGTTAGTTAGGTTAGGAAGGATTTTTATTTAATTTTATCGCGTCACGACAGCGCGGTCATTGTCACAAAAAGTAAACTGTCTCTCAATATCAGAAACCTAGAAAGATTGTTACAGTCATGTTGAAGAAACCTTATATACTTTTTTAGATTTGTTAGGAGTACTTAGTAAGAGGAATTTAGTTCCTACTAAGTTTTCACTCTTTGTAAGAACCATGTGTGGGTTAGTTTATCCCGTGTGGGTCTTGATCAAGTAGGCATAGAAACCTATGTCGGACTTTTCTATTTCTGTTAGGAACAAGTTTGTAATAGTTAAACTGTGTAAATCAAACCATCTTAACAAAGTTCCTCCCGCAGAAGGAGTAGAGTGGACGTAGCTCTTTTAATCCACCCACGAACCACTGTATATTGTGTGCATTCTATTCATCCGTTTATAGTATGTAAAGTTTCAAGAAAATTGTGAATAAGAAATTGTACTTTAATATAAATCATTTTACACAAAAACTTTTATGCATCAGGTGCATGGATCCTAAATCCATGCACCTGACCCGACCACGCGCCCTCACGCGCTCCCACGCGCCTGGGCGGATGCGCTCAAATTCGCTCGTTAAGGATACATTTTAGTTATGTTAAGGATATATTTCAGTTATGTTAAGGATACCTTTTTGTTATGTTAAGGATACCTTTGAAATCCTGATTCCAGGTTACATACCATGTTATGTTAAGAATACATTTTAGTTATGTTAAGCATACCTTTAGGTTATGTTAAGGATACCTTTAGTTATGTTAATAATACCTTTTGATTATATTAAGCATACTTTTAGGTTAATGTTAAGAATACCTTTAGGTGATGTTAAAGATACCTTTGAAATCGTGATTCTAGGTTCCTTTGAAATCCTGATTTAATACCCTTAGAATTTGCTCCAGGTCACATACATTTACGTTATATTAAGGATACCTTTAGGTTATGTTAAGGATAGTTTTATGTTATGTTAGAGATACCTTTGTGTACAAAATGTGTAACACAACTACCTTATGGATAAGGTATCTCTAACATAACATAAAAGTATCCTTAACATAACCTAAAGGTTTGTCTAACGTAAAGTAAATGTATGAAATTTGGGCATAAAAGTATCCTTATCATAACCTAAAGGTATCCCTAAACATTACCTAAAGGTATTCTTAACATAACCTAAAGGTATGTCTAACTTAACGTAAATGTATGAAATTTGGGCATAAAGGTATGCTTAACGTAACCTAAAGGTATTCTTAACATAACTAAAAGTCATGACTAAAATTGAAAAAAAGTTAGTGCGAAAAAAAAAAAAAAAGTGGGTAGGATTACCCGGATCCGACCCGGTTGGATCCATGCACCTGATGCACAAGAGACTTACTCATCATTTTATAGATCCACGAATAGGTAAGCAATATAATTTTTTTTGCAGTAAGAATAAATATTTTTTTCCATTTGATTAAAAAGAAATATATAAATTTAAGATTCCATTATTATGGTAGCATGAAGTTCATTATAATATGAACAATGATAAAAGATTTTTCTTTCTATTATAATATGGTTTCATGGTTTTAGAATTATCAGATTGGAAATGTGTATCATCTTATATGATTTTTCTATAACATAAATTTTGATTTTAAAGTATTTGGGAAAAAAATCATATAATTTTTTTTAAAGAGACTTTAAATTTAAATTTTTTATTTAGGAGTAATATAAAAAAAATATAAGTATTGTTTTACGCTTGTTATGAATATGCAAAAACTTTTGTGCCTTTGGTGCATGAATTTAGGATCCATGCACCCGGTCAAACCCGTACCACGCACCTGACGCGCCTGTTCAGGCACTCCCACGCACCTGGGGGTCCCACCAAAATTCGCTTCAAGTAGTCATACATTTATATTATGTTAGTCATACATGAAGGTATGACTAACATAACATGAATGTATGACTAACATAACATAAATGTCAATGATTTTGAAATAAGGGTATGAAATCTGGAAATGAAGGTATCACTAAGACACTAACATAACATGAAGATATGACTAACATAACATGAATGTTACGACAAAAACACATGAAAACAAAGAGGCGCTATGGGCTGGACCGACCCGCGCCGTCCCGCGCATGGCCTGAGTGCATGAATCTCAAATTCGTGCACCAGGTGCACATGAGACCTACTCTTATGAATAAGTTATTGAATATACATTTATATATATTATTTCCAAGTTAATTGTGATAAAAATGTAGAACTATATTTGATGGCAACAATAAACATTTAAAACAGGTAATTTATATGGTTAGTTGATCAAATTGAAATAGCTTTCAAGAACTATATTATTTTTTATGATTATCATTTTTATATCAAAAAATACTAACCCTTCTACATCACATGGTTAGTAAGTGAGGTTTAAAAATGCATGCATCCATTAAAAAAGATATTATATTAAATTATAAGGACACATTAAATAAGAAAGCATTCTAAGAGTGAAGTTAGCACACATGCACCAATCCACTCGTAGAACAATTATATAACATGAAACTGAAAGTTGAGAATAATGAAAAAAGAGTAACAATAATGATATATTGATGAGAAAAAAAAGAATGAATTAAAGGAAAAAGAAGAGGGAGAGGTTTGAGTTTAGGGCGATAACTTGTCCATAAAGCCTTTTCACTCATTAAGGCTCTTTCCCCTTAACTCTTTCCTAGAGGTGTCCATCCAGTTCGGAAAACCGGAACCAAACCAGGACCGTTGATCTATTTCCGATTTCAAACCGAAATCGTGAATCGTGGTTCGGCGCTTCGGTTTCGGTTCGTGCATTTTACAAACCAGAAACCGACGGTTTAACCGTTGGTTTAAGTATTTTTTTTAAATTTATATTATTTGTAAATAATATTTTATATTTATGTTATTTTACTCTTTTATATTAAGTTGTGTTGATTATTATAATTTTCTTGTATTATAAGTTTGCAAATGAAATTACTTTCATTTCCAAATTTAGAATGAAACTCAACCTCTTTCAAAATTTTCCCCCTCCCCTTGGCCACTATTAAAATCATAACTTTTATTTCATTTCATTCATTTCAAATTAAAATACAAAGTTGTAAAATATTTCAATGTATTATTGTTGTTTCAATAGTTAGACTTCTAATATATAATTGAAAATTTGTAATTATAGATAGACTTTTGTAATAGGTAGATAGAGTTCTAAATTCAAAATTAAAGTTCTAACTTGTAATAATTTTCCAATTTATAATGAAAAAGTTTGTTCACTTAATTATTGTTTGTCCCACTCCTGTAAAAAAAATTGTAATGTAAATTTCAATTTATCATAATATATTTCGAAACAAGCATTAAAAATCAAAATTGGTAATGCAAAATATAAATTTAAAAAAAATCAAAAGAAAAGGAAAAAATCAGTTCGAACCGGCCGAACTACCGGTTCCGATTGAACTGTTGGTTTATGAACCGAAACCAAAAGCGGATGCTCCACAATTCGGTTCCGGTTCCACCCATCTGGAACCGTCGAACCGACGGTTCAAAACCGGAACGGAACCGTGAACCAGATGGGCACTCTAGCCTTTCCCTTCTTAATTGTTTATTAGCAACCAACTTGCACGTAGATGTTCTTCTTCATACGTGCCCACTCATAAGAATGACTCAGATCCATAATGTTAGCCATCATATCTGCTAAATGAATCAATACGCATAATTGAATATTAACTTTTATTCATTAATTGAAACTTTCACAGAAATCTTAAGAACGTGGCAAGGAATAACATACTCAAATTTCATAGAATTTGGATAATAAAGAACATGGATACAGGCCTATGTAGTGTGAGGTATGTTAATGTTGGATTTTCCAACAATAATAATTTCTCTTTTTCAATATTATCCTAAAATCAAATTAGATTTTAATTAGGTTTTAAATTGGATAAGATTTATTTGATAAGATTTTGAAAAGGATTTAATTCTCTCACTTAAAGATTTGACTTGGTAAATCACGTGTTGAATAATTTGAATCACAAGACTAACTAACAAACTTTCCTATATCTTAGGAATTTGTTATGTGCTCTTCTTTTTGATAGGATTCAAAGATGTATCCAAGTGATATATATTGAAGAAGTCTACGGGATTTTAAGAGTGAGATCATGTGTTCCAAGAACGTGGGATTGAGGAGAACAAAGTCTAGAGAAGAACAAGTCAAGATGGAATCCATGAAGCAAGGTTGAAGAAGTCAATGAACAAGTCCACTCCACCTTCCCCATACATCATGCACGATAGATATGGAGTGATGGAGATCATGGAGCACTCTTACATCATGGGAAGTGGAGTCTACACCAAGTGTACTCCAAGGTCTATAAATAGATGAAGCTGCTGAAGATCAAGGAGACACAGAATCGAGAGCTTAAGCAGTCTAGTATAGGCAGTACACTGGTGTTACGAGTTGTGTTGTTCACACCGTAGGCAACATCGTTTTTCTTGTGTGTCAAAGAGTTTGCATACTCTTGACTTTTAGTATAGGTGTTCTTCGGAGTGTTCAACTGAGATAGTTTGTATACGTCCCTAGGTTTCACATACATCTCAAAGGACGTATTGAGTCGATTGTTCGAAAGAATCTCTTTTAGAGATCTTTCTTTCTCCTTTGTACACATACACATATTCAATAAAGGAGTTTTCGCCCTGAAGGCATTCCACGAGTATTTGTATACTCGTGGATATATCGTTTGTGTTCTGTAACTTTTAATTCGATCTATTTTTCCGCTGTGTGTTACGCTGGTGTTGTCGACACCGCCGACAACACCGTGTACTTTGATTGGGACAACTTTGTTTTTGTTTTTGCAGATCCACGTAGGACTTTCACGTGGTATCAAAGCCATCACTTGACATACTAAGTGGTGGATCTAGCCATGCAGGACGCGGACTATTGCAATCCAAACTTTGGACGCCTTCCAATTTTGGATGGCTCCAACTATGCCTATTGGAAGATTCGTGTTCGATCGAAGATCAAGTCCATTGATGCACGTGCTTGGACTGCCGTTTTGGAAGGTTACAATGCTCCTATGAAGGAAGTCCATGGTGAAATGGTTCTCAAACCTCAAACCGAGTGGACAATTGATGAGATCCATAATGCCAACTTCAATGAAAAGGCCATCAATGTCATTTTCGAAACGGTGGACTACAAGGTGTTTCGATTGATCCAAAACGCTGCCCATGCCAAGGATGCTTGGGATACTCTCCAGAAGCATTTTGAAGGTGCAAAGTGTGTTCGTGAGGCTCGGTTGCGGCTGATTATGTCCAAGTTCGAGAATATGCGTATGGAGGAGAATGAAGACATTGGAACCTACTTTGAGAGGCTCCGGGACATCTCGAATCAAGCCCAAATGCTTGAAGAACCAATTGGACGCAAGTAACTCGTGTCTAAGGCCATTCGAACGCTGCCACCAAGGTTCAACATCAAGGTATCCGCCATTGAGGAGGTCCACAATCTTTCGATAATGGACTTTGATACACTTCAAAGCATTCTTCAAACTTTTGAGCTCAACCTTCAAAGCCAAATGGAAGCGGGCTACAAGACTAAAACCATAGCCTTGCAAGCTCAAGATAATGAAGAATCTGGAGAAGATGATGAACCATTGGAGGAAGTCACCGAGGGGCAGAATGTAGCCATGTTGACGAAGAAATTCAACACCATGGTGAGAAAATTCAACAAGGAGAAACCTCGTTCGAAAGGGAAGGAACCATTCAATCGATCCAATGATAGATCCCAATGGAAGCCAACTGGATCATCCTCTCAGTCCAAACGTCAGCCTAAGAAGACATCTTCAGATCATGGATGGAATGATCCCAAACATCTCGATACCATCCAATGTCGAGCTTGTTCGGGTTGGGGTCACTATGCTAATGAGTGTGCCAATACTTTGAGGAAGTATGGTCTGAAAAACCACTGGGTATCCATGAGTGACGATGAGGATGATGAGGAAGTTGAAACTGAAAGTTCCACAGCCCTGTTTGCAAAAATCGCTACTGGTGTTACCGGCGGTGTTGACAACACCGGTGTCATGACACCGCAGACAACACCGCAGACAACACCACAGAGGTATGAACTGTTTGACTTTGCTAATATAACCTGCCTTAATGTTGTTTGTGATGATACAGATTCACTTGCTGGAGATGACTTAGATAAAGATGAAGCCATTGAAGAACTTCATGGTCTTTATACTCCTTGCTTAAGGAATGGAAAAAGCAATGCAAGCTTGTAGAAATTGTATCCAAGGAAAAGGAAGCCATTTCCAAGGAAAAAGAAGCTTTATCTAAGGAGAATGATGTGCTGAAAAACTCAGTTGCAAAGCTGGAAACCGCTCTCACCAAGAAGGACATAGAACTTGGAAAGGTGCAATTCAAGCTTGAAGAGACGGAATCCTTAATTGCAAAATGGAACTCGAGTTCTACCAAGGCAAGTGAAATCATGGGATCAGGTAATTCCTCAAAATCAGGTATTGGATCAAGTAAAACTGTTGAAAATATTTTTCCAAGCCTTTTTGTCGATTCACATGCAAAGATCAATTTTGTGAAAGAAAAATCGAAAGAGTCCATAAAATCCAACGGTTCAGGTCATAGGAAAAGAAAATATGTTTGTCATTACTGTTTTCAACCTGGACATATAAGACCATATTGTCAAAAATTGAAAAATGATCGAGCAAATGGTCTGGTGTTACCTCCGGTGTTACGCAACACCGCCCGCAACACCACTGTTGGACAGAAAGTTTGGGTTCCTAAACAAACTGCACAAGTCTGCCAAGTTGTTTTTACTGCTCTTAAGTCTAACATTTCAGGTTCTTGGTACTTTGATAGTGGTTGCTCACGCCACATGACGGGCACTAAAGAATACTTGTGTAATTTTGTGTCTATTACCGAAGGATCCGTTACTTATGGAGGAGGTGCTAAGGGTAGAATCATTGGCAAAGGAACTCTTAATCTACCAGGTTTTCCCAGGTTGTCTAATGTATTTTTAGTAGATGGTCTTATGGCTAATTTAATTAGCATAAGTCAATTATGTGATGACAATCTTGAGGTAAAATTTACTAAGGATTCTTGTGAAGTTTTTGATAAGTCTAACATGTGTATCATGACAGGTACAAGATCTCATGACAATTGCTATCTTGTTGGAGAAAATATCACATGTAACAAGGCTAAGTTTGATGACACGATTTTGTGGCATCAAAAATTAGGCCATGTGAATTTTCGAACTCTCCAAAAGTTGATGAAGTTTGAGGCTGTACAAGGACTACCAAGCCTCAATCACAATGGTAAGATAGTGTGTGGGGACTGCCTTAAAGGTAAACAGACCCGTGTTCCCCACAGTGTTACATCACACCACGGACAACACCAAGGTACTGTTCATTGTTTTCAACTTTTACACATGGATTTAATGGGACCAGTTGAAGTTGAAAGTCTTGGAGGAAAGAGGTATTCCTATGTGATTGTTGATGATTTTTCCCGATATACTTGGATTTTCTTTTTACGTGAAAAATCGGATACGTTTTCTCAATTCAAAATTTTGTACACTAGGATTAAGACCTCATTTTCTTCTAAAATTTTGAGCATTAGGTCTGACCATGGTAAGGAATTTGAAAACAAATTATTTACTGATTTTTGTGAAAAGAAAGGCATTGAACACCAATTTTCGGCTCCTAAAACTCCTCAACAAAACGGAGTTGCGGAAAGGAAAAATCGAACTTTGCAAGAAATGGCTCGTGTCATGCTCAGTTCTAAGAACCTCTCACGACGTTTTTGGGCTGAAGCATTAAATACGGCTTGCTATATTGGTAATCGAGTCTTTTTAAGACCGGGTAGCAAAATGACCCCTTACGAAATTTTGAAAGGGAAAAAGCCTAATCTTAAACATTTTCATGTTTTTGGGTGTCTTTGCTACATTTTGAATGATAGAGATAATCTTGCTAAGTTTGATGCAAAAAGTGACAAAGCCGTATTTCTTGGATATTCTTTGAATAGTCATGCTTATCGTGTTTTTAACTTAAGATCTAGGACTATTCAAGAATCAGTTAATATTGTGTTTGATGACTTCTCTGATCTTACAGGTAAATCTTATGAAGATGTCGTGACTGATCTAGTTGAAATTCCAGTTGTTCATGAAACTGGAAATACTGATGTTGCCCCCAGTGTCGTGACACCAGAGACAACACCAGCGGCAACACCAGTGACAACATCGGCAGAACCTGAATCCGATGAAAGTGATGATGATCTTCCTGATCAAGTTCGAAGAGATCCACCTGCTCGTATCAGAAAAAATCACCCTACCACACAGGTGATAGGGGGAGTAAACGATGGTGTTCGAACTCGTAGAAAAGACCCCGTGAATTACAAGGAAATGGTAAGACATGTGTGTATGTCAACCACATTTTCAGAGGTAAAATTCTACTGTTTTGTCTCTCCAATTGAACCCAAAAATGTCTCTGAAGCTTTAAAAGATAATTTTTGGATACAAGCAATGCAAGAAGAACTTGAACAATTTACTAGAAATGATGTTTGGTTTCTTGTTCCTAGACCATCCGATACTAATGTGATTGGAACTAAATGGATTTTTAAAAATAAATCGGATGAGTCGGGGAACATTGTAAGAAACAAAGCACGACTTGTAGCACAAGGGTACACACAAGTCGAAGGCATCGATTATGATGAGACCTTCGCACCCGTTGCTCGAATTGAATCGATTAGGTTAGTTCTTGCAATTGCTTGTTATTTGAAAATTACCCTTTATCAAATGGATGTAAAAGGAGCATTTTTGAATGGGTTTTTAGATAAGGAAGTGTTTGTTGAACAACCAAAAGGTTTTGAAGATCCTTATCAACCTCATTATGTCTACAAACTCAAGAAGGCATTGTATGGATTAAAACAAGCTCCTAGAGCTTGGTATGGTCGATTGACCTCTTTCCTACTTGAGTTTGGATTCATTCGAGGCATGGCCGATCGTACTCTCTTTGTTAAGAGAACTGATCGTAATTGTATGATAGCTCAAATTTATGTTGATGACATTGTATTTGGATCTACTTGTCAAAGTGATCTTGATGATTTTGTGCATGCTATGTCATCTACCTTCGAAATGAGCATGATTGGAGAACTAACTTACTTTCTAGGCTTGCAGGTTAAGCAATTAAAGGAAGGAATTTTCATTTCTCAAAGCAAGTATGCCAAAAATTTGGTATCTCGCTTTGGTTTAGAAAATTCTAAACCTATGAGAACCCCCATGGGTTCGACCCAAAAGCTGTCGAAAGACAGTGTTGCCGATGGTGTTGACAACACCCTTTATAGATCGATGATAGGCAGTTTGCTCTACTTGACTGCTAGCCGCCCGGATATAATGTATAGTGTTGGTGTCTGTGCACGTTACCAAGCTGATCCTAAGATCTCACATCTTCAAGCAGTGAAGCGTATCATAAGGTATGTTTCCGATTCGATAGATTTAGGTATTTGGTATACTAAGGACACTAATCTTAATTTGGTGGGTTTTAGTGATTCTGATTGGGCTGGAGATGTAGATGATAGGAAGAGTACTAGTGGTGGTTGTTTCTACTTAGGCAATAACTTAGTATCTTGGCATAGTAGAAAACAAAACTGTGTTTCTTTATCCACCGCCGAATCCGAATATGTGGCCGCCGGGAGTGCGTGTACTCAACTTGTGTGGTTGAAACAAATGCTTGATGATTATGGTTTTGAAAATGAATCTTTGAGCCTATTTTGTGATAATTCGAGTGCAATTAATATTTCCAAAAATCCAGTTCAACATTCTCGAACTAAACACATAGATATTAGGCATCACTTCATTCGAGATTTAGTTGAAAAAAGGTTAATCCAACTTGATTATGTATCCACTGAAAACCAAATAGCAGATATATTTACAAAAGCCTTAGATTTAGAGAGATTTTCTTCCTTAAAGAAGTCTCTTGGATTGTGCATTGCTTGAATGTGCATGTTGTTTTGCGGGTGTTACCGTTCATGTTGCTCACACCACTCTTAACACCCTTAGAATAAAGTTTTTATTTTTAGGCTTTCTAGGCATATGTATGCTTATTTGTATCTGACCAGTGTGTTTCTTATGTGAAAACACTTGCTTGGACACCTATTTTGGTAAAGGCTCATATTCTATAGTGCACTTTTGTTCGAACTAATATGCTAAAAGTCACGAAGCACTTGGAGCACGGCGCTCGCTACGACGATGCTTTTCAGGCAGCCTAGTGACTTAATAAAATGTGTTGTGTGACCTCACTGAGTAACTCGGGGCACGGCGTTCGCTGCGACGATGCTTCCTTGTCAAAAGGTGTAGGAGATACCACAACCAAGTCGAAAAGAAAAACTTGATCTCACAACCGAGTAACTAGAAGCATGGCGCTCGCTACGACAGTGCTCTCTTTTCAAAAGGTTGGTTGAGGTCAGGTATGTGTGAATTTAATTTCGTGTGCACAAAAGAAAAAAAAATTTCAAGAGCCAAAATTTTCTATGGTGTCATCGCAGTGTTACGTAACATCAGGGACAACACCAGTCAGTTACATTGTGTGCGATTTTTGTGGAATTCAAATTCTATGCATCCCTAAGTATCTGCATTTAATCCTAATTATATTTAGTGGATATATCTGATTTTTGGATGACTTAATTTCAAATTTAAAATTCGAATTTTGTGATCCCTAATTTTGTGCAAAATTGTTGAGATTTTTATCTTCAAATCATATCTATTCAAAATCTCTTGATTTTATCTAAAATTTGAAAAGGCTCAAATATTTGTTTAAATACTGAAATCAGGCGTGAGTCTCTTCCACTTCACACTTTTTGCACTCTCTCTCTCTCTCTTCTACTCTTACATTCTCTCTCCACTGAAGTCGATCTCCTTCTTCCCCAAATTCCAAAAGCCCTAATTCCTTTTCTTCTCAAGTTCTCTCCAATGGCTGATTCCTCCATTCCCCCTGCCGTCCTTGAATTCATGGAGAAGCTCAAGCAGTCGTATCCTGCGCTGCTTGCTCCACCCACTACTGCGGTGTCATCGGCCGATGTGGCTGACACCAGCGCAACACCACCCGCTGCTTCTCCAACTCCTTCCGTTCGCACTGCTTCAAAGGCCAAGGCCAAGAGTGCGAAGGCCAAGGCCAAGGGTGCTAAGGGTGAAGGCCCTTCATCCCAACCAGCCAAGGTCCAATCAGGCGTCGCCTCTGACCCCGTCGATGTGGAGGAGTTCGAACCCTCCAATCGTCCCTTGAACGAAAGGCAGCGACGCTCCCAGCGTCTGCGTGCTTCAGGGAAGGTAACCCCTGAGTTCGTGGTCAAGAAGAGGAAGAGGCCTGTCTCCTCTACTTGTCCTGCTCCGGCAGTTTCTGAATCGGAGATTCCAGCTCCGGCTTCCGCCAAGTCTTCGAGTTCGATGGAACTCGATGATGAATCCGACAAGGATTTTGCCCCCACTGCTGCCTCCGAGACCGATGAGGAATTGGAGAATACCCTCTCTGAGGTGATGCTGAAGCTAAAATCATCTGGTGTCAAGACAGGTGTTGCCAACACCAGGGCAACACCCTCGGCCAAAGAGAAAGCTCCTGCCGATTCTCCTTCCTCCCCTGCCGAGGACGATGATGCCATCCCTGCTGTCCAGCCTCAGGGCTCCCCGATACAGGTTTCAAAAGCTTACTCCACTACCTTTTATACTCGGCCCTCTTCGAGTGTATGGAACTCTTTATGCCAAAAACCCTTCCTTTCCGAGCGTTCCTTGCATGTTGAGTCTTTCTCTAGATTAGGTCTAGTTGACTTCCTCAAATCTAGAAGTTTACTACATTGTGTCACAAATATTCCCTCTTACTGCCCTACACTTGTGTATGAATTTTTTGGTAATTTGCATAAGCACTTGGTTGATCCGGGTCATGCTCAATTTGGGGTAGTGTATGTTAGGGGTTGTGCCTATTCCTTTCTCTCTAAAGATGTCAATGCTGTGTTTGAGCTTCCTGATGTGGTTGAGGATGCTTCTCTGCCCTGTTTAGATGTTGTTGCTTCGGTTATAACAGGGGGGAAAGTTTTGGCATGGTCTAGAAAATTTCCTGCGTCTTCTCTTACTTCTCTTTATGCTGTGTTACACAAAGTTTGTGTACACAATTGGCTTCCATCTTCGAATTCTACTGTGGTCACTGAGGAGCAAGCTAACTTGCTCTATAGGATAGTGCTGAGGGTTCCCTTCAATTTTGGGAGGTTAATTTTGCAAAACCTTAGTCGGTTCGCTGAAAAATTTTCCTCCTCCTCGACCTATTTGATCTATCCTTCTTTAATCTCAGCTGTCCTACGCTTCCAAGGCCTTACATTGTCCACACTTGAGAGCCTTGTTCCTCCTCAGCCACCACTCACCATAGCCAAGGCCCTTCTTCAAGGGAATCGCATCTGTGATCTACCACTCGCTCCTGGTGTTGCCCCTCATGTTGGCAACACCAGCCACAACACTGGCGCCTCTCTTCTTGCGCAGTTGACTACTCAGCGTCGATCTCTCTCTGAGCACATTGATGGACTGATCCGAATCAGGGACAATCTAGATGCCCTTATTTCAGCTCAAAAAGGGGGAGATGGTGAAGGGGCCGAAGTCGAAGTCGAAGGTGAAGATGAAGATTGAAGATGTTAGGAGTTTGTTGCTGGAGTTATTTTCTTTTGTTATTTGGAGTATTGGATATTTTTTTGTTTCTGTTTATTTTTAGTTTGGCTTGTTAAAACATTAGTCTTTGCATATTTGTTCTTGATTAATTAATGGTGATTGTGTTTGCTTGTTTAAATTCGTATATCACTGTTTTTTAGTCTTGATGATTGATGTTTTGCAGGTTTGAGGGGGAGTTTTTAATTAAGGGGGAGAAAATCAAATTAAGGGGGAGAAAATCTATTTGATTTAGGTTTTGAGCTGAAAAAGAAAAATAGGGGGAGATTGTTAATGTTGGATTTTCCAACAATAATAATTTCTCTTTTTCAATATTATCCTAAAATCAAATTAGATTTTAATTAGGTTTTAAATTGGATAAGATTTATTTGATAAGATTTTGAAAAGGATTTAATTCTCTCACTTAAAGATTTGACTTGGTAAATCACGTGTTGAATAATTTGAATCACAAGACTAACTAACAAACTTTCCTATATCTTAGGAATTTGTTATGTGCTCTTCTTTTTGATAGGATTCAAAGATGTATCCAAGTGATATATATTGAAGAAGTCTACGGGATTTTAAGAGTGAGATCATGTGTTCAAGAACGTGGGATTGAGGAGAACAAAGTCTAGAGAAGAACAAGTCAAGATGGAATCCATGAAGCAAGGTTGAAGAAGTCAATGAACAAGTCCACTCCACCTTCCCCATACATCATGCACGATAGATATGGAGTGATGGAGATCATGGAGCACTCTTACATCATGGGAAGTGGAGTCTACACCAAGTGTACTCCAAGGTCTATAAATAGATGAAGCTGCTGAAGATCAAGGAGACACAGAATCGAGAGCTTAAGCAGTCTAGTATAGGCAGTACACTGGTGTTACGAGTTGTGTTGTTCACACCGTAGGCAACATCGTTTTTCTTGTGTGTCAAAGAGTTTGCATACTCTTGACTTTTAGTATAGGTGTTCTTCGGAGTGTTCAACTGAGATAGTTTGTATACGTCCCTAGGTTTCACATACATCTCAAAGGACGTATTGAGTCGATTGTTCGAAAGAATCTCTTTTAGAGATCTTTCTTTCTCCTTTGTACACATACACATATTCAATAAAGGAGTTTTCGCCCTGAAGGCATTCCACGAGTATTTGTATACTCGTGGATATATCGTTTGTGTTCTGTAACTTTTAATTCGATCTATTTTTCCGCTGTGTGTTACGCTGGTGTTGTCGACACCGCCGACAACACCGTGTACTTTGATTGGGACAACTTTGTTTTTGTTTTTGCAGATCCACGTAGGACTTTCAAGGTAGTTGATTTCCTTCCATTTGGACAGAATTCAAACGACGAGGATCAACGCTAATCACTTTTACTTAATTTGCGGATCACTTATGATGACTCGATACATTCGGATATCAAACCTGAAATAATTCCTAGCTTCATGCACCAAATCTTATATTAACCGGAATAATAAATTGTACTGTATGTATTATAGTTTGTGCCATGTATATGGTTATGCATACATAAATAGATGCTTGGACTTATTGTAATCTATATCTATATCTATATATTATAATATCACTATTTCCCTCCAAAAATCAAACTTTCAACTTTCCATATTTAATTTTTTTAATTAATAAATAAAATTGATTAAAAAAACTAAAAATTTAAATATGTTGAAAAATTCAAGTTTGCAAACCTTTTTCAATTAATTGTTTAGATTTACTTTTTTATCATATCAAGTCTAAATTGATTTTTTTTTTCATAATTTTTAGAAGACTAATTGTTTTAGAAGACTGATATCAAAAATTAATCAATGACAATAACAAAAGGATAAAGAGAAATATTAACAATAGATATCAAAATACGTATCTATTGAAAACAAATTTAAGAAGAGTCGTAGATTTCTTTTTTTAAATTATTGAATGAATTTTATATTCATATTTTTGATAGTATAATATATTAGAATTATATTAATGCAATATTTAGAATGAGAAATTAGATATATGTACACACACTAGGGCTGGCAAATCGGGTCGTCCAACCAAGGTCACTCCAACCCAACAAGCTAGACAATAAAGTCAGGCCGTGTCGGGCCAACCCATCCTCTCTAGTCGGGCCTAAAAAAGTGGAGCCTAACCCAATCCTGCTTGGGCCATCGGGCCAACGGGCCAAATCGGCCCAAACTCCTAATTATTTTTAAATTAAAATAATTATTAATTAATTAAATTTTACACCGGTTTATGTCGAAAGAACTTCCTATTAGGCAATTTAAGACATAAAATTTGAATTATAGTATCATGTTTATGTAACCGAAGATAATTGATTAATATAATTAAATTTTTAGTGGTGGCAAAATCATTTTTTACTTTGTTTTATGCATTCAAAAACATTTTAATTCAATTATTATAGTTTGTTAGTGGATTATAATTACTTACAACTCTAATCCAAATTAGTTAATGATGGTTAAATAAGATAATAATTAAGGAAAAATCAAAATATAAAAACATGATAGATGGAATTGAGTCACATATTAAATTTATAAATTGCACAAAAAAAGAAAAAGGTATATAAAATTAAAATTAACGGGTCATTGGGCTGGCCCAAGCCCAACGGGCCAAATTGTTCTGAGCCCATCGGCCCACTGGGTCGGGCCAAAAAATTTCGACATTTTTCGGACTGCACTTTTTTAGAGCCCGACCCAGCTTTATTTATGGGTCATTTGGGCCAGCCCATCGCGCTGAGTGCAATTTGCCGGCTCTAACACACACTATAGTATAACATTTACCTTCCAAAAGTGGAAATGAGATTATTTTCCCAACAATTTTCAACCCAAAAGTAGAAATTGATTATTTACATATTTTTGATATAATTTATAGGTTATCATGAGTAAAGCAACATACCAACTGGACTAATATTGTAAGCCCCGTTTTAAAATCCTACTTTGGCATTACTTATATTAAAAATAGGCTCTTTCAGTAATAATAAAGATAAATAAATTCGGGAATAAATGTTAAATATCATTCCATAAAACATTGGTTTGTAATACGAATTTTTTTTGGAAAAGTGCAGCGGAAACGATTTTCTTGAAATTCCCTTCTTTACAAACACCTAATTAATTACATTAAAAAGAGCGATAAAATAAACATTTACATAAAACACATGTTTGAAATTTAGAAAAATAAAGCTTTTTATTAAAACCTTCTATGACTTTGATAATATCAGCTACCGGCATGACACGTTCGTGTACCCTGTCCTAAAACATTTAAGCATATAGGGGTGAGTGCAAGAAAAATCACTCAGTGGGGTGGAATAAGGGTACACATAAGCACATCACTTTAAATCGTCAATTATTTACTGCACATAATCATAACGAATCATCATAACATTTACTCGGGTCTTTAAGCCCGGCATGAATTTGGAGTTTTTAAGTCCAACGTAAACGGGCCATGATTGATACCCTCGGGTAGCTAGCCCGCCATGAAATATGGAGTCTTTAAGTCCAGCGTGAAAGGGTCATATTTGAAACCCTTCGGGTATTTAACCCGCCATGAATTAGAATTCCACCATGAACATTTAACATTACACATATATCACATCATATTGGAAATAAACGCTGAAGGTCAACGTTCAAATCCCATAAGAGTACTATAATCACTTTAATCACATATAGCACAGTGGCACTTAATCAAGTTCATTCACATTAATATAAAGCAGCAAACAACAAGAATTTACCCCCACCTTGGATATTACTCGATCCTGTTCAAAAGTTCATCCGTTCAGTACGCGTTCCTACTCATGTCCCTTGTTCGTTTCTCTTACAATTATTAGGAGTCGGCTTAGTCTCTAACTTAAATATCTATAAAATATGCATAGAATATTAAATTCCTAAGATGCGATAATAACAAAAGATACTAGGATAAAGGTGTACTTAAATAAACTAGGGTTTAAGGTGATCGTAACCCTAAACTATGGTTTTTCCCGTTTGAAGCTTAAATCGTTGTTCTTATCAATCGCGGATTAACACTAATGTCCATAACGCGGTGCAGTAATATAAATACACTTATCGTTCAACTTTGGGGTCATAAAGCAATTTTTGTATAGTTCTAAGGTTAAATTATAAATTCAGCATAGCTCTAGGGTAACAATACAATTTCTGCATAATTTGGGGTCAAACTGCAATTTCAATACAATCCTGGTGTCAATATGCAATATAATTAACATTCAAGGGTTGGAATGCAATATCCTATAAACTGCAGGGCTGAAAACAAATAACTATAGATACAGGGGCTGAATCAAAAATAAGGAAAAGTTGGGAAAATTGCAATTAGGCCTCTGCAGAGGATCAAATTTTCAAACCAAATCCCTAACCCCTCATCCTCTTCCCGGCGCTGCCACCAACGGTGGTGCCCCCCTCCCTTCTTCCCCCTCCCGAACGCACACACAACACAACACACTCACACAGCAGCGCCACCACCGGCGCTGCCACTCCGGCACCCGCAAGACGCCGCCGTCCTTGGCGGCGCCCCCTTCTTTCCCCCTGCAACACACACACGCGCACACACCCGCACACACACACACACTGCTGCACGCACATGCACACACACGCAGCGCCGCCGCCGACGGTGCCAACCCAGGACAGCGGCAGCAACAACAGCAGAAAGCCAGAGAGAGAGAGAGAGAGAGAGATATGGGATGCAAAATTGCAGCAATAAAAGAGAAGAAATGAATTGGATCTTTACCCCTTTTGCACACCAAATCCCCCCGCAAAAGCTTGATGAAATTGAAACTAGTATTTCACCCGCGCGATGCGCGATTTATTATTTATTTTGATTGTTATATTTAAAAGTTATTTATAAATCATTTATTATTCTAAATTTTGTATAATATAGAAATATAATTTTCATCTCTTTTATTGATTTTTAAAGTTATATTTTATTATTAAAAAATTATTGAGTAATGTAGAGTTTTAATTGAAGAAAGTAGAATTTGGTTGACCCCTATCTCGCGTGTGTTATTCGAACTTTCTTGTGCATTCGTTTTATTGTGACATGTCATTCTATATTATATTTGACAATATTAAAATGTTGGAATACAAATTTTGTAAATAATCTAAACAACGAAATTGAAAGCTTATATTCTATTTCTCTTTTGAATAAAAATATATTTATGGTCGTTGGTTTGATAGATATTTTGATTAGTATCATTTAACAATATAAGTTTTGAAATCTTTATTTATGTACAAAGTTTCTCATAATTACAAAAAATATATTATAATTTATTTTAACTTTAAAATTGATAATATGAATAATTATAAATATTAAGTAATTTTAGTAACAAAAAAAGGAAAAAGATAATGAATTAACAACTTGAAAGCTTACATTTTATTTGTTTTTATTTTTCATTGAACTTTTTTCACGGCTTGATAGATAATTTAATAAACTAATGATCTTTTAGAATTAATTAAATGTGACCAAGTAACAATATAAGTCTTGAAATATTTATTCATATACAATTACAGTTCTCATAATTACAAAAAATATCTTCAAATTTGTTTAACTTTAAAATTGATAATAAGATTATTATAAGCATTAAGTGATTAAAGTTAGCAAAAAACAATTAAATTCAGAAACATTGAAAACTTACATCTATTTGTTTCTATCTTTTGTTGAATTTTTTTTATTGGATCAATAAATAATTTAAGCTAATGATTCTTGGAGTTGGTCAAAATTGTTCAACTAACAATATAAATTTTGTGATCAACTTTGAAATATTTACTTGCACACTACATTTTGCAAAATTATATAAAAATATCCTAAAATCTATTTAACTTTAAATTTGAGAATGAGAATAATTTTAGACATAAATAATGATAGTTAATACACAAAAATTAAATCATTGCTCACTATTGTACAACGTTAATCAACAACACCAACAAATAATAATACATAATAGTAGTAGTAATAATGATGATGATGATGATGATGATGATGATGATGATGATAATTCTAAGTATAAATAATAAAATATACCATATTGAAAAGAATGCTAAATAATATGATTAATTTTATTGAAAAACTATTATTTATATAAATATTTTATTGCTCACTGATGTGACATTTTTAGGAGGGAAAATGGCATTCTTGTAAATTCTTCCAAATGTCTTCTTTATATATATATATATATAGATAGATGAGGAAGAAGGGGTATTATCCCCCTTCTTGTATATATAGATGAAAGGGAAGGAAATACACGTGTAGAGTAGATACGAATTGAAGGTGGTGACAAGGATTTTCCCAACAATTATGGGCTGAAAACATGGGCTCATGTTTGGGCCAAAAAAAGTTTTAGTTGGGCCGAAAATTAACAGCATTGGGCTTCCTCTTTGGGTCAAGAATTAAATGTGGGTTTTTGCTAAACATCCACTTTGTACTATCATGTATGTATATATTAATTTTTATACTTATTTGGGGTTTTATAAATATACCATTACTAATTAAGAAATTTTATGGTTCAAGATTGGAAAGAAAATCAAAATATTTCTATCATATTAAATTTATAAATTTTAGTTAATGGATATTAAGAGAGATAATATCTATATATATAATAACAATTACCCCTAAAAATAGAATTGACTAGATTTTCCCTTCATTTGCACCTCCCAAACGTTGAAATAAAATTATTTATTATTTTATAATTTATGAATTAAATAATATTAATATATTAAACATGATTTATATATTAGGTAATAATATCATGTATAATATGGACATAATTTTGAAAATTATAATCTATATATGGTGTGCCACACACATAAAATTGATTTTTGAAATATATAATCATTGATAAAAATGATAAAAATAATTTTATGGTTATAAAAAATTAATAAACTTATTTTTTTATTTCTTAAGTTCGGATTATATGAACAAATATTCATTATTAATCATGTTGATTTTTCTCATTTCACAACCAAAAAACGTGAAATTTGTACCAAAATGATCATTTACTCAAGTCCAAACTTAACCTCATATCAATTTATAAAAATTCGATTTTACGTCAAATTCATCGAAAAATCTGGTTCATGTGTGCGTTGTTCTCTTTCAGATTTTGTTTTTTTCTTTGAGAAAAATTCTTTTATTTTTAATTAAGAGTAAGTCTCTTGTAAAACTATCTCACGAATTTTTATTGTATTGTGTGAGACGAGTTAACCCATAATCCAATTACCCACAACCCAAATCCTATAATTCACATTAGTTTTGGGTGATGACACTCCGTTTCATTGTAACTATTTATGAGACGGTCTAACATAAGTTTTTGTGTTTAATTTATTTATTTTAAGGTATGACGAGAAACTCAAAAAAAAATTTAATGGAGTTGGAACCAATTCAAAAAAAGTGTATTCTGATTTTTTTGTATTTTAAGTGTAAATGATGTAATTATGATAACAGAGAGGGGAACGACAATTTCCAAATCACGAGGGGAGTTTGACACATTTAACTCGTATAATTTCTGCTTACTAAGCTTTAACTTATATAGTTTATGCATTGAAGGTAAAATTGGTGATGTATAAACTCATGGACTTACTGATCGTATTGTTGAGTTCCCATGAGTTTAAAGATAGTGTAAATGGTTAACAATCTATTGGGATACACAATGAGTTTATTCTATTTTAAATAATATTTTGTTAATATTTCTTGACTTCTTGTCACGCCCAATTTTCATTTCAGTGGAATAAAACATATTTTATGAAAATTATAAATAAACAGAGTAAACGCAGCAGTTTGCAAAAAAGACGTGCAGTGATTTTTAACTCCCGTCGTAAGGAAAATTTAATAAAATATTTCAAATGGCAACCCTTGAAAGACTTAGGGATTACCTATATTTTTCTTAAGATAAACAAATTAACCTCATGTGTTAAGAGTCAAAACGTTTAAAAGATATATACATATTTCAACAAGAGTATCTAGAGTATATCGTAAATATGTACATGCAAAAGATAGGACATCTCTATTCTTCGTTCTTCGCCTACAGGGTTTCTGTATATTTAAAACATATGAGGGGTGAGTGTGAGAAAGAAACACTCAGTGGAGGTAAAAGCACATACATGTCACACTTAGACATTTAACATCGGGAAAACATAACATAACGAAGGCATTGCATTCCTCGGGTCTTTCGGCCCGGGGTGCATCGGAGTTACACATCCGATATAAGTTCCTTCGAAATTCCCCACATAGACTTTAACGAGGCCATATTTGAAACCTCGAACTTACATAACAGAGCCACATCTGAAACTCCTGCACACGCATACACATATACACATAATCGATTTGAAGAGGAACGCTGAACGTCAACGTCCAATTCAATCACAAGTAGGGACGATCAACTTGACCACATTGGACATATTTTGTACATAATTGATTGCGCACATTTTGACAGATAATAAAACACATAATTTACCCCACCGTTGGTAGCTGGTGCTCTGTGATAGTTCCTTGTTGTCCGTGCTTTCACTCCGGCCCTTCGTTCGAATCTCCTATAAAATGTAGAGTTCAAATTTAGGGGTCTTAGTTTAATTTCTGCATAGTTCAGGGTCATGCTGCAATTTCTATAACGTCCAGGGGTTAATCTGCCACTTTAATAAAGTTTAGGGGCTGAAACAAAAGTCTGCCAAACCTTAGGGACTAATCTACAATATACTGAAAGTCCAATACTTAAATTATAAATAAATAAAAGTTAGAAAATTGCAATCAAGCCCTTGAATTAAATCAAATTTATAAAAACTACCCCTGCCCCCAATTCCCTTCCCCTTCCCGTTGCTGCCGCCTCCCCCTTCACTGTCGTCGCCCCTCCGCCTCGCCCGGGGCCCTGCCGGTGACAGACCCGTCGCCAGCCACCACAATACACGGCGCCACCACTAACGGCGGCACCCACAAGCTTCAACACCCACACATACCAATACCCACACCTATACACACACACCCGCACATATAAATACACACACTAACACAGTCGAAAACGCACCCGCAGCGCCTCCACGGCAGCGTTGCAATTCCTGCTCCCTCACGGCGCCGCTTCCGCGTGGCCCAAACCCTGCAGTGATGGTGGCGGCGAATAGGCGGCAGAGAGGAGAGGAGCAAGTGCGACAGAGATAGAGAAGGGAGAGAAAGAAGAAAAGAGAAGGGGGAAGAGAGAGGGGCACGCGGCGGCGCCCGCGTGCGCGCAGAGAGAGAGGGAGAGAGACGGCAGCTCAGCAGTAAAAAGAAAGGTATCGAAAGTAAGAAATTGACTGTAAAGCCAGTAAATTCAAGCTGATAAATTCATACCCTGTCCTGCAGATTCAAATCCTTCCTTCCTTGTTTTGGTGAAAAAGAAGAAGAAGATACTGTTTCCCCTTTTATAGGAAAAGAGTGGTCCACGTGTTGTACGCAGGATTTGGGAGAGTGGCAGATACATTACTCAGCAAAACAAACAAATTTGATCCATATTTTATTCCCTAAATGGATCCCATAATAAAGTGTATTGGGCTCAATCAAATAAATGTTTGCAGTTGGGCTTTAGATTTGCTCTTAAGTTTTGGTCCAATCCAAATATAAGCAAATTGGGCTAACAAAAGAAATTGGACAAGGTTGAAAAAGAAAATTAAATGGATCCACTATGTGTACATATATATATTAGTCATACATTAATTAAATTTGGGGTGTTATACTTCTAGTCTATCATCATACTCTAATGTGATAAATATGTAAGGTATGGTTTTGACTGTGGGTTGAGTTTCTTAAGGGTAGTTAGATAAAGTTAATTATAGTCAGTGATGTGATTTTTTTATTGTAAATTAGTGTAATAGGTTTGTTTTTAATTTAATATACTACCCACATTAAAACACATCTTGGTGTTTTGTTAGTAAAGATAGCAAACGTGACAAAAATCAAAAGTCCGTCTCTATGTGGGCACGAGTACATAAAATGTACCTCATCGAAATGAAAATCCGGAGGAGATAAACGAAAGAAATGTGGACTTTCTAAAAGGTTGTTGGAAACGACTTAATGAGAGTGCAAATAAATGGATTGCTACTTATACTGAAGCACATTCTCGGAAAAGAAGCGGAATGAGCCAGATGGATATTGAGGGTGAAGCTCATGCAATTTTCGGAAAAGAACTAGGGGCAGGTAACAAGTTTCAGGACTTGTTTGTATTCAATGAGGTTATGAGTAAAAATGAAAATGGGTTTTAAAACTAGATCATGGTTCAATACATGAAAAATGAGCTTTAAAACTAGATCATGGTCACTTATATGATTAATAGGGAAGAACTTCACAACAGAGAAGCTCACAACACTCTAAGAAACGTTTGATTGAGCATAAATGACAAAATTTTGGAATTAGCTAGGAATTAATATGTAATTTGCATTTTCTGTATTTGATTTTTTTTTTTTCAGACATCTACTTGTATTTTAATTTATTTCTTTTCAATTTCGTATTTCAACTCTTGTAATTGTAATTTCGTTATTGTATCTTATTCTACATGTGTTTTAAATTACTTTCCTTAATATAATTATAGATTTAGAATATTAAATTATTTAATGTACTTTTTATACATTTTAAATATAATAGATATTGATTAAAAAGTGGGAAAATTCAATTTTAGTCCATTTAAAAAGTCACTGTCCAATTTTTGTCCACCATGAAAGCGGTTTTCAATTTTAGTCTAATTAACCAAAAAATCGTCACTATTTGATCCATTTTTGGCTTAATTGGACTAAAATTGAAAATTGAAAACCGCATCCATGGTGGACGAAATAGTGACAAAAATTGATCAAATAGTGACGATTTTTTGCTTAATGGGACTAAAATTGAAAATCGGTGACAAAAATTGACCAAATAGTGATGATTTTTGGCTTAATGAGACTAAAATTGAAAATCGCTGTCATGGTGGACGAAAATTGGACAGTATCTTTTTAAATTGACTAAAATTGAATTTAACCCATTAAAAAGTATATGTAATTAATAAAAAATAAAATAATTATTATTATTAGTTGGTTGGGTTGGGTTGAATTGGATGTGTATATAAAAAAGATAAAATTAAGTTGAATTGTAGGTTGAATAGGTGAAAGAGAAAAAAATTAATATTTTACTTTAGTTGGATAGGAAATTACAAATGTGTAAAGTGTAATAGAAAAGAAGTTAGTGTATAAGTTTGTCCAACATTGATTGGAAATAATAAACAACATTAAATGATACTGGTGTCTATGAGTGTAGTTATCATCATTTTAAATGATAAAATTGAGAAAAAAAAAAAAAAGAAGAAGAAGAAGAAGAACGGAAAGTTTAGTAAAAAAGAAAAATTAGTAAAAAAAATCGTTATTCAATCTGGCCCCACCAACAATCTAAATACTCTTGGTTTTAAGATTCAAATTCTACGAGCAATTTGAGAAATTGTATTTCACGAATAATACTTTTACTTTCGTTATGTAATTTTTTTTACATGTAATGTTTTCAAATTTTATAATTTGATAGGTAATACTATCATTACTATGTAGTAATTTTGTTTTAGTGAGGTAATACTTTTGATTGTATAACTTTTAATTAATGATTAAATGAAGAAATTATAATATCTATATTATCATAATGTAATACTATTAAAAATATTATATGATGCACATACAAAAATTACATGCCGAACTACTTAATTTTGGGTTCAATTTAATCGGTTCTCAATCGAGACTGATCAATCTATTTTAATAATTTATTTTAAACCCTAAACGCCCAAGTTTCAGCTTCAGTGAATAAAGGATGGGGTCTTTTCTTATGATCTTTCGAAGTTTAGCTTCATTTCTTTGTTCTCATATGTGATTTATTCTTTGAAATTATGAAGATAGTATTGGGAAGAAAAAAGAGAGTGGAAATGATCCTTGTTATGGAACAAATACAAGAATATATACTATATATAAAGAGGAAGAAGTTGGCAAAATTTACTAATTTGCCACTTTTCCTCCTAAAAATGTCACATTATTTTTATGATGTGTAATTTAATTTTATTTTGGCTTTTTTCATTTTAATTAGTTTATTAATTTTAAATCAAATTAACTTTCACCATACGCCATTAGAATTAAACTTTTTGTTAGAAGTCATTGTCCTATAATAAACAATGTTTATTTATTCAACAACTCTCACTCATCATTGTCCTATATAAGCAATGTTTATTCATTCAACAACACTCACTTAATGAGAATGATCTAGCATGAAAAGGACACTAGAAATACCAAAAGAAGAATAAAAAATAGTGATTGCAATAAGAAGAAAAATAAAGATTGAAGTCATTGTACTGTTTAAGCAATACATATATAACAACTCTCACATAATGAGGATGAACTAGCATGAAGTGAATGTTAGAAATATCAAAAGAAGAATAAAAAATGAGATGAAAGTCATTGTACTATATAGACAATGCATATGTAACAACTCTCAATTAATGATGATGAACTAGCATAAAATGAAGGCTATAAATATTAAAAGAAAAGGAAAAATGAGTGATGGAAAAAAAAAATCAAGATGGAAGCCATTGTACTATTTAAATAATTTAATTCAACGAACTCTCACTTAATGATGATGGACATGAAATGAGGGTTAGAAACATCAAAAAAAGAAAAACAAATTAGTGATAAAAATAAGAAGAAAAATTAAGATGGAAACAATTGTATTATATAAGAAATGAATATTCAGTAACTATCATTTAATGGGAATGAACCAACATGAAATGAAGGCTAGAAATATCAAAAGAAGAAAAAATTAGTGATGCAAATAAGAAAAAAAAACCAGATGAAAGTTTTTTCAGATTTAAAAAGAATTACCAACACTAATATGATTATCATCATCTTGATTATCCAAATCTATTGATAAGTAATTGTATTACAAAACAAAAGAAGTATTTAGCATTACAATAGAGGGCTAGAGTTTGGGCAATTGAATTTGTATACATGTCATGGCATCTATGTTATTTTTTCAATCTACAAGGGCATAAAGGTAATTGTCTTATGAATAGTGAGGGTAGGTTTGTAATTGCATGTGGTATACTGTTTGGTATGAGCTAAACCCACCAAATTTGGTGGGTTTATAATTTGGGGAATAAGAGAGCTCAATCACAGTTTTAGTCTGACTCAAACCCTAGACTTTTTATAAACTCGGACCTCAAACCCGTAAGTAAATATGAGTAAACATGAGTTTAGGCTGGTTAAGAAATTCTTAAAGCAGCCTAAACCCACAAAGTAAACACATCATAAAGGGTGAAGGGCTCGGAATGTGATCTATCTATACTTAGATCATCCTATAACAAATTTAAAACTATATAAGCTAATATTAATTAAAAAAACAAATAATGTGAAAAGAAGAAAAGTGAGGTGGAGTTCCTAGAAGTGGGGATGAGAAAATGAGATTTAATTAAATAGAGAAAAGAGGTGGGATGGGATTCTATGTTGGTAGCGAATCTCATAAATCTGAACCAAACAAAAAGCATAGAAATAAATATGAAACGACGTATGGGGCAGGGCAAATATTTATGATTGGAAACATGGGATGGGAGAATCACACTTCATTTTAATTTAAAGTTGATTGTGATTTGCCTTCTTTTTTAATTCAATCAAAAGTATAAAGATCTTTAGCTGATTTGCTCGATATTCCATATCATCATTCATGGTCTCTTGTTAAATTTCCCTCTTTTCTTTTCTTTTTTCATAAAGATTCATGTGAAACGGTCTCACAAATTGTCTTCGTTAAATGAATCCTTATTATCCAGATCTTGAATTTATTTTCACAAATTTTTATATAAATTGTTAGGAGTATGATATGAGTTTACATGTCGCATGCAACAAGATCCGTGAAACAATGAATATCATAATAAATAATTAAAAACATCATAAGAAAGAAGAAATAAACTTCACAGTGAGTTAATCAGATGGTTTGAAGAAAGCTACATTAGATATGATGAATTTTTTGGACAAACAATAAGTTTTGAAGATAAATTGCACTTAACCTATGTAATCCTTCCACCACTTTTAGAAATTGAGACCAACAAACATTGATAGGGAAAACAACCATCAAATTGTAAACCTTGGCCTATATCAAATCCAACTTGCAACCACTCCAAAATTTAAGGTGACAATTCTATACATTCGGTGTATTGTGCAATTAAAGTCGGTTTGAGTTAATCCTAGATTCGTGAGTTTTAGATTTTTTCTTCTTTTTTATTCCCGCTCATGTATGTTCTTTATATTGTATTAGTATGTCATTTATGTTATATTAATATGACCTTTATATAATACTTTTACTTTTTTTCGCTTCTGATATGTGACTTTTATATTGTACCAATGTGGCATTTATATTATATTAATTATGAAAATTATGTACAAGTTTCCTTACCGTTATGCAATACTCCCACTTCAAAAAAGAAGAAATAAATATCATAATTATTATATTATTATATAACATAAATGTCACACTATACAACTTAAATGTCAAAAACTTGAAACGAAAAAGAAAAACCAAAAGTGCTCAAATTCGAGTCGGATCGACCCAGTTGCATGGACTTAGAACCATCCAACTGGTGCATGGATTTGTAAAAAACTTATGTTCAAAGATCAAATTATATAAATCACAACGTAACTCTTAGTGAATAGACACATAAAAATCCACAATTAGTATCGAAAAACAACAACAATAAAAACAAACCAGTAGAAGATCGAATTATCCTTCCATCACACATGTACTTCTTTGTGTAAATATCAGATTTATATACTTTCACTTTTATTTGAATTGAGCCTCGATTGAAATTACCATTCATAAGTAAATTCGAGATCAATAGTTTAAATCTTATTATAATTTTTTACATCTAAGTCATTAAAAATCATCAGATTGTAATTGTTTTAAACTCCACATACAATGTTCCAACAATTAAAAGATCATGACTAATTACACAATAGACAACAATTGGTGCATATTCTTCTACTCAACCATAAAAAGGACCACAAATTATTTGAAAATAATAATGGGGTAAAAGAAAAACACAAAAAACTCATGTGAGATGATCTCACAGATAGTTTCTGTGAGACGGATCCTTATTACCCATGAATTGAACTCATATCCATATATTTCTATATGAATTACTAAGTGTGGCTTATGAATTGACCCGTCTCACAAAAAAAAATCCGTAAAATGATTTCACATAAGACTATGTCAAAGAAAATAAGGGTTGAAGACAAGTGGTGCTTGAAAATAGAAAAATATAGTTGGAATTAAATAAAAGAGAAGGGAAAATAAAGAGGATTGTGAAAATCTTGAAAGTGGGCCCAAATCTAGACAATTAGATTCTGTTGAAGGCATGTTTGGCTACGGAGATAGAAATGGTCCAAACACATGTTTGGTTTCACAGCTCTTTCCTTATTCCCTTTTTAAGCCGCCGGTTTACTACTTTTACTTCTTTTTTTCCTTTTTTTTTTTTTTTTGGCCTTTTCTTATGTTATAAATAAATTTACACAAAAATTCATGTTAGATCAATATTTATAAGATTAATGTGAGTGATATTGAATGAGTTGATTAGTTTTATTGATTCAATTAACTCTGTTTTACCTAAGTTGTCAGACCGTATCATACTCCTTAATTTAATACTGTCACATATTCTAAATGTAAACTTGAATAAGAGCAATTCTTCTGTGCATCGGTAACATGGACCGGGTCGGATCTGGGCTATCCGACCTGCTTTTCCTTTTCTTTTAATTTTTTTCGCGTTACTTCTTAAAATTTTGGTCATGATCTTTAGTTTATATTAATGATACATTTACGTTACGTTAGACATACATTTAGGTTATGTTAAAAATACATTTATGCTCAGATTTCATACATTTACGTTACGTTACGTTAGATATACCTTTAGATTATGTTAGAGATACTTTTATGTTATGTTAGAGATACCTTATCAATAACATAGTTGTGTTACACATTTTGTACACAAATATATCTCTAACATAACATAAAGGTATCTCTAACATAATCTAAATGTATCATTAACAATAACGTAAAAGTATGTGACCTGAAGTTAATTCTAAGGGTATTAAATCAGGATTTCAAATGTATTGTTAACGTCACATGAAGGTATCCCTAACATCACCTAAATGTATCCTTAACATAACGTAAATGTATTTGACCTGAAATCAGGATTTCAAATGTATTGTTAACATCACCTAAAGATATACTTAACATTACCTAAAGGTATCCTTAACATAACGTAAATATATGTGACTTGGAGCGAATTTGAGTGGATTTGAGCGCATCCACCCATGCGCGTGGGACGCACGTGGGAGCCCGTATTTGGAATACGTGGGCAGATCGACCCGGGTGTACGGATCCCCGATGCACATAAGTATTTGTCCTTGAATAATGGTACTTATTTAATTTATTTTTCTGTTAATAAATGTATTTTGAATAAGTTTCATGTGAGACCGTTCCACGAATCATTTCATATGAGACGGGTCAATTCATAACCCACACTTCCAATTTACTTATAAATTTGTAGATATTAGTTTGATTAATGAGTAGAATTTTTTTTTTTTTTTTGTAGATATGCGTTTGATTAATGGGTAAAGATGATTTGTCTCACGAACAGTATTCGTGAACCCACACAAATTTTTGTGATGTATTTTATAGTATATATTATTTTGGAAAAAGTAAGTGTTTTTTTAATTCTTTTTAATTACGTTGTAAAAGATGTAGTTTTATGGTAGAAAAACTATACAAATCTTATATTAGTGTGTAATTTATGAAATTTCACTTCAAGATTCTCACTTTGAAGAAAACAAATAAAAAAAGCTTCTCAAGCATTTGGAAATATTAAGTTTCATTTTCATTTCTATTGAAATAAATTTAGCATATTCAAAGTTACAATTTTTAGATGAAACTCTCCATCTATAAGGACAATCACAAATTTTCAAAAGAAATATGTGAATGATTTTATTAGTAGACTGAATTCATATATAACATTTATGACTCATTAACTCTCATTTGTCCCAACATTTATTATATATAAACTTTAGTTATAAAATAATAGTTTGTGAAAATACGTAGATGTTCATAGTTTCAAAATAAGAAAAATCCATGTAACTTTTTTTTTTTTTTTCAGAAACTCAAGTAGTAAAACATAGTTATTAAAAAACAATAAATTTCACTAACATTGAATTGAGTATGTGTTGTGGAATTATCTCATGATTCATTTCTGTGAAGTAGATTAGATCAACCACAATTTACATTTATTTTAAGAATATTTTTAGTTTGTGCTAATAAAGTATATTGCAAGAAATTATTTTAATAAGATTGTCATATATGAAGCTTCCCTAAATTGAATAATGACCGAGTCAAAATGGAATTGAAAGAAGAAATATATATTTAACTATTATTTAATTAAAAACATAAAAGTATTAGTTTTTTTGATTAAAAAAATATTGGAGAGAAAGTGGAGTCAATCAAAGCTCAAGATCCAAGACCAGTCAACCATCATGTGGGCCCACTGAATGACCACACATTTAATACTGTTCTATTTCCCTTTCTTAAAGTTTCACCCATTTTTCATTTTCACCCTATTTCCTGCATCGACATGGATATATCCGTTTTAATATTTTATAGTTAAATTTCAATAAAATGTTTGATCTACTTCTATTTAATTTTAACTAATTGAGAATATTTTTCTCCTTTCCTTTTTTAAAACCATTTAATTTGATATAAATAAATACATGAATTTTTGATATATTATATGTAAATAACAGTCTTGTTGATCTATCTATTGTGACCATATTGATATATATCAATCACCGATGTGAACATTACACACATAAGGAGTGTGCGATCTTTTGCTGCTGGCTTTTAACATTTTCCATATTAATAAACTTTGAATTGAAAAAACTAACACTGAATTATTTTTTACTTCCTAATACGACATCTATTTTCATGTCTATTTTGAAATGAAAGAATTAGAATAAATCTAAAAAAATTACACCAAATCCTGTAACTGTACGGCCTTGTTGCCACTCCAAATCATTAAACAAAACAAAATAATGCATCGAAATTTGTTGGTAAATATTTCTTGTGTTTCAGAAGTTGAAGAAACTGTCAGATAAAGCGACAAGTCGAATATAATGCGGAGTAGATTTGCAAAGATTTTCTCTGTCTCTGCTTTTTGGCCTTTTAGTTTCCCTAAAGTAGATTTCTTTTTCTCTCTCTGTGATCTTACACTATACCCAACAAATCCCACCTCATATATATATATATTCAAATAGAATAGTGGGTTCTAATTGTGGATGTGCGTTTTTTTTTTGGCGTCCAAGCATAATTTTGCAAAGCGGTGGAGGTTGAAGAGTTGGGGAAGTTGTATACCTTTGAAGCAGTTAAAGTGTTTGTTGAAATACCCACAAGAGAAAATGGGCAGTGATTGCTCTTCAAGTGGCGCTCAAGAACTGCATGTTCTTGCTGTTGATGATAGTCTTGTTGATCGCAAGGTTATTGAGAGGCTTCTCAGAGTTTCTTGTTGTAAAGGTGTGTATAATTTTCTTCTTTTTGTTGCTTTGCAAATGGGAGATGTTTTTCTTGAGGTTATTTTTGTTGGTTGGCTGAGATTATTGCTATGGGATTTGCAGTGACCGCTGTGGAAAGTGGGAGGAGTGCTCTGCAGTATTTGGGCTTAGATGGAGAGAGAAGCTCTATTGGATTTGATGTATGATCACTACTATTTTAATTTTCTTGTTTTTGCTCTTATATTTCTGTTGTTGTTTGTGTTTTAATGAATCAAATATGGATTCTTCATTCAGTTCTCAGCTGTTTTTCAATTTGGATTTGGAACCCCTTTGAAGTGTTTCTTGAGTTTTAGTGAGGACAATATTGTGGAAATTTAAATTTTCGCTGTTCCCTGGTTTTAGCTACATCTTCTTGTTGATCCAAGTGTGCTATAGTCAAATGATATTAAATAATGGTGATTTTTATGGCAACTTTTTGTTGTGATATTTGAGGGTTTGTTGATCATATTTGATTTATTACTTATTTCAGGATATGAAGGTGAATCTGATAATGACCGATTATTCTATGCCTGGAATGACAGGATATGAACTTCTCAAGAAGATCAAGGTTTGTTCTTGCCTAACTTTGTGGGAGTAATGTTTGATTACAAATTGATAAGCTGAGATTGCATTTTAAAACCTCAGTAATCACAGAATGAATCAATATCTCTTCGTATCTTCTTAATTGTGATGTATTTTTGTTCGTCTTGTTTTAAAATAACAGGGCTCCTCAAAACTGAGGAAGATTCCGGTGGTGGTTATGTCGTCGGAGAACATTTTGGCTCGCATCGATAGGTATAAACACTCTTTTGGATTTGAGATATCTTATATCTTTATTTGTGAATGATGCATCAGAGTTGGTATTTGATTTAGGCTAACAATTTCCCTGATTCTTGAATCCTGTTTTACTTGAATACAACCCATAGATCAATATTTTCATGATCAAGTTAAACTTATTTCTTGCTTTTTGATTGTATCTGAACAACAAAGCCAATGTGTGAGACCATTATAGGACTTTCAATATTAGTTGTCACTAGAAATTAACTAAGATCTTGAGAATCAAACTTTCATCAACGATCATCCCTTAATTTCGTTTATTGAGTCATTTGAATGATCAAGTTATCGTTGCATATAGCAAGAAAATCAAACTAATGTTCCATGTTCTTATGTGATTAACTTGAAGAAAGAGTGATTTCATCATCATATTGAAAATGGAATAATCTATGCTGATCGCCTCTATCTTTGTCCTCTTTGTCGACATTTAGATGTATGGAAGAAGGTGCCAAGGACTTCCTTGTAAAGCCCGTAAAGCTATCAGACGTGAAGAGGCTGAGGGATTTCATAATGAGAGGGGAAGAAACGCACGAAAGGCCAACCAAGAAGAGGAAAAGACGAGAAGAGTCGCCTTCACCGCCACCATCAACAGCTTCATCACAATCATCGCTCGACTCTGATCATCCATCGTCTCCTGCATCGGTATCAGACTCAGCACATCATCAGCCTCATCTCAAGTGTGCAAGGATTGAGTCCCATCTATAGTCTTGTGACTAACAGCAATTAGCAAAATACCCTTTTGGACTGCAACATCTTAAGATTGTACATGTTACTTGTAGACACCAAAATGGTCGACACGACACAAATGACACATGTATGGAGATCATATTCCTGTATATGTTCCCAATGATCCGTGCCTTGGTTATGTTCCAAGAAATTTTTAAACACAATGTACTCATCTTTTGTGGTAGATAATTAAATTTATATTTTCTGTCCAATTCTAGGACCAATCTGAATTGTTATGTGATGTGGAAATTTGTGTTTCAATGTTGGTTCAGTCTTTAGGACAAATTATTGGATAAGACTACATTGGAAAAATGTTTCTTTTTTTCACTAATATTATACTTCCTTGGACAAAACTGTCACCCTGAATTTTGTTATTGATTAATAAATATAAAAATTAAAAATATATGAGTTAAAATGTGAAAAACAATCTAAATTTTGTTATTGATTTTTATTAAGGAATATCAAAATTAAAAAATATGAGTTAAATGTGAAAAACAATCTATTTTTTCTTTTTTTTTCCGGATTGTAATATAGTCTTTCAAAAATTTATCAAGTTGTAAATTTTTTGGTGAATTATAGAACATGTGACACGCACGTTATCTAATTTTTTTCATTTTACAATCTAAACTTTGTTATTTTTATCTAATTGCAACTTAAATTTCGTGGGTTTTTTTTTTTTTTAAAATCTAATTGCAACATCAAGTTATGAAATTTATCATAATATATTCTAAATTAGAGGTTGCAATTGGAAAAAAGAATGTTCGTGTTGCAAAGTGAAAAGATTAAATCAAGTGCTTGGAAAAGTGATTTAGGTTGCAATCGGATAAACTATAGAATATAATGTCGAATATTAATGTTGCAACAAAATAAATAAAATGTTTAGATTGCAAAGTTAAAAAAGGCATTACTTAAGGGTTGATTTTTGCATTAACCCAGAATATATCTTTAGATTATGATAAAAACTTATATGAGTTGGACACACAAATCTAGATCCATGCACCAGGGTTGACCTAGTCAACGCGTTCAAAAAGGTATAACACAAAGGTAGGTCGAATTATACATATGTCTAATACAATGTAATGATACATGTGCAAACCTAGGAGTTTTTTTTTTTTTGAAGAGTTTAGGTATGAAATATGGGCAGAATTGTAGGTTTAACATAACGTAAATATATGTCTAACATAATGTAAAGATATGTTTAACATAACGTAATGGTAGCTAGGTTCCAAAAATTCAAATATTAGACGCAAAAAAAAAAAAGTGGATTGCCTGACCCGGACATTCTCTTAGATTATATCAATTCCCCACACCCATCTCTAAATTAACACAAGATAGATTTAAAAAAATGGAATAAGGAAAAATTAGATAGGGAAATATGATAAAATCTTGTGTGAATCTATATCTATATATTAATAATAAGAAAGTCAAGGTTATTATTGTAATTTCACACATATAAATATATATATATATATTATATAAATTGCAATTTATCTCACAGCTTATCCAAATTGTTGAATTTTGATCCAATTTTTATTTTTTTTAATAATAATTGCCAATCACCTATCCAAAAATACGTTTTTCAGAATTCTTTGATCTACATCTCCATTAATTCCATGGAAACACTGAAGTTATTCTCTGCTGAGATGGCCCATTCAGTCAAATTTTAAAAATTCTGTTTGGCCCCTCTCAAGTCCAACTAGGTGACACATGTTTCTAAAAATTCTTATACTCTTATGAGAAAAAATCCAATAAATTCTTCTTTTCTTATAAGCAAATATTCATTTCGGTGTTTCTCATTATTCCTTTATTTTTTCTTAGTTGAGTAAGTCTTTTGTGCATCATGCAACCGGGTTGATCTGGGTAACTCGATCCATTTTTTTTTTTTTCGCGCTAACTTTTTTACAATTTTAATCATGATTTTTACTTATGTTAAGAATACCTTTATCTAATGTGTAAGAATACCTTTAGGTTACGTTAAGAATACCTTTATGCCCAGATTTCATATATTTACGTTAAATTAGACCTACCTTTAGGTTATGTTAAGAATACCTTTAGATAATGTTTAGGGATACCTTTAGGTTATGTTAAGGATACCTTTATGCCCAAATTTCATACATTTACTTTACGTCAGACATACCTTTAGGTTATGTTAATGATACTTTTATATTATGTTAGAGATACCTTCACTACTAGAAAACAATCAAATTCCAACAGAAATTCCAACGGAAATAATAACCGTTGGAATTTCCAACAGAATTTCCAACGGAATTCAACGCTGTTGGAAATTCCGTTGGAATTCTTATAATTTCCAATAGAATTTCCAACGGAATTTCCAACGGAATTCAACGCCGTTGGAAATTCCGTTGGAATAATGTTGGAATTTTTTTTGTGATTGTATATTCCAACAGAAAAGTACCGTTGGAGTGTTCCGTTGGAATCATTTTTCCGTTGGAATTTCCGTCGGAATTTAAATTCCAACGCCCCTTTTTCCGACGGTCCACTTCCGTTGGAATGAAGAATTCCAACAGAATTTTGCAAAATTCCAACGGTATTTCACAAAATTCCAACGGAATTGCTCCGTTGGAATTTAAGTGATTTCTAGTAGTGTATCCATAAGGTAGTTGTGTTACACATTTTGTACACAAATGTATCTCTAACATAACATAAAAGTATCCTTAACATAACATAAATATATCCTTAATATAACGTAAATGTATGTGACCTGGAGCGAATTCTAAGGGTATCAAATCAGGATTTCAAAGGAACCTAGAATCACGATTTCAAAGGTATCTTTAACATCACCTAAAGGTATTCTTAACATAACCTAAAAGTATGCTTAATATAATCAAAAGGTATTCTTAACATAACTAAAGGTATCCTTAACATAATCTAAATGTATGCTTAACATAACTAAAATGTATTCTTAACATAACGTGGTATGTAACCTGGAATCAGGATTTCAAATTAAGGTATCCTTAACATCACCTAAAGGTATTCTTAACATAACCTAAATGTATGCTTAATATAATCAAAATGTATTCTTAACATAACTAAAGGTATCCTTAACATAACCTAAATGTATGCTTAACATAACTAAAAAATATTCTTAACATAACGTGGTATGTAACGTGAAATCAGAATTTCAAAGGTATCCTTAACATAACTAAAATGTATCCTTAACATAACTAAAATGTATCCTTAACGAACGAATTTGAGCGCATTCGCCCAGGCGCGTGGGACGCGCGTGGAAGCGCTCATGCGGGTCGGGTCAGGATGCACCTGATGCATAAAAGTTTTTGTGTTCTTAGTTACCTTCATTATCCCTATACTTTCCAATTAAAAAAAAAAAAATAGAACTCCTCATGAACAAAAATCCGATCTCTTAAAATATATTTCGTTTTCTTTAATTTTGGATTTTGTTCTTGAATTTCAGAAGCCAAAAAGGTGTTTGATGAAATGGAGTAAATTAAAGTCGAATGTTCCACTTCCAGTTTTGTTTGGAGAAGTTGGTGGCAATGAAAGCCAATGGTTTATTTTCAATATTTTCTCACAAGTTAGTATTTGATTCCTTTTCCATTCTTCATCTTCGTACGTAATTGATTGCAGTTTCCCTTTCAAATTAAAATTGGTGTTCAATCTTCATAGAGATCCTAAGTTTGAATGTTGAAGAAAATGTGCATGCATGGTTTGAGGTAAAATTCAAATTTGATTATATTTCAAGTAAATATATATACGAATCAAGATATTTATATATGAAGCATTTGGAGCCTGTAAAGTTCACCAAGCTTCTCATTTCTTATTGCATATATAATATTCAATGTTTGATTTGAAGCATTTGAAGAAATGTTGGTGCAACACTCGGATTTAGTCGATCAATTTTAGTTATTTTATAGACTAATATAAGCTTGTGTTTGAGAATTCTTCTTAATTTATAATTATGTTTTTTGGAAGATTAATGCTTATTTTTTGTTTTTCCGCAATTGAAGTTTTAAAAGTTTTGTTATTTGTGAATACTTTGTTTGTCTTGCCTTTTATTCACAATTATTTCTATACACCAAGTGCATGGGTTATGACCCATGCAATCCGGGTCATATGACCCGAGAGGTGATTTTCACGCCCAAAACGCGCTGGAACGCGCCCCACGCGCTGACAAGCACCCCCAAATCGCGCTCAAACCCTAATTTCACTCTATGACTTTTTAGTTATTTCGCCTAACCTTTTAGTTATGCCCGCCTAACCTTTTCATTATATTTACATAACCTTTATGATATATTCGCATAACCTTTCTATCCTGATGATTTAATATTTTACAGAGTAAGATAAATATATATTACCTTTTAAACCTTTATGTTATAATAACTTAACATTAATGTTATAATAATTTAACTTTTATATTATAATAATATAACTTTTATATTTTTCAAATGTTATGATAGTTGTATATAAAGGTTATATCAATATAACATAAATGTTAAGTTATAAGAATATAAAAGTTTTCAATTATATTACATGATTGAAATAATTCTAAGTATATAATTTTAAGGTTTTAACACATTGTAAACCTTTAAGTTATAATAATGCAACATTTACGCATAATAATATTAACATTTATGTTATATTAACACAACATTTATGTTATTCTTTAAGTAAATAAAGGTTATGATATTTATATATAAAAGTTAAATCAACATAACATAAAGGTTAAATCATCACAACATAAAGGTTTTCAACTATATTATCTTACATTTTATATTGAAAAAAGTCTGAGTATATTAACTTAAAGGTTATGATGTTTGTACAAAAATGTTATAGTCATATAATATAAAGGTTATACTCGTATAACATAAAGGTTACCGTATAAATTAATAAATAAATAAATAAATGGGCATGGATCCAGGTCAAATCCGGCCCGACTTGACCCATGGGCGCCCTATTGCATGGATCTAGATTCATACAACTGGTGCACAAGAACAATGCTCCCTTTTATTTTATATAGTCATGATTTCTTTTTTACTTCATTTCATTTTTCAATTTCTGTTTGTGATAAATCATCAAACAGTTAGCTGGTAACTTTTTTAGGGTTGATTTTAAAGTTGATATACTACATTCACAATATTCTTAAAAATGAGAAAAATTGATTGAGTTCATATTGAATTCTAATTTTTCAAATAAAAGTCAGGTTCTAACTCATCCCTTTTAGTTTTGTCGAAATTATTAAAGGTAAAATATATTACGATATAGTGTTTTGGGTTGACAAATATGAATTATAATTAATACTTGGGTAAAATACAAAAAAACAACCCCATCTATGACCTTTTTTGCAATTTGCAGCCTAGTCTATTTTTTTTTCCGATTGCGACCTAGTCTTTCGTACATTTCCGATTGAAACCTCCAGCTCATTTTCACGTGACATGCACGTTGATATTTGAAGGGTAGTATTGTCTTTTACCAAACTATGATTAAAAAAAAAAAAAAAAAAAACTATCATAGACCTGACGGAGAGGATGGAGAAGCACTACCAGTAGCACCGGGCAGCGGTGACGCTTGAAATGGTGAAGAGAGAAAAAGATAATTTAGAGAGAGATAATATTGAGGTTAAGATGTGCACAATCAAAAATTCCAATAAAATCTAAAACCTAATTTTATTCTTGAATATTCCTAATTGCAAATACAAATCTCCAGTTGTGTAATTCAATCTTGAATCAGCAGCCGCTCCATCTACAGGTTGAAGGGGAGGAATTTTGGGCGTGACTCTTGAGGAGTGTGGAAAGTGAAATTTTGTGGTTGGGAAATAATTGTGGCAGCAATATATACATTTATGAATGTTGCAGAACTCGAATTTTGTTCTGCTTTTTCTTCTTGTTGTCGTGATTATGATGTCGGCGTTGGGCTCGTCCGTCCACGGGGCCGCTCCTTCCCTAATTCTATTGTGCAGCGGCTGGTGGTATGTAGCGGCGGTGCAACAACTGAACGGTGAGGTTTTTGGTGGTGGGCCGACGATCTGTGTGAGGAAGAAGAGAAAAGAGGACGGTGGCTTGGCGGTAGCCTTTTCAACGACGACAATGTGAGGAAGAAGAGAAAAGAATTTTTTTATTTTGTGATTTTCCATTTTTTTTAAATAAGAAAAGTAAGATAAGCATGTGTGGACGTGTGGTCACTATTCGGAAACATGCCAAATCTTAAAGTTTTTTAATTTTTTTAAATAATATTTTATTAAATGACAAAAATACCCCTCAAAATTAGTGTGCATATCACGTGATGGACAATTTTGGCCGGAAAATGTGCTGGAGGTTGCAATCGGAAAATGTATGAAAGATTAGCTTGTAATCGGGAAAAAAAAAAAAAAGATTAGGTTGTAAATTGAAAAAAGGTCATAGTTGGGATTGTTTTTTGTATTTTACCCTTAATACTTTACATTTTGTCGAAATTATTAAAAGTAAAATTTATTACTAAATTTTATGGATATTTCCAAATTTTGATAGAAGTCTTTCAATCTAAAGAAATATCTGACGTGGATAAACTTATTTTCCAACAAATATAAATTCGTATAATATAATTTCTCTAACACATAATCCATCACTATTGAACTCAGGTCTCTAAATCGTATAATTTCTTATTATTATAAATTCGTATAATATAATTCCTTAAATAATTATTTAATACATATCTCTTTCAATAGAGATATGTATTTAATATCTTTTATATATTGTTGTTTGAATTGTAAACTGTAAAAATCACCTTCAATATAATATAAAATTCAACTTTTTTGACACTAAATGTATAAAAAATTCATATATACACGGTATGGGCGAAATACAAACACTGAATTTGCATCTTTTTTTTCCGTATATCATGAAATTCACAAATTGTGTATACATTACTTATTTATCAATGAAATAAACCACAAATTGATTATTAGAAAAAGAAAATCTATATATTTATTGAAATATATTTGTCAACCAACAATCTCATAAGTTCTTAAATTTATTATTAGAGGTTGAAAAGACTCACAAATTTGGATAGTTGTAGTCTTCAAAAGATAACATTACTTCATAAATATAAGAAAATGTAACATATAGTTAATACTAGTTTAATATAAATTTTATTGATTTATATCCCGTGCATCGCACGGGTGGTAGACTAGTAAATTTTAAAACCATTAAATAGGCAAATTTAAAATTAAGATATAAAATAACGGTTAGAGTTGTGGAATTTGAAAAAAAAAAGTAAATAAATAACTAAAACAATATTTAAAATTTAATTTGAAGCAAAATTTAATCTTCAAAGCAACATTTATTTACAGTGGCAGGAAGTAGAATTGATGCAGTAAAGTATTCAAATATAATTTGGTTGTCAAGGTTTTTAAATTTGATAATCAAAGTAGAGTGATTTGCAGCGATACAAATGCGTAAAATAAAGGCAAAACTGAGAGTTGTGACGGTGGTAAGTGGTAAGTGGTAAGAGAGGGTTATGAGGTGTTTGTGTTAAGTTTTGCTAATATTTGGGTGGAAAATGATATTCTATTCTTTTTTATATAGTTATGGTATTATTGTACTCTTGTAATTAAAAAAGTGGTCCTCATATACATTAATTGAGGTGTTACGAGTTCACGTTTTTGTAGAAAAATGGTTCAAAAGTTGTAATTTAATAAATTTTATTAGTTCAGGTTGCAATTTGATAAATTATAGCAGTTTAGGTTGCAAATTTGATAAATTATAGCAGTTTACATTAAAAACTGAAAAAAGTCAATAGTTTAGGATGTTTTTTTGCATTTAACCCACCAATATATTATGAGAAATAAATATCAAAAGCTGATGGTCAAATTTTAAAAACTGGACAAAGTACTAACTTGCCTAGAGCATGCACATCAATAATTCTTGATACAAGTTCTTATGTAAATAAATTATATTTTATTAAAAAGTGTATGTTAGAATTTTAGTAGAGAATGAATTGTTCCTCTGCTAAAATGTTCTCAGAGATGAGAGAGAATGTATGTATTATTTAATTTAAGAATAATAAAAACAAAAGGAATGACAGTTGAGGCCTGTGCACGTACAGTTTCCTTAAAACAGATTCATCGTCCTTGACGTCTGTTTCCCAGGATACAACGACTTGAACCAGCTAAAAGCCACACTAACGAACTGAGTATATGTCTGACTTGTTCCATGGAAGGCCACCACTTTGGTCCTCAATTTCCTATTAACCAATTAACTATTTTGAATGATCTATACATAGAATCAAAACTCTCACGTAAAATAGCTCGTCTCTTTGTTCGGATCACATTTCACACGAAACGGCCCACCAAAAATATTGCCCAAAATGGGCAAAAATCACAAATTTTCCAACATTTTTACCTCCCATCTTCTTTTCAAAAAATTTCCAAAGATCAGCGCTTGAAGAGTGGTGAGAAGCACGCGCTATAAAAGGAAGGCGTTGCTGTGCTTCACACGTCTCTTCCTTGCATCACCTTTTATTTTCTTTTCTTTATCCCTTTTCCTATTTATTTAATATATCATTTTATATATTCTTTTTAAGAAAAAACAATTTCATGGTTTTCTAAATCCCTTTTTAAAATGATTTTTTTTTCAAATTTCTATTTGGTTTAATTTTTTTCATTTCAAGTATTATACTTTTCTATTTGATTTCTTTATAATTTATATTAAAATTTGATTTTGATTTTTTATTAGAAATTTTGAACAAGTAAATTTTAATTTGAAATGTTTTTACAATGTAATTTTTTTCGTTTAATTTTGTATAACATATGTGTATATATCATTTAAATTATGTTATATTCATATTATAAAATATAAATAATAGTAATTTCTTAGAAACACATATAATCCAAGAATTTATCTTTTGGTGGTAATTTGCATAGATCATTGATCTCTTTATTACTTAGTATAAACTTACAAATACGGTAAAATATATGTGCAACACATAAATATTGTGATATCTACAAAAGTAATCTAAACAAACTCATTAAAATTCGGGTGAATAATCAAGTAGGATATTGTTGAGAATTAAATACATAACCACATAATATTCTAATCCAAATTTGAAATTATTTCGTAGAGATATAAAAAATGAAACAAAATATTATATGTATTATTATTTTGTATGAACGTGATGAGCTTGCACAACCTGTCCAAGGATCATCCCAAAAATTTTGAAATTTTCTTCAAATGAATTCCGAGCTCCCTGATAATCAAATACATCACCAACTTCAAGCGGATTTAGTTGAACATATTTGGACACAATTTGCGAACTTGTTAAAATTAATTGTTCCTTTATATTAACTAGGTTTGAACCCGTGCGATGCACATGCTTTATTTAATACTTATCTTATTTTTATGTTAAAGTAGTATTCTTTTTTATATGTTAACATATTTTTTTATAAGTGTGACATTTTCTATTTATCCTTAAAATAATATTTCTTATTGTTCTTTTTTTCATTTATTCTTTAGCACAAACTTGTTAATATGCTTTTTTTATATGTGTTTTAATTGTAACATTAAATATTTTCATATCTTTCTGTAAATGGTGTAGAATACATCTCATTTTTATGGCTCGAAGATATCTATTTTGTTCAAATTTTATCTTTAATTGCACTCATTAATTGCTTTACATATTGGGTTCCTTTGTAATTTTTTTTTGTTGTTTTGTTTTTATTAACTTAACCAATTGTTATATTTGTTGTTATAAAGTTTTAATATAATTTCTCAATTGTTTAAGGGGTGTTTCGACTGGATGTGCACATCTGGATTTTGGATGACCAATATCCTAATTATGTTATTAATTTTGTTAAATTCTATAATTCTAATTTTTTTCTACTTTATCCATTTTCTTGAAATTTTAAAAACATTTGTTGTTTTTCATCAAAATAAAATAATAGGACATCATCTATTTTTCCTATAGTTCCTAATTATAATCTTAAATTATAAAATCTCTTAACAAACCCAAACTTATCAAATACCATAATTTTCACAATCCAGTACTTTCAAACTTGCAAAATCTACTTATGTCTCAACCCAAACATATCCTAATTTTTTTAGCACCTATTTTTGTTAATGTCAGAGTTTGAACTATCCTAAATGCTCTTTTTGTAAAATATTAATAATTTCAATATTTCCATATTATCTTTTTTTTTTCTTGAATCCTACAAATAAATTTCTTTCTAAAGTTATTTTTTAATCTGAACTATCCTAAATGTTCTTTTGTAAGGTATTACTATCTTCAAACATCTTTTTTATTTATTTGTTTTAATTCAATGAAAAATAGTAGTATATTTACTCTTCAAATTTTGTTTTTTATTTTTTGTTTTTTGCATAAGAATTTCATTTTATAAAGGTTTATGTAACATTGTTGTGTACCTTTTGTTTTCTTTTTATAAGAATTTCATATTATATAGGTTTATGTAACATTGTTGTTTACTTTTTTTTTCCCTTTCAAATTGAAATGTTGGACAAATAATTATTCAAATTTGGAAGCAAAGATTTCATGTAGTGAAAAACAATACAACATATTTATTTTTTGTTGAGTAGTGAGGTGAGTATTTAATTGATATTAATGGTTTTATATTTGACAAATAAAATATGTTTTAAGAAGGGACACTTGACATGCTTATAGAGCTCCAAGTGTCATCACTTGAGAGTGTCAAACCACACTTTTATATATATAATTGTATGTCAAATGTATTGTAATGTCAACTGTTATTTTTAATTAATTGCTAGCTATATACAAGTCTTTTTTTTTTTATGTAATTAATCCAAAAAAATACAAAGATTTGGAGTAAATATTAATTTATTATTATTTATTATTAATTATATTTTAATTGAAATTGAAAATTATCATTGTCATATTTAATAAATCCAATGTACAATTTTGCACTATTAAAAATGCAACCAATAAATAATTAATTTGGATTGATATAAAGAAAAATAATGGAATAAGAATTAATGGGACTCACATAGTCACATGTAATGATTATATTTATATTAAATTGATATAGATGTGTGTTTTTAAAAAGTAGATGTTTTTAATTAGTGTATTTGCATGTGGTCCCACATTAAAATGTTGTGCTAAAAATGCTCTAATGTGGATGCCCTTAGGGCATCTCCAATGCCCTACTCAAAACAATTAATTACTCAAACGTAAATTGAGGGAAATTGGGCCTCCAACCCGGCTGCAAAACTTGATGCAAATTTGCCACTTTGAACAGTAACTGATAAATTTGCCATTTATTGTTCAACAACTCTTTTTTTTTTTTTTTGAATTTCTTTTATAATAATTTTCACTTATTTGATATTATTACACACATATACTATATAATATTTTACTGTGTAGATGTGTATTATGAACTTTGAAATATCTTTATCGAATACTTTTGGAAAATAGTGTAATTATTAAATATAAGCACAAATTATAACTAATAGAAATATAATTGGAATATCATACAATATTTAATGCAAATTACAATGAAAGTTACTAAAACACATAAGCATTACAACATGTTAAATTTAAACTAATATTACACGTCATGATAAATTTACTATAACAAAAACATAAACAAAATGCATTTAAACTACATATATAATATGGATTTTAGTAGTTCGGTAGACCACTTCCAGACCCTCCAATATCATTAAAATATTCTCCATAAGTGTTGGAGGATTTTTTAGGTTGAGATTGTGTTGGTCCCAAGTGGCAGTAGGCTTAGGGTGGGGGGTGAATAAACCTACTCAATTTTCAAACCTTTTCTTTTAAAGAAACCGGATTAGTAAGTCACTCAGGCAGATCTTCTAAAGAGCTTACTGTTCTGAAGGTTACTGCTTGAGCAGTTACCTTTAGTGAGCTTACGAGAATGAGTTTTATGCACAACGAAAAGACTTTTAACCAAAGTTTCTTTTCTGAAAACCGTTGATATGCTTATGAGAGATATGTAGATATAAAAGTAGATAAGCAATAATAAGGATAAGAGCAGCAGTAAGCTATATCAGAAATAAACACAAGGGTTTATAGAGGTTCAAGGGTGGAGTAATCCCCCTACGTCTTCTCTACTCCGTCTCAAGGAGGAACTTTGTTAGGTCAAATGGTTGATTTACACAAGCCTCGCTTAGACAACCTAAACCTAACAAGAACTGTCAGTCTTTCCCACACAGGGTTACTGCACAGTGACCAAACTTAACTAGCCCACACAGAGCTCTTGTTCTTCTACTAAGAACGTAAATACTTGATCAGGAACAACCTCCGATCAAGCTACTCCTATCAGTCTACAAAGGTAAATAAGAGTGTTTTCTTCAACAACGCGGGCATCAAGCTTTTTATAGATAGCTCTTTGGATAGAGTGTGCTTGCTGCAACTAAATTGGACTTGAAACTTCTAAGGATAGAAAGATAGATTGTTTGATAGCTTGAGCGTTTTGTTTTCAAGAGTTTCGTGTTTCTAGTTTTAAGTGCTTCTCAAGTCCAGTTCTTCTGGTATTTATAGGCGATGAGGATTTTGTCCGTTAGAGAGAGAGTCTTATTCGCAGCATACATATAGCAACGTGGCATCTTCTGATTTGTTCGTACAAGGTTGTTGAGATTGTATATATCTGTTGCTGCAGTCGTCATACCTAGTCTGACATATCTTCAGACTTCTCTTTTTGCTTTTGATACGTGGCATCATTTGATTGGTTGAATTTGCGGCTGTGCATAACGTAAACCTCGTACACGGACTTCGAGATAACTGCTACTTAACAGGTTGCTGATGCTTCCTGGTTATTTAGTTGGCTTCAACTTACTTTGTTCATTGTATAGTTAGCAAGCTCAGCATCCTTGTGCAGTGAGCGTCCAATATCCTTTTCAAGCAGCCTGCTGCAGAGACTTGTACTTAGATCACTTTTAAGGTTTTATGCAGCAAGGTCTTTCCAGTCTTGATCATCAAGCCTTTTGATCCTATACTTAGAGATTTACAATGGAATCTAAATACATAGGATCCTAGACTCTTATCTATTACATGTTTTGTCTTTCATCAAAATCTATACAGTGTTTCTTACAGATTGATTCATTATTTTGAGTTGCTCATTCTGCTACCATGAACGTCTAACCGGATCAGAAACGTCCTTCAAATTAATGCTCATTATTTTATCTGCCTTTTTTTGCATTTTATTTGCCCTTTTTCGTTTCAGCTCTTCTAAAATAAGATCTTGACATGCGTTTGATTCAACCATTAAATTCAAATACTTTTTATTTGCTTCTTCCATGGATTCCATAACACGAGATGAATCTTCTCATTTTTTTTTTTTCCTTTTTAGTTTATGTTTTTTTCATTCCCTCGGGTCGTATTTGCAATGATGGACAACTATCATTTTCATCACTCAAGTTTATATTGAATTGAGTTATTCTTGGAGAAGAGAGAGCATGAGAATCTGACATTGATGCTTTTGATTGTGATGAAAAATTAACGCGCCTCTGACTAAGATTTTTTCCTGAATCCACAAAATTTTTCATAGTGTTGAATACATGATCAAACTTAAATCCCTTCTTATACTTTGGATCTTGCATTAGCAAGATCTTTGCTCTGCACATCTGCATAATTTAGTATATGAAAGTTAATACAAAATGTTTTTCTTCTGGACTTTACATAAATAAATAAAATAAGAACATCAACTTACAATATCTTCATTTGAAGCTCCACTTGGATTCGAGTGTTGGATTTGTGCCACACATCCATTCAACTTTGAGACTGCCCTTTTGATAATAGTAACACGATCATGCAAAGACTTTATGTTTCGACATTCAGTGACATTGTTCAGTCGTGTAGAATTGTATTTGGTTTCTACACATGACCAAAAAGTATTTCCAAATTGATTTGCACCTACAATTGGATCTTGGGAGATATCAACAAACACATCACAGAGATGTATATCTTCATCAATAGAATAAGAGACTTTTCGGAAGGCCATTGTAAAATTGATAAGTTAGAAATGAGATTTGAGAAACAAATGAATTCAAAAGATGTGGTTACTTCAAGTATGAATTTTTGGTTGAAATGAAGGGTCATTTTATAGATTGGATACTTCTTATTCTCATTTGTTTCCAAACAACATCAACGGTTGAGATCAAAAGATTAAAACGATTATCAACGGCTACGAATGAAGACACTTGAATTGTGCTTTTCTACACACTCACCACTTTCAAGTTGATATGAACAGTTGAGATCAAAAGATTAAATAATTTCATTATCAATTTTGGAAGAGCTGAAACGAAAAAGGGCAAATAAAATGAAATTATGGGGAAAATTCAATTTTGGTCCCACTTAGAAGGACACTGTCCATTTTACGTCCACTATGGAAGCCAATTTCAATTTTAGTCTACTTAGGCCAAAGTTCGTCACTATTTAGTCCATTTTTCACTGGAAAATCAATTTCACCGGCGAGTGTAATTCAACCGCCCCGAATTTTTTAAAACGCCTATGTGGCACGCCGGATCCCACGTGGACAATCCTCGACCAATCATAATTATCCGAGTCAATCATATATATATATATATATATATATATATAAATTACTCAAAACTTGAGATAATATTAGGAAATTACATTACTATCCCTAATAAACATTAAATATTCATGTTTTCAATATCAAAAGAGACATTTATTTACTTGAGATAATATTAGGAAATTACATTACTATCCCTAATAAACATTAAATATTCATGTTTTCAATATCAAAAGAGACATTTATTTAACTCTTCTCTTAACCTTCTTGCACAATTCTTTGTTGGTAGATCCAAAGATAATGTCGTCCACATAAATCTGTACCAGTAGCATACTATCTCCATCCTCTATCCTAAATAGAGTCTTGTCTATTGTTCCCTTCTTGAAGCCATTCTCCATTAGATACTGTGACAGAGTATTTACTTCGTGAGTTCGGCAACCTTTCTTTTCTCCTTTGATTGGCTTTCTTGCCAGAGAGTAGTATCATTTCTTCATAGTATCCTGTCGTGCAGTAACCTCCTATACTTAGAGAATCTTAACATATATAACATGCACAATATTAACAACTAGAGAGCAAGGATACTCTCATTTCATATTACAGTTTTGGTTTTTGTCTATCAAAACACTAAGTCAATTCCTAACAAACATTTTTATTACTTCAATGATTTTATTAATAATATATACATATTAAGACACATTAAATAACATATTGTTCATAATAATATATAATATTAATCAATAGCTAAATATTAAAACGAATTTGAATGTAGTTTAGGAAAACCAATATAAATTTAAAAAAGTAATATTGACGTACATAATCCATCGGTAAAAATTTGCAGGATACTTTATTCTTTTCAAAATTATTTTCACATTACCTATAGATATGCTTTCGACGGTAGAGTAGATACCAATTGTTCTTTTTATTTTTTTGCTTAATTTATTTATTTATTTATTTCCCAACTGAAGTATACCAATAGAATAAAAAAGAGTTGTCGTCAATTTTCACGAAATTTCCACATATTTTTCGTGGAATCCACATTTTTTTTTTTGGGAATTCAGTCGGAAAAGTTGCCGGCTAAATTACCTACGAACATGATTTTCTATTGACGGAATACTTACAATTAATGATATTACGATAAAATTTCCATCGATATATATTATACCAACAAAATTTCTTATTATCTCGACGGAATACTCTATCGGTAAATGACCTGATTTTCGCTGTGAACGTAATGTCCCCTGACCCCATCGTTCGTGCCATATATATTGTGTAGTCATTCGTTTTGTATAAGTCAAAATTTAATTGTCACATGGGAGTGTGACAACATTAAATTGGAGCCACTTTGTAATGTATAACTTTCAAGTGGTCCTCTTACAACAACATAATCAATCATGCCTACATTATATTTAATCCAATTGTTGTATACACTTATTGTCCAACTTCAATTTTTTCTTCGTACTTTTCTCCCTTTAAATGCGAGTAATTTATTTTAAGGAGAAAATGTGAAATTAATTTTTGAATACGTATTAATTGTATTTATTATCTAATCTTCAATAATATGCGCATGCATTAAGGTTTGATATCAAATTTTTTTTTGGTTTCGTACTTATATTTTATTTGTATATTAATTTCATAATTTATTATCTAATCTTCAATAATATGCGCATGCATTAAGGTTTGATATCAATTTTTTTTTGTTTCGTACTTATATTTTATTTGTATATTAATTTCATAATACAAAAAAAATATAAGTTTCATGTAACATTGAAATCATATATACACATAAAATATACTAATAAAATAAAATCATGAATATTATTTTATAATGTTTCAGGCTCATTATTTATTTTCATGTAGATTTTTTTTTTTTTTACTTCAACAAATATTCTTTGTTCATGTGGATTAAGAAAAACATTTAATGTATTTAAATCTGTACCCATTTTTAATGTTGTTTAAACGATGGTAACTATAAATGGATTATCAATTTATTTCTTTTTCTCGAGATCACCAATTGTCAAACCTAACAAGGATATCAAAAATTTGTACAGCCACACCCATAAAATTGTAGAAGAAATTGGGACAACATTTATAACAGTTACATAATATAATTTTTTTGTAACTTAAATGAAAGTATTCAAGATATTGCCACTTACTTATGTCAAACTCAAATGAAAGTGATACATTTGCAATCTTGTCACTTAATTATCTCAATTATTTCTACCCACTTAATTGAATTGATACTGTCACAATTAAGAAAGGTAATAGAAGATAGGGTTAATTGCAATAAAAAACACAAACTTTACCTAATTTGCAAGTTTAACCAATTTTTTGAATATTAGCAAATATAACATGAATTTTCATATTTTTTGCAAATTTAACCAACAGACATATTTCAAGTATGTTGATTTTGACAATAAATTTCACCATTTCAAATAACTATCATTTTGAATGTTATAAAATCATTGTTTTATTTCGAAACTATGATATTAATTTCAAAAATAAACATATTCGAAAACTGCATATTGGTTAAAATTGCAACAAATATGAAAGTACATGTTATATTTGCTAATATTCAAAAAGTTGGTTAAAATTGCAATTTGAGCAAAGTTTGTGTTTTTTATTGCAATTAACCCTAGAAGATATGACAAAGAAGTTTTTACGCTACAAAATTAAACATTACATTATGATGCTCCATAATGGAACGAAACAAAAGTAGATTCAGAAAATTTATATATATATATATATATATATATATATATTCATATCTATTCGTTTTCCAAATAAAAAACACAAAAAAAAAAAAAAAAACTTTCAACATTGCATAAATCAATAAACTACTATTTCCATCTTAAAATAAGTGTCCTTTTAGCCAGCAAAATTATTTCAAAATAAGTGTCATTTTCTGATTTTAAAACATATATACATGCAGTTTACCAAATATACCCTCATTTACTTCTGCCACAATTAAGGTATATAAAATGATCATGGTAAAAAACTCCCACATTAATTAAATTGAATGAGGGTAGATCCATCTTTTTATAACAGTGTGAAAACGACACTTATTTTGTGACGGAGGTGGTTAAATATTATATAAAATAGAGTATATAATGGAGACAATGTGATACAAATAGTATAAACATAAACTCTTAGCTGTAAATTATGTAAAATAAACATATGTCATCGTTGAAATTAATGTTAAGACGAGACAAGAGCAAACGTTCGGACCAACCGCCGGACCATACTCTCATATAGTATACTGCCCAAAATGAGAAACTGTGTAGATTTACATCAAAGCCCTTGGTGAGTCTTGATCACAGTGCTGTTGAGGCAATGGCATTAAAGTCATTTCACAGATGGAACAAAGAAGAACCATCCAACCACCATAATCTACTTCTTTGAAACTGTCATCAGCCTAACACAGACAGCAACCCTCAACAACATATGGATTGTTTACAACAAGTAAACAAAGTCCCATAATCTTACATCAATTTTTCTATGTCTAACAAGACAATGCTAAAGGCAGATGATCTTTGAGTTAGTGTCAAAAGATCTGTATGGCTACGCAGAATCGGTTAGTAGTTGAAGCGGTTGCAATCACGGCTGCTATCAGCCTGATTGTAGCTGGGATATTGTTCTATTTCTTGTATAGGTTCAAGGTGGCTCAGAGAATGACAAAGGCGAAACGGGAGTCTAGTTTCCGGAGGGAGGCTGCTACACCTGTGCCCCGTGCGGAGTTTAGGCAACATGGTGGAGCAGTGAAGGGAGTTATAGTTGATGAAGAAGGCTTGGATGTTTTGTATCTGAGGAAAGCCGAAGAGGGCCATTTTTCGGGCTGTTTTTCTAAGGTTTGGTATAATCCGATGATGGAAGAGGTGAAGAAGATGAATAGCAGAGATGAAAAGCCAAGGATGTCTGAGCCAATGCAGGAAATTCCGTTGCTTTTAGAAGCAAGAAATCGATATGAATCAAAGGAGACTAAGGCATTTCATGGAGTAAAGAGAAGTCCTCCATCACCACCCCCTACTCCCTTGCATAAGGTGGATCCTCCGCCTCGACCACCACCTCCGCCTCCTCTACCTCCCCGTCCTCAAAAACAGAATCTCAAGCCTCCACCGCCACCACCACCACCACCGCCAGGTCCACCGAAACTAAAACCTGCACCACCACCTCTAGTAGTAAAGACATGGGGACCAACTTCATGGCATAAACCACCTATTGCCCCAAGAGTTATTGAAAACAGACATACCAGAACAGAAGACTTAGACAAGGAGAATGGAGTGCAAATGAAACTAAAGCCATTACATTGGGACAAAGTTAAGGCTAATGCAGATCATTCAATGGTGTGGAATGAGATCAATGATGGCTCTTTCAGGTAAAGTGTATATATTATATATATATATCTAGATTCACTAACTTAGTATTGTGACTCCTATCTATCTATAACCAACATTTGATGGACTTTTTGTTTCTGTGTGGCTATTAAGGTTTGATGATGATCTAATGGAAACCCTCTTCGGTTACACTCCCACTAACCAAAAATCAACTGAGAAAAGCAAGAAATCATCATACCAGCGAGGTCCCAATGCAGTTCCATCAGCTCAAATATTCATTCTTGATCCTAGAAAATCCCAAAATACCGCGATTGTCCTCAAGTCTCTAGCAATTTCTCGCAAAGAAATCCTCGATGCTCTCTCGGAGGGACAAGGACTGAATGCTGACACCCTCGAAAAACTGACCAAAATCTGCCCAACACAAGAGGAAACAGCCAAAATCCTTCAGTTCAATGGAAATCCAATGAAACTAGCTGATGCAGAGTCTTTCCTTTACCACATCCTCAAACACATTCCTTCAGCCTTCATTCGAATCAATGCAATGCTCTTCAAATCAACCTATGATCCAGAAATTCTGCATCTCAAAGAATCTCTGCAAACTCTTGAATTAGCTTGCAGGGAATTGAGAAGTGGTGGCATTTTCTTTAAACTCCTCGAAGCAATTCTAAAAGCTGGCAATAGATTGAATGCTGGGACAAATAGAGGAGACGCGCAAGGCTTCAACCTCACTGCCCTTCGAAGACTCTCTGATGTGAAAAGCACAGACGGAAAGACAACTCTGCTTCACTTCGTCGTTGAACAAGTTATACGTTCAGAAGGCAAACGCTGTTTGATCAACAACAACAACCTTGATCACATCTCTGATACAAAGAGTTCCAATGAAGAGCGAGATAGAGAACATCTAATGCTAGGATTACCAGTGGTGGAATCACTAAACACCGATTTTTCCAACGTTAAAAAATCTGCAACCTTAGACTACGATAGTTTGATCACCATGTGCTCGATTCTTACAACAAGAGTTGATGAGATCAAGCTCCTGCTAAACCGCGGTAACGATGTCCAATCGGGTGGATTCGTGAGAGAGATGAAAGGGTTCTTGGAGGATTGCCAAGAGGAACTCAATGTGGTGAGAAACGAAGAGAAAAGGGTGATGGAGATTGTGAGAAAGACAACGGTATATTATCAAACAGGCGGTGGACGGGACAGAGGAGGGAACCCTCTTCAGTTATTCGTTATAGTTAAGGATTTCTTGAGCAATGTTGATCAAGTTTGTGCAGAGATCAGAAAGAAAGTGCAGAAGACGAAAGTGGGCTCGTCGCCGCCATTGTCGCCGACTCCGAGGTCTCCGGTGATGTTTCAGAACTTGCAGACGTATTTCAGAGCACAAAGACATGGAATGAGTTCGAGTGATTCGGAGGATGATTTCTGATGAAGATTATGAACTAGGTTTAGATAATTCGATTGAAATTTCTTGAAATGCAAATCTGCAATACAGTTATTAGAGAATTGATCAGTGAAATTACTGTAATTATTTGAAGTTCAATTTTTTAAGTTCAATTTTGCTCTTTAGGATTGTCCATAACTCATAATCAACTTGCATTTCAAAATTCAACTTTTGAAACTCTCCAATAATATTAATGGGTATATTGCACAAAATTCCCTCATATTTTAGAAATATTGTGTCACATTCCCCTCTTGCAAGATTCACACTTCTATTTTTATTAAATTTGAGCTAAATTCTCAATTTCGTCCCATTTGGCAAGAGTGTGCTTCACTTTCCCAATCTGTGAATCTATATATATATAAAAGCAGAATATTCTGTCAAAAATAACTGTAATAAATTATCTGCCTATTAAATAATTACTATTTTAAGAAATCTATTAATTGCTTTCATATTGTATTTATTGTAAGAAATTCAATATAAATAAATACAAATAAACATATTTATTGTATTTTAAGAAACTCAATAAAAATAAAAATAAATAAACTTATTTATTGTATTTTAAGAAATTCAATACAAATAAATAAATATTTAATTTAAGAAATCAGTTATGATACTCGATTTAGTATTTATTGTATAGAATTTTCAAATGAAAAAAATAAATAGATAAATAAGATGAAATAAGGGATTATATATTTATTATCTTTCATCTTATTTTTAAGTACTTATTTTAAATGGTAAATTACAAAAAACAACTCCACCTATCGACTTTTTTCAAATTGCAACCTAATCTTTTTTTTTTTTTTTCAGATTGCCACCCAATCTTTCTGTGGTTTTGTCGATTGCAAATTTTCCGGCGAAATGGAGATTAATTTGTTCACTTTGCAACCTAAACTTTGTGTTTTTTTTTTTTTTTATCTAATTGCAATTTGAACTTTTTGTTTTTATCAGATTGCAACCAAGAATGAAAATTTCGATTCCGGTGAAAATATAGGTAACTTAAATTCACGGAAATATCGTGAAAATATCGATATCGATGGAAATATGGGTATACATATATTTATTGTTATTTTTCTTATATTTACTAATATATCCTGATATTTTCTCGATATTTATTGATATTCCATCGATTTTTTACCGATGTTACATATATTTCACCAATTTTGACCAATATTTCCTTGATATTTATTTTATAAATATCGATCATACTTATATAACATAAAAGTCACACTCATATATATAACATAAAGGTGTGAAGTGAAAAAAAATCATGATTTGCGATTGGACAAAAAATTAAAGTTTGGGTTGCAAAGTGAAAAAAAATTAATTCATTTGTCGGAAAAATGACCTGAAATTTTGCGATCGGTAAAATCACAGAAAGACTGGGTGGCAATTTAAAAAAAAAAGAACAGATTAAGTTGCAATTTTAAAAAAGTCGATAGTTGGGGTTGTTTTTTGAATTTATTTTAAATCAATTTTAAATATATAATATATAAAATCAATCATTATTTAATGATCTTAAATTTAATATTCATATAAAATTTATCAAACTGAAATATGGAAATGTATGTGTGTGGCCTGTGGGCTTCAATGATTTTTCATTTTTAAACGTTTTTATGATATATAATATTAATTTATTGTAAATTGATATTAAAATGTAGAAATAAAAAAATATTATAGGTGTACCTAATAGATTACACATATAAAACATATCAAATAGAAAAAATTAGATTAAAATTATTATTGCAAGTTAACCAACTTATTCATTTGAAATATACAAATATTTTATTTTATTTTTCTTATTTTATATTTATTTGTTGTCAAATTTTATTTATATTTATATTCTGATTAATTGAAGTGACATAAGGGATTGGACAGAGGTAATTTTTCTGGTTTTTCACAAATTAAAATTTCATCATTTTTAGTCCCTGATATATTGACTTATCAATCTTATAATTATTATTCATAATTTTTTTTATTCAAAATGTGTAGATTAAGTCCAATTTTGAATTGTTTCATTTAAATAGATAGCAAGAGAGATTTTCATGCATTTGATAAGTTGATATAATATTTTATTTGATTTAAAATAAATGAGTTATATGTGGCGTTGAACCAAAAAAAAAATTATTAAAATACATGTGTATTTATAGTTATAAATGCCAATAAAATATAAATTTATTTATCTCAATACTTAAATCATAACGTTTCTAATACAAATAACTTAGTTTTTGATATTAAATTTATTTTTTAAATTTCACTACCCATGTAATGTTCTGACACAATTTTTTTAAAATTTGTTTGTTTAATCCATAGATTAATATATTACTTTATATATTTCAAATTTCTAATATTTTCGAATATAATTATTTATAATGACATAAATTTAAAATTAAAATACCTAGCTTTATACTAATACAAATTAAAAAAGTATCAATATATTTTTGTTAAAACAATAATCATTACATTTAATATGTTATTATATTATTTTAATAATTATATATATAACACACTGTGCAATGCACAGGTACACTACTAGTTGTTGATTTTACTTACTTATTCACTGGTATATGTATATTGACTAAAATGCCCTCCCAATTGTACATATAAGCATATAAATTAATTTCTTTCAAATTATAGCACACAATCCTCTCTTTCACTCCAATTTTCATTGTAGTTTTTTTTTTTTTCTAACTTTCTTTTTAACTTTTCCATTTATGTTATTATATTTACTTTAATAACTTTTTTTTTTGTATGCTATGTAATTTATTCCACCATGTTATAGATAAATAAAAATATATACTTGTACACCTTATTATTTATTATTCAATTTTCAATTTATTATGTGTAAATCTTTTAATTTCTTATTTAAATTCAATTTATGAAATGTAATGATCTCTCAATAAAGATGGAAAACCTGGACAAAATTCAACCTAACTCAAATTATTCCCTTTTATTTAGTTCGTCCTTCTAATTATTGTAATGCTCAAGTTGATGATTATTCCAACTATTATAACAACATGTATTGTTTGTAAATATGTTCTGCTTCAAATATTTGGCTATTTTGTGAACTATTTGTAAACCAAACAATATGAATATTATTAAGTCTTATCATTGCATTATACAATAATCGATGAACTTAGCACATTTTATTTTTTGCACATTATAAACCAAGTACTTAACTCATGTATAAACTCTACATAAGAATGAACACAAGAGGATGAAATATTGCAAAAGTAAGACTTACATATACCAACTATACATCCTGTATCCCAAAATATATCCAAAAAAAAAAAACTACAGTTGAAAATTGGAGTCAGAGAGAAAATTATGTGCTATAATTTGAAAGAAATTAATGCATAGACTTATATGTACAATTAATTGGAAGGATCTTATAGCCAATACACTAGTGAAAAAGTCAGCAAAATCAACACAAAGTCGCACATTGGGCGAGTGAAGCACACTCTCCCCAAGTGAGACTAAATTGGGGATTTCGCTCAATATTAATGAAAACAGAGGTGTAAATCTTGACATTCTTTTAACATATGGAGATGCGACACAACATTTCTAAAACACAAGGGGATTTCACACAATTTACCTATTTTATAGCTTCCATTTTCAAAAAAGGGATGCGTATTCTAAGTTTTGAGTTATGTATAATCTTACCCTTTATTTTATGTGCACCGTGCTTTCAGAAAAAAAAGAATCAGAAAAAAGAAAAAAAAATCATACTTCTAAATTTAGATAATTCTCGAATTAGTATTCAAAATATTCGATACCCGATGAAGATTGTTGGTTTAAAAGTTTCGATAAAACTCAATTTAATAGACATATCAATCAAGTTTGGACATACTTTTCGTTTGATGACTCCGGAAATGAAGGTCAATAAGTTTAGAAAGATGAAAAAAGATGAAACAAATGTAAGCATATGAAACTATTCAAGAACATTCATTCATACTCAACCAAACTAATTCATTGAAACCCAACTCCATTAATTATCAACTAACTTCAAACAGACATTTTCTCGTTTGATAAACATTTCAAAGAACAGTTTGTCTGTTGGGTTCACATTATTACTTGATAGCACTAATCGCAGTTTTCAGTTCCAACCCAAATTTCCATAGGTCTCTTTCATGGATTCTTCATTTTGAGGATCCGAAATGGGAAATTGGTGCAGAAAGCTGGTGGAAATGGAGATTTGCTGATTGTTTCTTCACAGAAATTAGGAAGAACAAGTACTGTTGAAGTTCAAAACTCATCATTCTTGGAATTTACAGTTGGTTTTCATTGAAAAAATGACAAGCAGCTTGTAATTGTATTCGTAGCATCACTAGTAATTTTAGCAGATTATTTAAATGCTTTGAACTTTATGATTAAGTATAATTTGAATTTAATTACTTGTTTTAGATCCTTCATAAGGAACTCTACTGTTGAACCGTCGATTTTTCTTCTATTTTTTTGGGCTGTTGACAATGCTGTTGTTGTGTGATTTAATCCTGCAATAAATTTGTCATTGGATTGGCAAATTTTGCTGTTATGAATATTTTGTTCTACTGATTCTATAGAATAATCAGTTGCATTTTGTAAGGGCTATTGAGTTTGATTTTACTTCATGTACCTGTGCAGAGTGAAAGCCTTCTTTTCGAATTCAAACTGCTGGAGCTATGCTGATTTCTGCGAGCATTAAATTGTTGTTAGTTTCTTTTCTAAGGGGAAAAGAGGTTCATATCATTAGTATAGATTGGATATAGACTTACACTAATATTATTTGCCTTCACAATGAAAAGAAGGCTGGCAAAAAAAGATGGTTGGGATATTGTTGCAATAAATAATGGCTAATCTGCTCTGTAAATCTTCAGAGGGTCATATTTATGATAATTAAACTTCACATTACTTGGTGCAATTGGTGTAATTCATTTCACTATGTATCAGCTTGGTAAGTAAATGAGCTTCATATGCTAATTCAGAAAAGATTTCAAGTCATGTATGATGCTATGAAAGTAACAAGTCTATGTTATGCTTCAAACAAGTCATGTATGGATGTGTCTTGTTATGCTTCAAACAGATTCTCAAGATTCTTTCTAACTACAATCCTAGTGATTTTTCTACCTCGCTTGGGCTGCATCGTGCTGTCGAGGCATTGAAATATGCACTTGCTATGAGGATGAATCATGGAGATCTGCATTCGTTAATGCAACAAGTATCTTGCAAAACATGATCTCATCAAGCTACGCAAAAGAGTTGATGAAAAAGATAAGTGATAGCAGAACATTTGATCCAAATCATTATGGTAGCAAGTAAGCAAGCTTTGTCCCAATCTATAGAGTTTAATTTCCTTTTCCATTCATATTCTCTAATGATCTGAGCAATGCAGGTGGAGTCAGGCGTATGATCACGGCACAACTCATCTCTGTGTCGTGGATAAAGGGCGTAACGTTGTTTCAATGACGACAAGTCTGAACTCATACTTCGGATCAAAGTATATGTCACCAAGTACTGGGATATTTTTAAACAATCAAATGTTTGATTTTACCATCCCTAAATCAAGCACTCCACCACCATCATTTTATTCGTCCATACAAGAGGCCTCTGTCATCAATGACACCTAGCATTCTTCTCAAGGTAAAAAAAAGAACTAGTCCATTGTAACTTCATATATAATATGGCAATTGGTTTCTCAAACATAATAAATTTTCATCAGGATGGGAAGTTGAGGGCAGCGGTGGGTGCAGCTGGAGGAATGCTAATACCTGATGCCGTCACACAGGTCTTGATAAACAACTTGATAGTGAAAATGGATGCGTTCACTTCAGTCGTAGGCCCAAGATTTTATCACACGGTGAGACGAGTTCTTTTACGTGTAGGTTGATGTCGATAGAAGGAAGTAAATAGAGGTTGTAAGTTATATATATGGATGCAGCTATATCCAAATGTGGTGTACTATGAGAACTACACAACAGGAAATGGGGAGCAGTACAGATTTCTTCCAGAGATGTTGGGAGTGTTGAAAAAGAAGGGGCATCTGCTGCAAGCTGCTAATTATTTAACTGTATGCCAGTTTGTCATTCAATACTTCAATTCTACTAAGCTTGTTGCTGTTAGTGACCCAAGAAAAGGTGGGTTTCCTGCTGGATATTGATCTCTCTCTCTCTCATGCATATACAAATTAGTTGTGTGGAGAGAGGGTGGCAGTATGTGCTGGTTATTACAGAGGAGAAAGTAGTCTTTTGAAGTGAATCTTGTTTAATAAAAACTTTGATTGTGTGTTATATGTTGTGCATGAGTTTTCTTTTAATTTTGAAGTTTGCTGAAAGTACAAGTTTGCCTACTAAATTGTTTGGAAATAGGGCTTATGAAATCGTTTTACATGTGTTATTCCTTTGATGGGGTGATTTTAGGACCCATGAAAAAAACAGAATATAGATATTGAATTTACAAAACAGTGGGAACCCCATTCTTAACTACCTCCACTTATAAACAATTTTTTTTTTGGTTGAAGTCTTTAAATTTTGTTTTTTTGGTCAAGAAATGATTTTGTGCAACTATACCTCTCCTTCATTTGGGATGTAATATGGTATGAGCTACATTAATGCTAGGATAAGAGGTGTAATGAGGTGGTACGAACTGCATTAATAATAGTATGAATGTGTAATATTTGTTATTTTTTTTATGTTAATACAATGTGAAATAAGTTTGAAATACGGTGGTACGGACTTATATGAGTCCTTTCATTATGAATATAATGGTTCACAAAAATATTCTTTTGACTAAAAAGGGTAGTTTCAAACTTTTGGTTAAAAACTAATGTTTCTATTTATAGTGAACTAATTATAGTTATACTTCACAATTATAGATAATTTGTGAAAATAAGTTATATTTAAGCATAATAAGAATCCGTTTAACGATAATTATTTATTAAACCATCCCTTATTGCATATGTATATAATATTTATGTTTGTATAAGAGCTTTTTTTGAAATTGAATAAATTGGTTTTGAATTTCAGTTCTACCAATATCATATTTAGCTTCTTTTTATATGACAGTAGATTTAATTGTTGCATATCTATATGGTATTAAAAAAAATTCACCTGTACTCGCATGAATCTAAATGCAATTATATAAAGAGTAGGTTTCATGTTTCTTAGGTGTACTACGTTGTATTCAGATCTTTCTCTCTTTTTATTTTTCAACATTTATAATATATTACTCATAATTTTACGTTATATAGTAGTCATACATTTATGTACAAATATCATAATTTTTATACAATACTTTAACTTTAAAAAACAAATAATTTCAACACAATTTGTACATATATTACCTTTATGTAATATTATTCATATTTTTACGTGATATTATATATTTATATCACATATATAGTCATACATTTATGTAATATATAAAGATATAACTAACACAGTTAAAATATATAACTAACATAACAAAAATGTTATATATAAAATGTATTTATGTCTATTTAAAGAAAAATGTTAAAAACAACTAACTTTATTAGAGATATTACCAACGTAATTAAAAGATACTACACATGGAAGCGAGTTAGGTTGCAAAAACCTAGATGTGCGGCAATGCGTATTGGTTGAGTTGGATCATACATCATCTGCATAAAAGTTTGTGTTAATTAAAAAAATTAAATTTCATACAATAATTTAATTTGTTCACATGAAAACTAATATATACAAATAGCCCTATGAATATAAGTCCTAAAAGTCTTACTAATATAAGTCCCAAAATGTAGCTTCATCAATTCACAGACAAAACTCATTTGCTTAGATTAATGTGGATATTAATAAATAAAAACACCATCTTTTTGATAACTATGGTTTTGTCATAACTTTTGAATTTGGCAAGAATATCACGACATTTATCAATTGTTTAACATTAAATCAAATTTCTATTTTCTGATGATTGGAGTCCATCCGTTTGGAAAAGTACAATGTCGAATGAAAATTTAAAGGTCAAATTGAAAAAAAAAAATTAACATAATAATGATCACCATGTTTTCACATTACTGCTAACTTTTTTTTTTTTTTGGCTAGATAGCCTCACACGTTACATAGGACTTGTAATTTCTATTATAAACTAATTTTCCTAAAAAGTGATGTTTCACGTATATTTAAATTATTGTTTTTTTTTTTGGTTGCACGTCAAAGTACATGATTTTTTTTAATTGCAATATATGACCATATTGAAGTCATTTTAAAGACTATAATCAAATAAATTGTTCGATATTTGCACAAATTGTGATTTAGTTAAATGAATATAAAAATTAATATTTGGAGTTTTCGTTTACTTTGAAATGTGGAGTGTTTTGATGTAGGTCATGTGTTTTGGTTTAAAAAAAAAGGGACATCAAATTAGATTTCGTTGGAAAAGTGATTTGAAAATAACCCCGGGTTGCAAGTTTGCAAACATCATGAATTTTGGGATAACTGGAAAAGGATAAGAGTTTATGTTGCAAATTAAAATTGAGTAGGACTTGGGTGGCCCTATATACCCCAACCCGACCTGAATACACTATATATAATCAAAACCCTAATTTTTCATTTGATCTTCTTTCTCCTCTTCTTGCACCTTTTCTTTCTTCTTCTTCCTTCTTTTTTCTACTTTTTCTTCTTCTTCTTCTTCTCTACGCACATTCCTTATTCTCTATTATTATTCTCCGTTCTTCTTCTTCCTTCTTCTTACTTAGATATTTTAAGTTGTTTTGATTTTGCTTAATCTGTTTTTCTTGTTAATGAATGGATGATAAAAGGGGTGAGCTTCCTTTAACTTGCAGATACCAATGAATGTGGGAAGAATCCGTGTGACGAAAATGAGATTTGTACAAATAGTCCAGGGGGTTCAGGTGTTCTTGCAAGAAAGGATATTTTGGAGACGGGGCGAAAAATGGGAAAGGTTGCATTGCTAAAAAAATGAGGAAGAATATGATATAAATCGTTGTTTTATTGTTTAGAAATATTAAACTCACCATACAATAATGTAATACCTATAGAGTACACATGTGATACTTATAGAACAAAAATTCGAACAAATAATTCATACCTTAATTGAGTTAGTTTGTAATACCTATAGAGTATATATGTGATACCTACACAAAAGTAAAAACAAATAATTCATACCTTTATTGAATGAACACATGATACCTTAAGAGTATACATGTAATACCTATAAAACAAAAAATAGAAAAAAAAAAAGCAATACCTTATTTGAGTAAGTTTGTAATACCTATAGAGCATAAATGTAATACCTATAGAGTAAACACATAATACATATCATTAAATCTCAAGAAATATAAGTGTAATACCTATAGGGTATATGCGTAATACATATAGGTATACATGTAATACCCATCACTGAATCATCAACTAGGTAAGCAGGTGTGTGTGGGCGCACACCAAATTTGCTATGGGCGCGCGTGGCGGCGCATGGGCAGCCTGCACGCGCGCCCACACGCCGGGTCGGATCTGGGGGCACGGATGGGTACACAAGTTTTTGCCATTAAAATTTATCGAACTTGATGTTGGTTTTGATATCAACCCTAAAATCTATACCCTCTTGTTGCATTTGAGAACAAATACATGATAATTACGAGGCTAATGTGAAATCTGATATGACTATTTAGTCGATCGATAATCATGAATTTCAATTGCTGAAACAGAATCATGATTTAAATTGTGTGCTAGAGTGAATACACATCCATCCACTACTATTTCCACTCCATTAAATAAAACTAGAATAAATGTATTATATATATATTCTTATTAAAGATTATATTTAAATACTAGAATTTTAAATCAAAATCATAGAATATTCTATTATGAGTAGGACTTTATTAGGACTCTAATTTAATATAAATTATATATATTTTTATAAAGATTATCATTTAAGATCTTAATAGTGATTCAATATTTTTTATTTAAGAAATTCATTCTCCACGTGTGACAGTATGTGCTCTATACTCTTATATATAGAAAGACGGATATCCTTACTATCAATTTTATGATATCTAATTGAAAGGGTAAAATGGTAACATCGTGGTGCTATTTATAAATTTGATAGTATTGAATTATTTTGAGTCGGGTGTATTTAATAAATTATGGTATGTTTAGTAATGGGTGGGTGTGTGGGCCCACTCTTTAAATTTTAATTCTAACTTCCTTTTTTATACTTTTTTTTCTACAACAAATCGTTAATGATTTGTAGGTTGGACAGTTTGGGAAAATCCCACTCATTCACTGAGCTACTATGATATCTACAAAATATAAATTGAAAAAAAACGTGTTCATTGAATAAAGTATTCGTGATTTAGTAGAAGTAATAACCCTACTAGAAGGGGATGGAAAGACTTGGATTTGGCCACTATTTTGGTTACCCTACATTTGTCCTAACAAACAACTTTCCATGATATTTCCTAAATCTCTCTCACCATCTCTACTTTTTTAATTGCAGCCAATGCCAAGTCAATTCAATACTCCCAAGTCAAGCAAACACTCTTCCTCTATAAAATTCCACAGCTAAATATATAGAGGTATCTAAGTTCAAGAAAAGGTTGATCAATTAATGAAATAGGAAGAATCAATCGAAGTAGATATAGAAGAGGATGGGAGAGAGGTTGGGAGAGAGGTTAGGGTTGAGAGAAGAGATGATCCAAAAGGCTTGCAAGTTAGCCATGAAAGCTCATGAGAAAGCTCCGGTGAAGCCATATATTCATGAGAAAAGCCGGGGCTCTAACGACGTCGTTTGGTTCGCCTTTCCGGGATCATGGGCTGTGGATGATTGGTACATAGGCAACTCTTTTGGAGAAATTAAGATTGATGTTTCCAGGTTTCCATGTATTAGAAGTGTTGGGAATCAAGAAATTGGATTGGTTAATAATGCTTTTACCACCAGATTTGATGACCTCTTGGCCACATCATCTCTTGCAGCTGAGGTACTTTTTATTACTCTATCTTCAATTCTTTCTTCTTCTTTTTTTGGGTTGTCTTGATTGCCAACTTTTTGATGTGATGAATGTATGAAGTGATTATAGTGGAAGAGGTGATTTTGCAATAATATGAGATATATATATATATATATATATATATATGTCTCATTTATCAACAATTTCATATGTATGTCAGAAATTACAGCCATAGATTTCAGGGGTCAATTATAGCAAATCTCAATGTCATTGTTTTGGTTGTTTTTCCAGCCACATGTGAATTTTTTATTCAATTATATGTTTTTATATTTTATTGTTGGCTTTTGGGAGTGGGGTTACTGAGGTAAATTGAAACTGGGGAAATGAAACTTTTATTAGTGTCCTCTATTTTCTAGAACATAAGATATCTCTTCTTTTTAACAATTTTTCATGATAAGATTAAAATACACCAAGAAATTGCTAAAATATGTTTTCTGATATTTTATAAGTCAAATTGAAAAGAGATGTTTATCCAAAAAGTAGAAAGTTGTCTTTACAAAGCAAAGATGTTTCCTTGTAATAGTGGACACTCAAATTGAAAATGATATTCAAGAACTTCTACAAAAAAAAAGTAGAAGAAAAATGAGAGAATTAAATACATGAATAGTAAATAAAGAAAATGAAAGAAAAATGGGGATTTATCTCATCTAACATAAACATAGTACTTCCAGTTGTGTACATTCTTGCAGTTTTTAGAGTGTTTTTGAAGAGAAAAAGAAATAAATTACAAATATAAAGTGTATTTCAGGTGGAGAAAGCAATGTCAGATAGGAAGCAAATAATCTTCACAGGGCATTCCTCAGGTGGTCCATTGGCCATTCTTGCAGCTATTTGGTCCTTTGAGAAATACATAAGATTCAATCCCTATCAGATTCCACCTTTCTGCTTAACCTTCGGATCGCCTCTCACTGGCAACCATATATTCTCACACGCTCTGAGGCGCGAGAAGTGGGCCCGTTATTTCATCCATTTTGTGATGAGGCACGACATTGTACCTCGTATAATGCTAGCCCCATTCTCACACATCCAACAACAGCTTCACCACATCCTCCAGTTTATCTCTCCCAAGTCCCCGTTTTATCTGCACGACTCAACTGTTGAATGGAGTTTTATGTTGTCTGTGATGAGGAATGCTCTATCTGTTGCTAGCCATGCTGCTTGTAATCTGAAGGGATGTACCAGTTTGTTGCTTGAAACTGTAGCTAGTATCGTTGAGCTTAGTCCTTATAGGCCTTTCGGGATCTCTGTCTTCTGTACTGGGAATGGGAAACTTGTCGTTCTTGAAAACCCGGATGCTGTTCTGCAGTTGCTCTTCTTCTGCCTTCAGTTCAGCCCTGAAGAAGGAAATTCTGAGTTTCTTCAAACAATATATAAAGAGCATTTGATGTATGAAAGTGAATTACAAGAAAGCTTAAACATGCAAGATGTTACCTATTTGGTGAATCTCAGTGATGTTCCCTTGGCTGCTGATTCTACAACCAATTATGCTGCTGCCCTCAATGATCTTGGATTGGTATGCTCTCTCTCTCTCTCTCTCTCTCTCTCTCTCTCAATATATTATCTGAAGCTATATCTTATTCTCAGACGACACGAGCAAGGCTGTGTCTTCGTGCTGCAGGCGAGTTGGAGAAGCAGAAACAAGAAAACCAGAAAAGAATAGATTCCAACAGAGACACCATAAAAGAAGCACTGAAGAAAATACAGGAATACAAGACGAGCTGTGAGATCCGCAAGGTTGGCTACTACGACGCCTTCAAAATCCAGAAAGAGACAAACGATTTCAATGCCAATGTGAAGAGGCTGGAGCTAGCCGGGATATGGGACGAGATAGTGGAAATGATCAAAAGATACGAGCTTCCCGATGGGTTTGAGGGGAGGAAAGAGTGGATAGAGCTAGGAACTTTATTCAGAAGGCTTGTTGAGCCCTTGGACATTGCAAACTATTATAGACACTCGATGAATGAGGACACGGGACCTTACATGGTGAAGGCGAGGCCAAAACGTTATAAGTTCACGCAGAAATGGAGAGAGCACATGGAGAGGATGCCTATTGGGTTGAGCTCAGAGACGACATTCTGGGCTGAGGTTGAGGAGCTGAGATTTAAGCCATATGATTTGATTAAGAGTGAGGTTTTGAGGTTAGAAGAACAAGTGTTTACATGGGTTAATAAAGGATGGATGGGAAAAGATATTTTCTTGGAAGAATCTACTTTCACCAAGTGGTGGAAAACACTCCCATTTGAGCATAGAACAGGATCTTGTATTGCAGGATTCATACCCACTTGAACTTCTTGTAGGTTAAAAAACCCACCCAAAATTTTTATTCCCAGAGAAAGACTTTACAAACAAAAGTGTATATTCATCGATCAAAATAATATACACATACATCATATACTAAATAATGTAATGAAACCAAAGCTTACTACAAATGATACATGTTCAAGGGACTGATATCTACACAATGTCAAGAACAAAAAAACTCTAAAGGCTACTAGCTTCTATTGAACAACATTGTTGTCAAATGCATTTTTCAACCGTTGGTATGTGAAATATAGTCGCTGAAAAGGCTACAAGCTTGTATTTGAATATTTAAGGTAGTGAAAAACCACTTAACAGTAAAAACAGACGCAACACATACCAAGATAGAAGAGTACGGATGGCAATATATAAATCCCTACGGGAACAGGCCCCATTGCCAAGCCTATAAAAGAGGGACCTATCATAAATACAGAAACAAGAAAGCAAGATACACTGTTCAAACCTGATAACAGAATATATTAGACCATCAGATAGAAATATATTTCTGTCCCTAGCAAACAAGAAATCTTAGATGCAGTTACATGAAAGACTATGAAACGCTATTAAGCAAAACACGTCCTTAAGGATAATATTCTATTATGCTCAATAGATCACTTCCTAGGGATAATATTAGTATAAAACAATCTCATGTAAAAAAGATTTTCATAGCATATAAACAAACTAAATTAATATGTTGTCCTTCCCTAATTCACCTCATTAGAGAAACCTCTCAGAGATCCTCTCATTCAAGCTTTAATGCACCTGTGACTGAGAACCCACCTGTTTTTTCTCCACAAACAAACAGAAACATAAACAGTGACAGCAATAAAACGATAAAGAGATGAGCAGAAATAAAGGCAGTAAGAAGATCAAAATATCCTTTACAAACTAACATAATGCTCATCTTTGATCTTCAAAATAAGAAAATGGTCATCTTTTAACTTACTACACAAGCTGCTCCATGATGAATTCATCACACCTGCAACAGTTGCAGGTTTCCACATCACATTGGACATTTAAAAACATCTTATAGAATTATTATGATAAAATATCAATCAAAGGATGAATTACATGGCACCTATCTGACTTTGCTCCAATGCTTGATCTCACCTGTATATTGTATACCCATATCTAATTGGTAATCTTTATCTGTAGCGTGTGTGAACAAATGGTTTACCTTGATAAGATTCAACTGTCATTCAAAAATTAGTGAGACTGTCTGACCCAATGGACTGTAGAATTGAATCGCTGCTATCAACTAACTAATATGATTTTCATTATCTCAAATGGACAAAGGAAACTGAAATTTCTATAAAAACATGTTTCTGAATTATATGAATATGAATGCAACATATTGTGTGATATCCATAATCAAAATATAATGAGAACATGGACTAATCATTTCCCGGACATTCTCGGAAACACATCAAAAGTGCATTTCCTCTCAGGCTTTCATCCAGGTCTGCTACAGATCTAGCATTCATAAGGAAACAATAGCTGAAAGCCTCTAGTGACAATTTGACAAGAAAATAATTTCAAAATGTGATTATTTTGGGGTTAATAAAACCAATTGGCATAAAAGAACATTGTAGGAATTGAAGAATATATTGTGTGCAAACGAATGATAGCAATATACTGCTAAGAGAACTTGAGACCGGTTTAAAGCCCATTAAACATGATTTTCCTAAACAACACCTGTTAATTATGGAGGAGCGGAAGCTGGACAAATTTCTCCCCTAACTCAGACTGTTAACCATGCATTATAGTTTATACTGAGGAACCCCACTGGTATTTCAGCTTTCAAAACAAACCGTGTGATGACAAACGCCATAATCAATAACAGCATATATAGATATTCAATTACAGTACAAGAATAACACACTACCAGTGTAATAGTTCTATGAAAAGTTTCAAATGGCACCTCAGGGTTTAGTTGCATTTCAGCAACGAAACTAACCAGGAGACCTCAGCCATACTACACTAATGGAAACAATTAATATTCAGAATCCTTCATGCGAACTATACTAACGGAAACAATTAATATTCAGAATTGTAATCGAAGACGTTAGACTGACTTCAGCTAGTACAGACCAAATTGAAGATACACTGCATTTCTAAATTCTCATTGAAAGGCAGGAATAATTAGAGTGTAAACAAATACAGAAAAGCTCAAGTATTGCGTGACTCAAGCTTGAAATTGGTTTTAAATTCGAAACTCAAGCTTGACCCAAGTTATTTTCTTTAAGCTCAAGCTCAAGCTCAACTATATGTAAAAACAATAAGTTCAAGCCCTGAATTCATAAAATTGCCAGAATTATGTTTGTACACAAATAAACTACCAAGGGTCAAAGTTTAAACTCAATATATACTCAAATAGGCTTGCTAGCCCATTGAGACGAGTATTAATGACCTTAAGCTCGACTCAATTATCTTTGAATCGAGTTCATATTTTTTTTGCAAGTGCTTACGAGCTGTCCCACTCATTACACCCCTAGTCAATATACCATGTTTTCTATGTCAACATTTTCAAGCAAAGTGCAATGAATGATAACTGGAAACATCATAATAATTCTGGAAACAATAGAATATAAAATATAGTGCACACATAACTTATGACAAATTCAAAGAAAAACTGGTGATTTGACTTTAACTTCAACTGTGGCTGGAGATTTAGTTATGCAAATATCTAAATAGGCTTGCTAGCCCATTTAGACGAGTATTAATGACCTTAAGCTCGACTCAATTATCTTTGAATCGAGTTCATAGTTTTTTTCCAAGTGCTTACGAGCTGTCCCACTCATTACACCCCTAGTCAATATACCATGTTTTCTATGTCAACATTTTCAAGCAAAGTGCAATGAATGATAACTGGAAACATCATAATAATACTGGAAACAATAGAATATAAAATATAGTGCACACATAACATATGATAAATTCAAAGAAAAACTGGTGATTTGACTTTAACTTCAACTGTGGCTGGAGATTTAGTTATGCAAATATCGTGCAGTGCTACCTCATACTAATAAGAAGTTAAATTTTAATTTATCATAAAACTGCACACTTAATTAAATAAGTAACAACATTGTGCATAAAGAATGAATAACATATCCAATAAGTTTATGTAACCTTTGGATATCATCTTATCTATTCACATGACAACAGATGACAACACATGATATATATCATAGCAACTTAATCCATAAGAAGACTAGATAAATCCCTTTGTGCTCCAAAATCAAGTTTCTATACCAATATATAGGGTTGCGAAAATAGTTTAATGGTAAAGACAAACGCAACACATACCAAGAAAAAAGAGAGACCTAGCATACAACTTCAAGGACCGTGACTCTGTCTAAGACCTTGCTATCATGCTACAAGAACGTGCCAGTCGAAATTTTAAACTCCCTCCATCAAATGTTGCCTCTCCCTCAAGGGGGTCACTGTTATATGGTTTCCTACACCCTGGACAACGCCCATCTTCCTCGAGGATTCTCTTGTGACAGAAAAGGCAGAGCCTGAATTCACACACACAAGGGGTAAAGCTTGAATCTGTGCAATCGAAATCCTCATAGCATATTGGGCATGATTTGGCAACTGCCACAAAATTCTTACAGCCCCAAACAGGTCCTCCTGAGCCAAAATGTCGCTCTGAGTTTAATGGGAAACTGTAATGTTTTGACAAATTGGGTAAGCTCTGAGGACGAAAAGCATCATCTGGTCGCCAAGCCTGGCGATTTATCGGAGATAACTGCACATGTGTTCCTCCACTTTCTTGCTTTACATCTGAAACATCACTTTTGCAAGATGGCTGATTCATCTGAGAACCACAGTGCCCAGAATTTCCATGCTTCTCCATAGATAAACCAATTCCTGATTTAGGGATATGCTCTTGCCGATTGTCTTCGGTGGCAGCTAAGGCATCAGCCATAACCTCCCAATCATCTAAGCAGCCATCATCACCAATGTCCCCTTCATCCTCGTCGCTCATGCTACCCGAAAAGCAACCATTAGTACTACAGCTACAGCTTCGACCACTGCTGCTACCACTCCGGCTGCTTGGAGTAAAATTGCTGCCTGTATCATTGCTCTTTGACACCCTACTGCTGCGGCTGGTGGGGCTGTTCGAGGGCGAGGACTCAGAATCACTAAAATCATGTATGGACAATCCATTTATGTATATCTCCTCCTCAACTTTCCGCTTTATCTCCATCGTCAAATTCCTCTTGTTTCCCAAGCCCCTCAAACCTCCACATGCACCGCTTTTTTCACCATTCAACTCCTCCTTGCACCCAACCTTATTTTCATTCACTGGAAACATTAAACATGCATTAACCCCACATCATCAAATACTACAAAATAACCATAAGGAATGAGGCTTCAGCCACGAGTTACAAAAATAATTTTAAAAAAACAAGATAATATGAACAAATCAAGAACTAAACTGCCACGAGTTACAAACCTCGAGAAAGCCACTGTTCACGACGAGCATCGAGCTTGCACTGCTTCAACTTCGCCGAACGGTTAGCCTGAATTTCGAAAAGATTATCAATAAACAGAAAACAAAATTGGGAAAAATTTGATGGAATGAAAACACGCCAAAATCAATCCCAGAAAAAATTAAAAACCCTTACAAAAACAAAAGGATTAACATTAACAAATCAAAAACTGTCAACAAACACAAACAAATAACAAAATCAACAAACAATCACATGCAGCGGTAATGCATGCATCAGTTATCATGACAATCAAGCAGCAAAAAATAAAACATACCCTTTTCTTCTTAGCAAAATCTCTAGGGTTAGAAGAGGGGAGGGCAAGAGATGCGTTGGGGATGGAATCAGAAATCATGGCTGAATGGGAATACGAAAAACCCTAATTTGATCGAAGAACGAGTGATATAGATTGTGGATAACAAAAACTTCTCTGCTTCGCTCTAACCCTTTTTCTTCCGATTTTCGTATTTTTTGACTCTACAAACAAAATGCGTGAGCTTAACAACGAGCACTCTATGGAGCTCTTTTAGATGACCATTTTGCCCCTCCCTGAGACCAAGAACGTCTACCTCACGGGGGTAGAACCGTCAATTTCTAAGCATTGCTCCTACTGACATTCTAGAGGAACATGACTAGATTGGTAATATCCTCAAACTCTATACATCTGTCTTAAGATCTTTTATTAATTTTATCGACGCTTAAATTTATACGTTATTTAAATTTAAATCTAAATTGATCAAATCAATTTTAAAAAATATAATCTAATTGTATTCATTGGATGTTTGTTTGTATTTACACATGTAAATGTCTAGGTTTTTTAGAAACAACTATGAATTACATAATTAATAAACAAACCCCATTAATTCTCTACTTTACCCATTCAAATAAAAAATAAAAGTTGGAAAATGAATTCAACCCTTCTCTCCCATGAACACGCTGACACTGCTCTCCTTGAACAATTTGAAACACCTCGACTTTTCTAGATTTCTCTCAAACTTTTCATTCCCTCTCTTTCTCTCCCAATGGAACCACTCACTGCCTCCCTTCTCTTTTGATTCATTGATATCATCTTCTCTCTTTCTATAGTGGAATCAGTTGCTTCTTACCGCTTATCTCTAGTTTGAATGTCGAAATCAATCAACACTGGACAACACATTTGATGTTCAATCAAGTCGGATGAACATTGATGGGAGTGTTCGACTTCTAGCAACTGAACGATATCAAACACATTCGACCAGTACAAGTCAAACTATGAGTGTAGTGTTCGGCCCGTACTACATGAAAGACAGATCTAGTGGGCTAGCTTTTTTTTGAATTTGATATGTTATTTTCACAATTTTTTTTTTGTTCCATGTGTATTTGATGTTCTATTACAATATTTCTTCACAAATTGAGGTTGGAAATAAGAAAAGTTCTGGATTTTGGGTGAGATAATGGTGTTGAAAATTAGGGTTTTTAGTTACAATGGGGAAGAAGATGATGATTAAATGAAAAGGAAAAATCATTTAATATGTTAAAGGTATTTTAAACATCTAATATCTATTTGTTTTTGTTTTATTTAAATATGGGGTGTGTTTAGAAATTGATGGGTGTGGATAGCACTGTCCTTGTGATATTCATATTATATATAACCCATACATGATTTACATCAAATTAAAGGTTTACTTAATTTACGGTACAAGAAATGAAATAATCGTACAACTAATTATCGAACTTTAGCAAAAAAGTATAGGACAACTATTTTACCTTACATGGTATATCAAAAACTATTTAAAAACAATTTCCAAATGTCAATTTTGAATAGGATTTCGTAATGAATCAATGTATAGTAAGTCTCATGCACCGATGTTACATATGATGGATTTGTGTTAAAATAAATAAATGATTGTCTCACATGGTTTTTTTGAATAAAGAGGAAGAGACTCTTCTATTTAAGGAGTCTGGATGTTTTTTATTGCATGTGTCTCATTGGGGCGCCCCATCAATAATACACTTTAGTCTTGAAATTGATTCTAGTAATATATATATATATATATATATATATATATATATATAGAGTGTTATAAGAAAGGTGAGTGGCATTTAAGACTCCTAAGAGTATGGGGGTGTTTGGTGAGAATATTGTGTGATTGTAAAAGTATTTCACATAGTGATATTCTTCTTTAGGGCTATCATTTTTCTCCAATTTTGAATTTTCCATGTAAATTATTGTGTTGATTGTTGTTTTATTTCTTTCTTTTATTTCTCATTAATTTCATTTTCTCTTTTCATTTTCCCTAGAGAAAATGAAAGGGGATTTCCCAACAATACATAAACTCGGGTTAGGTTGGTCTGAATCTAACCCAATCTAGACTTTTTTTTCTTTTGTTCTGATCTTCAAGAGAAAAAAAAAAAAAAAACTCTAGTTTCTGCACAATTTGTACACATATATCTTTATGTGATATTAATCATACTTTTATAGCACATATATAGATTCACATTTATAATATATAGAGGTACATCTAATATAACTAAAAGGTATAAGTAAACATTATTTAAACGTATGACGGTATTAATCTATATATATATATATATATATATGAAAAGAAGACCTTCAATAAAAATAACATAACTAATTTTTCCTCCTAAATTTACATACTATAATTGGAAAGAAGTTAGTTAGAAGAATTAAAAATAATCAAAAATAAAAAGATTTATACTTTTAAAGATTGTAGGGTCCTCAAGGTTGGACTATAGTCTATTGGTAGATTATGTAGGTTTTTTTTAATATTTTATATAAATCATAATCTTTAAATTAAATCATTTTTTCAATTTAAATTTTTGTTCTAATCTATGATATATCAAATTTATCATTTTGGTATCTAGAATTTTGTTGTTAATGCATGATATATCAGATTTATCATTTTTTATGAATTCTAATTTGTTATTTACGTTGCATCGTAAAAAAAATAACAATATATAAATTCAATATTTAGATTTTGGTTCATAATTATAAATTCAAAAACAAATGACTAAATTAAACTAAGATTAGAAATTAAAAAAATAATTTTTAAAATACAAAGTTTTAGACTATTGGAGAAATTAATTATAATGAAACACATTTTTATATAGTTGTTTGGTTTATTTGTCAATATATATAAGTGGATTCAATATTCAGTTATCTATGTTATTTGAATATATAACAATATATTTAGGTATTTATATTTTTTCTTTAATTATAAATAATTAAGTTATTGGGTACCGAAAATTTTCAAAGAACTTTATAATTGTGAACCTTAGGGAATATTCAAAAAATACAATAATATATTTATCATGACACTTATGTCTATATTATAAATTGCAACATGCATAACATATCTTTAGGATTTAAAATGTTTTTTTAATATCAATTATCGTTTTAACATCCATAGCACAATAATGTTTCTCATTACTATGTTTAATTTATTTTAATTGTACAAATTGGTGTCATTTTTAACAACTTCATATTTCAAATATATGTTTTATAATTCATTGTTCAACCAAAATATAAATTTATATATTATTGTTTGTATTTTAAAAACATAATAATATTTAAAATGAGAAACAGTAGAGATAAAATGTAACGCCCCGTTTTAAAATACTGCTTGGACGCTACTTACATTAGAAGTTGTCCCTTTCAATAATAAAAAGATAAATAAATTCGGGATTAACTGGTAAATATTATTCCATAAAACATTGTTATAAAATACGAATTTTGGGAAAATGCAGTGGAAACGATTTTCTTGAAATTCCTTTCTTTACGAATACATTTTTAGTTATCTTGAAAAGAGCGATAGAATAAATATTTACATAAATAAACATGTTTGAAATTTATAAAATAGAATTCCCTTTACTAAAATCTTATATGACCTTGATAATATTAGCTACCGGCATTCACTGCTCGCACGTCAAGTCCTGGATACTTTAAGCTGAAAACATTTTTACACATAGGGGTGAGTGCCAGAAAACACTCAGTGGGGTTCATTTGTACGGTGGAGGGGATACATATAGTACACGTAGTCATATCATGTAAACAAATCACATTGTGGACTCCCGAGTAGTCCCTTGCAAATCGTCTTGGATAGATATCCGAAGAAATCTATCCGGGCCCCAAGCCGACCCTATGGGTTTTTACACCCCTGTTGCTGGGTTTCCGAAGTATACCCCTGTTTCTGGGTTTCCGAAGAATACCCTACTTGGCGTAGAAAACGCATGCGCAGTTAAGTGTTTCACATAATGTTTCTCACATAACACATAGTACATGTTATTCACGTTCACGTAAGTTCATATAATTCACGACAATACAAATAGACAAGTAAATCTTTTGCCATGAATTGGTTTCTAAAGAAACCCCTCTGGTACGGGTATTATCCCGACTTTTCGTCATATGAAATCAATTGCATTTGTATTCCTTGAAATCGTTAACCTTTCAAAAACATATAATTTACTCGAAAATCAATCATATAGTAATGACGTTCAACCTGAAATAGACTTCACAAGAATATCGAATTTAATGTCACATAATGCATATAAATTCATATAATAAATTGTATAATTAAAAATGCATTTATTTAATAAGATTTTACCCCACCTTCAGAAGTTGCGATTGTAAAGCCCTTCGTCCTATTTCCTAGTCGTGTCATTCCCTTGATCACTAAGGCTAGAAACTATTGTCTCTACAACCATTTAAATAAGCTTTTCGTTTATATTCCTTCAAAATATAGAATTCACCTTAATGTTTAACTTAATTGTTTATAGTGTGAAATAAATCTTAGATTAATTTCTTGGGATAAAGTGAATAATCGGCATTTCTAGGATTATGGCTTTAAAGAGCAACTAGAGTTTTTATATTAATCTCATAATTAATATAAGGATCACATTGTCAATTTATCATAATTTTGGTTCAAACTTGAAGGTTTCCAAAGTGTCGTATGGATTTAAATTGAATTTGAATTGACTGATTATAGATCTTCTATTCATATGACTTGAATTAATTATTATCTTAAGGAAATAATTAAATCTTCCTAATCATTTAACTGGAGTTATGATATATTAGACATTAACTTACATTAGCATATTTTGTTAATCTAATTTGAGTCTCAGTTTCATACTATCAACATTCTAACTTCATATAATATTTAATTTACATTGCTTATGGCAATTAATCAAACGAATTATATCTGAATTCATATGAATTATATAATACTTGTATTACAAATTAACGGTTGAGTCCAATTTTAAGATAATACAAATTCAATCCTACACGATCATATTTTTAGGACCAAAATAACATATAATCTTATATTTTCTTGTTACATCAATCAAACATAATTTTTCCATAATTTATCGATGCCTAAATATTATTAATGATGCAAACGGTTTCTTTAGTTAAATCCTGAACTCAATTAAATGTACAATGTTATAGTATATGTATATGTGAATGCTTGTATAATGGTTGAGTCACAACCATCTTAGTCTTGGTTCAGTCACATTCTTGTTAGTATAGAATATCTCTTCATGAGTTAGTTAGAGTTAGTTATACACATGCACATGCATGCACTCGTGTATATATATATACCTTCCTTGTATATTGTAGAAGTTAATGTTGATCAATAATACATCACTCTTTGGTTTCTATCATGGTATCACGAGCCTCTCTTTTCCGGCGACGGTTACCACCGGTCCGGCGAGTCAATAGCTAGCTAACTTTTTCCGGCAAGTTTTTTTTTCGGCAACGGTATCACCGGCCGATTCTCTTCTCTTTTTCTCTGGTTATTCTCTTTGGCACCGGTACCACCGGCCAATTTGATCTGTTCTCACTCATGGCGAATCAGTTCACCTTTGTGCCTCCACATTTTGTTCCTCTGTCTCTTCGTCTTGATCGGAACAACTATTCCTTCTGGCGAGCTCAGGTTTTATCGGCGGCAAGAGCTCATGGTTTTGAAGGCTTGTTGCTTGGCACTGAGTCACGTGCAGACTGTTCTTCTAAGTTTGCTTCTACATCTTCCATGGTTGAACCTGATTCAGCTTCTTTGCTTTGGATGCGGAGAGATCAATTTCTCCTCAACTGGATGCTATCATCGATGAGTGAATCCATGCTCGGTCATGTTAGTCGATGTCAAAGCTCGCATGAGGTATGGACTACACTTGAAACTTTGTTCCATACTCAGTCTAAAGCACGCACTCTTCAACTGCGTTTTCAACTTCAAACTATAAAAAAAGGGGATATGTCTGTTGATGATTTTGTTTTGAAGATGACTGGTATAGCTGATGATCTGAATTCTATTGGTTGTTCAATTTCTGATGATGAATTAATTTTGTATATTCTTGGAGGTCTTGGTCAAGAGTATGAATCGATGGCAGGTTATTGATCATTCTAGTATATGTAGATGACATACTTGTTACAGGGGATTCATCTCAGGATATTGATCATGTTATTCAGTTATTGGGACAGGAATTTGCTCTCAAAACACTTGGTGAGGTGAGTTATTTTCTTGGTTTGGAAGCTCTAAAAACCTCAGATGGCTATACTCTTACACAGACAAAATATATTCATGATCTTCTGCTCAAAACAAATATGTCTTCTTCTAAGCCTAGTTCTACACCTCTCACTGCTAGTCAAGCTTTACATCTTGGTGATAGTCCATCTTTTTCTCAGCCTACTCTTTATAGAAGCACAGTAGGAGCTCTACAGTATGTTATACTTACAAGGCCAGATATTTCTTTTGCTGTAAACAAGCTCAGCCAATTTCTTCATGCTCCAACTCAAAATCACTGGACTGCATGTAAACATTTGCTCAGATATTTAAAAGGCACAGCTACTCTTGGTCTTCATTTTTCTCCAGCTACTAGGATGAATGTGGAAGCTTTCTCAGATGCAGACTGGGCTAGCAATCTTGATGATAGAAGATCTACAGGAGGTCATTGCTTGTTTCTTGGCAGGAATCTTTTAACTTGGAGTTCTAAAAAGCAATCTGTAGTTTCAAGGTCTAGTGCTGAATCTGAGTATAGGAGTCTTGCGGATACTACTGCAGAAATTATTTGGTTTAAGTCTCTACTTAAGGAACTTGGGATTTCAGTGGAGGAACCACCTTTGCTTTGGTGTGATAATACAAGTGCTGCTGCTCTTGCTTCTAATCCAGTGTTTCATGCAAGAACAAAACATATTGAGATAGATGTCCACTTCATCAGAGAGAAGGTTATGGCAAAGGAGCTAGATGTGAGATACATTCCAACTGAAGATCAACTTGCAGACATCTTCACAAAGTCATTGCCTCATACTCGGTTTTCTTATCTACTGCAGAAGTTCCCTCTTCGGTCCACCACAGCTTTGCTTCAGGGGGGAATGTTATAGTATATGTATATGTGAATGCTTGTATAATGGTTGAGTCACAGCCATCTTAGTCTTGGTTCAGTCACAGTCTTGTTAGTATAGAATATCTCTTCATGAGTTAGTTAGAGTTAGTTATACACATGCACATGTATGCACTCGTGTATATATATATACCTTCCTTGTATATTGTAGAAGTTAATGTTGATCAATAATACATCACTCTTTGGTTTCTATCATACAAAATCAAATTCTCACCCTCGTAGTCTCATTCCCGTTGTTGTTACCACCACTGCCCGTGACGGATGCGTCACTGGCGATGACCAATAATACCCTCTCGCAAACACAAGGGACCAAAGATAGACTCTTGCAAACACACACTCGTTGCCACACCCTTAGCCCCCGTCATCTTCTACACCTTGCCGCTGTGAGTCGGCACCTCTCTAATTCAACACACCATCGACCTCTACCCATCGTAATCGACTCTTCTTCCAAAATCCAGCCCCCTGCCTTTGCCCCACTCTAGCTCAATCACTGCCACGCTATGGCGGATGAAAACACGTCGTCGGTGAGCCACAATACCAACAACGATAACACTTATACAAGCTCAAAACACACATAACCAACACTATGATACACACCACCACCATCATTTCAAGTCCGACCCCATCGCCACCTCGGGAAGCGGACCGACACTACTGATGCGTCCACCGCGCCGGCCGGACTGAGAGTGAGAGAGAGAGATCAGAGATGAGGGAGAGGGAGTGGGCAGGGGTGAGGAAGAAAGAGGCGGCAGCAGTAGCTACCTTCACGCGCACCGGCCGAATCCACCCCAGTCGCTGCCCCCACATAGCACCGTCGCTCCCGGTGGCGCATGACTGAACCGGCGACAGAACAGGGCAGCGGAGGGTAAGAGGGGAAGAGATAAAGAGAGGGAGTGAGGGAGAAGGAAAGGAGGAGGGTGGCGGCTACTGTCCTTCGTTGTACCCACGCGGCGGAGGCGATGGGGTAAGGGTGGTGCTGGTCGGTGGAAAGAAAATCCGAGAGAGAGGAGAGATCGAGAGGGTGTCCCCTTTTTCCCTTTTCCCCATTGAAATCGAGAGAGAAGAAAGATAGGGAGAAGAGAGAGAATTGAGATTGAATGAGAGGTGAGATAAGGAGAGAGAATGGGGTGAGTTGTCACCCCTAGAAAGGATAAGGTGGCAATGGGTGATGACTCACCCATTTTCCGTACTAAGAAACGAACCGTTTTTGGACTATCAATTGAGTCGGGATTTGTATTTTCTTGAATCGAGATTTAATTAGACATTGAATTAAATTATTTAGGATATTTATTATTTGGGTCGAGACTTTATTTTGTGTACGGTTTATGGACAATTGAGTCCTCGTATAAGAATTATTTATCGAGTCCAACCTCATTAATTAAAGTTGAGTTAAACCAATTAACACTATAAATCTAATCTACTTATGATAAGAATTAAATTGATACCATGGATTATTATTAACGATTTATTTTATCTCTTTCATCAACTTAAAATAGTCGAAATTAATAATTAACTTTAGATTATCATAATATTTTACTGAAATATTTTATACGTAAACTCTATTGGCGGATTGATTTTCGGACTTAACTCTAAACCTCGAAAGGACAGATTGAACTTAAATTTCAAGAATTAACTTATTAAAATTCTCATGAGCTCTATTTATAACTTAATTTTATTCGGGGTGTTACATAAAATGTTTGTATCCTTATAGATATATAATTTAGGTTACAATAATACTATCACATTATATTATTAATTTTTTTAAAATTAATAAATTAAATTACAAACCGTGCATCGTACGTGGCTATTTAAAAAAGAGCAAGTCCTATGTGAGAGGGGTTAACGTCTCACAACCCACATTTCACAATTCACATGTAAATTTACCGAAATGGATTGGGTTAGTGCATAAAAGACTTGTCTCAGTCCACAAGTTATATAAAAGTGATCAGCGTTGGTCAACATCGTTAAAATTCTGTCTAGTTACCCCACACTAGGAAAACAGATCATCCCCTAGTTTCAAGTTCAAAATCTGAAATAACTCCTAGTTTCGGGGACTTTATAATCTAATATTAACCATTTCCAAAATAAAGTTAATCTTTAGTCTAGTTTAGATGCAACATTTTAGCCTACTGTCAAAAATTGTGCATATATTTTAAAATATTGACAAAAAACTAGCATTATTACATGAATCAACTTATGATTTGATTTGACTTTATTATGCACGATTTCCTATTAAATCAATTCATTTTAACCAAACCACGTCATCTTGATGTCTGATCATAAAATATTTTCAATCAATTTTTATAAGGTCAGTCTTTAAACTTGTTATAATCAGATCAATATGAACTTGAAATATCATATTAGAGTTATTTTGAAATATCATATAATCTTTTAACTTTATTTTGGGTTAATATCAAATTAGGTACTTGAAATTAGGAGTTATTTCAGATTTGGTACGTGAATGTAGAGGATGATCCTTTTTCCTAGTGTGGGGTAATTGATTTCTGTCCAATTGAACGGAATTTTTACGGTGAAGACCAACACTGATCTCGTCTACTTAACATGTACCTACTTATGATGACTCGATACATTCGAGTACCAAATTTGAAATAAACCATACTTTCCGATATTGAGTCTTATATTAACCCTAGAAAAATAAGAAAACTAAAGTATTGTATGATAAACAAATCCATTTTAAAACATTTAGTTATAATTAAGAGAAAACATCAATTTTAATCCTCTTAGTTTGACGTTTTCCAATTTTGATCCACTAAGTTTCGAGAATGCAACTTCATTTTTTTCTGATTTGAGTCCGATTTTCGTCGGAGGCTGACGTGACCACTAAAATCTGCTGATGTGGGCTGAAACCCTAATCCCCAATTTTTTGGAGTTACGTGAACAAGTCATGTGGCTGTTACGTCATTAATAAAATTAATAAAAAAACAATTAAAAAATCAAAAAAAAATCATCTTCTTCCAAGCCCAAGCCCCCACCTCTAGCCCCCGACCCATCCTCTTTGCATCTTCTTCGCCTGCCGCGCACAGACACAGTGTCGTCGTAGCCGGCGGCGCACCACCACAACAAGAAGAAAATCGAAACCTTAAAACATGCATGAAATAGAGATAAAATTTCTTCACTAAACTTAACATCAATTACATAAAAATATTCCCAAATATATGGGGATCAAAACCCCTCAATCAATTATGTGAAAGTATGCATGAATTTGAAGAACAAAGAAATGAGTTTGTGAAACAATTTTCGTACGAATTTGGCTAAATTGAGGACTGATTTGAACAAGATACATGAAATTGATATGAGATTATGTTTGGGCTTCATGAGAGGAGCATTATTGTTTAGTCATTTTGGTTGAGAAACGAAGAAAATCCCAATTTTGAGTTTGAAGTGATGGCTATGGCCGATTTCTGGCGAAAGGGCGGCGATCAGAGGTGAGGGTGATGGTAGCAGAACGGAGAAGAAGGTTGTAGTGGGCGGCGGCGGTAGCGTTTACATGAGGAAGGAAGATGAAGATTTTTTTCCTTTTCTTTTAGATTTTTTAATTATTTTTTATTTCTTTTTTTTTTCGAATTTTTATTATATATATTTTCGCTGAGATGGTCGATGACGTGGCTCAGTTTTTGGTCAGAAAAAATTGGGGCTTAGGGTTTGGTGCCACGTAGGCAATTTCCGACTGCGACAGCGCCGATCAAAATCCGGTGAAAATCGGACTCAAATCAAAAAAAAATGAAGTTACGGTATTGAAATTGGATTCTTGAAACTTGGTGGATCAAAATTGGAAAACGCCAAACTTAGAGGACGAGAAAAGATGTTTTCTCTATATTTAATATATGATAATACTTGCACATTGATGAAAGAGTATCAAAATTATCATATAGCGTGTCATGCATGGAATTACCTTAAATATTAATCAGACATAGACTCTATGCAGGGTAGTGAATTGTTAAGACTAGCTAAAGTGAATTATTGGCCACTTTGGCAATAAAAAGTAAAACATCTTCGAAACATCACATGTTTGTATTTTCTGTGAATAACAATCACTAGTTGAGACGCTTTGCCAAACTTAATTTTGAACTAATTGAATTTCAATAAATAAGGAAGGCTATAACTGTCCCTTTCTCGGTTTGTATCGTTATTCCAGAAAAAAAAAAGGTAATAATTAAAAAGGTAAATGATGTTAAAAATGGATTATTTTTCCAATTTTTGAAAGCAGTATTTAATTTTGAATATTGATGATTAATTTTGTGGCAAACCTGGCCTGTTAATTAATGGGAGGGCAGTTCAATTGCTCACTGCAGCATATTTTAGCAATTCCTCGACATGTCCATGCAAGTTGAGAGGTAATATATTGTACACACCCTATATTTATAGAAGTTGCTATATCTATCATCTAGTTAGGCTTACACTATTTCGGTACAATTTGCCTAAAATCACCAATAAAATATACGATAAATATGATGAATATTCTGTCACAGAATATATATCCTTTAAAAATAATTACTAAAAGAGTTAGTCACATGTGCATTTGATGTACATGCAATCTGGATCGGGTCATCAGGCTGAGAGACCTTATGTTGTAATTCTGTGACATTTATGTTATTATATAAGTGTGACATTCATATACACATGTGGTGATCTTTATATACTTTAACTTAGTAAAAAAAGGAAGAATTATTTCAGCAAAATTTATACTTACATACCTTTATGTGATATTAGCTACACTATTATGTAATATTAGTTGCACCTTTATATGATATTAGTTGTATCTTATGTAATATATAAGGGTACAACTAATTCACATAAATTTATGTTGATCCAAATAATGCGGTGAAAATCTTCTGAAAATCTTCATTTTTTTCAAGTTATGAAACCTAAAAGTCGTATATTTGTACATAAAAGTCACAAAACTATAACATAAGGTCTCAACCTGAAGAAAAAAAAACTGAAAATATTTATTTTTTTCTAAGTTACTGATATAAAGGTCATCACATTTAAATATAAAAATCACACTTATATAATATAAATATATTACTATTACAATATAAAAGTAATAGTGTGAAAGAAAAAAAAAATCCTAGATGGGGACGATTGCAGCTATAGAAAGGGTTAATATATTGATAGAGACTAAGGGTAGGAGCACATAGCTAGGTTACCCTTGTAGCCCAAATTTGATTTTTTTTTTTTTATATTCGAGTAAATATATATAGGTCACTTTTTTGAAATGTAGGAAAAATAATATAGTAAGTCACATGGACCACCAACCAACAAACATCAAATATGCATTTAGCAACAAATTCATTTGAAAATGAAATCCGGCATATTTCACAACAAATTTTATCTTGCATAGAAAAAATTCGCTTCCTAACAATTAATGACCCCTTGCAAAATGCAGTATATTTTGTAATCATTACATATTTAGAATTATAGACATATATGGTTGCATGGATGTGAAGAATCAAATGTATATTTGTGGTATATGCAATCAATAATTTAGATCTATATAACCCTAAAAAGCTTGAATATGAAGAAGATAGAGATTTCGAAAGTAGGAGAAAGGTGATTGACCACTCTTTTCTTTGTAATCTGTTTCCCATCACGGTTAAACCACCTTTACCGTCAACGGAAAACGGCGCCGTCTCTCTCTCTCTCTCCTGCTTCTTTCTTTCTCTGCGTTTCAGCCTCTCTCGCGTCTCTCTCCCTCTGTTTCTCTCTCGTGTGTGTATGGTCTACGCCGCTGACGATCGAGTCTGTGTGTGTGCGAGTTGCTGTCCGTGTGTGCGTGTGGTGGCGCCGCCATGTGTGGCGGTGCCGTGTCGGGTGGCGTGTGTCTGCTTGTGGTAATCGTCGCTGGCAGTGGTGGCTGAAACGAAGGAGGGGAAGGGCGACGGGGTAGAGGGGTGGGCTTCTTTTGTAAATTTGATTTTGTCTAGGGGTTTTCTTGCAAGACCAGTATTTCTCAATAATTAGGCTTTAACCCCTGTTTTTCTGAAATTACAAAGTGGCCCCAAACCTTTCTGGTTTTTGCTTTTGGTCCCACACAGTTTTAGGAGTTTCACTTTCAGTCCCTAATCTGTGACAAAATGATAATTATAACCCAAAACGTGACATAAAATGTGACAATTTAACCCCTAGGGTTATGACCATTCAAAATCCTAATCTTATAGAAACGTCCATTGTCAACCCTTCTCAAGAGTTTGATTTAATGAATTATTTCATTTATAGTCAGTTATGTTAGATACTAAAACGATTCTATGTCTTGTAGGGAATACTGGGGAGACTCGGGATTAAAAAGGGTATAAGAGTAGAGCTCCTACAAACATCGTTATCGAAGGTGAGGATAATTTCTTGCAATTATATGTTTTATGTTCAATGAGCTATCTTATGTGCAAACTTTATTATATGTTATTAAGATTAGTTAAATGTTTGCTATTGATTTGAACGTTAATTTTTAGTGTTCATTTTTAATATTAAATAAATGTTGAATGTTAAGAAGATCCCAATGACTTAAATACTCTGAAATTAATCTCTCTTCAAATTAGTCTCACTCTCTTCAATTTAATACCTATATATATCTACATAATAAACATGAATGTAACTTTATGATTCCATATGATGTGGAATTTAATGTCTATCTATGTAATAACGTGGCTTTGTGTTATTTCATCATTCTTTATTCGAAATCCAACTAGTTCATTAGTTGATGATTCTTTGCTTTATCCCATCTCTCTCTCTCCCTCCCCCTAGCTACTGCAGAATTCTCTCTCTTCTACTGCAGAATTGGTGGTTTCAGCAGCACACTAACAGTTGTTAACACACAAGTTGTGTATTCTCTATTTTTCTTATTTTCTTCTTTGCAAAATATTCTAATATTTTGGAGCTGCATAATTCCTTTGTTTGAACTTAATTTACCATCCAATTTGAAGGCAACCTTAGTTCCTTGTCTTCGCATTTAGCTACAGTACTAAATTAGAAATATATGGTTGAAATGCTAGTTAGCTCCTCTTGAAATTGTTAGGAAAAACTTTCGAAATTATATTTGATGAATTAAATCAGATATTTAGTCATAGAATCAATTACAGTGTGTATAGAATAAGGTCTTCTCATAATTCCATGAATTTTGTGTCGTCAAACATTTGCCTCCGATGTTCTCTCTAGAACTTTTCTACATTGAGTGGGCACCATATAGTATTGTGAACTATTTAATAGTATGCAGCCTAGGAGTTTAAAACTTATTTTCGAGTTAATTACTTTTTTTACCCAATAACTTTTTGCTACTGGCAATTTTACTCATTATCTTTTCCGGCTGTCAATTTACCCTTTATGTTTTGAAAATTCAGAAATATTACCCAAATTCGACCCAAAAGGTGAAATCGGGCCGAATTTGGGTAATATTTTCGAATTTTCAAAACATAAAGGGTAAAATTGACAGCCCGAAAAGATAATGGGTAAAATTGCCAGTAACAAAAGGTTATTGGGTAAAAAATGTAATTAACTCGAAAATAAGTTTTAAACTCCTAGGTTGCATACTATTAAATAGTTCACAATACTATATGGTGCCCACTCAATGCAGAAAAGTTCTAGAGAGAACATCGGAGGCAAATGTTTGACGACACAAAATTCATGGAATTATGAGAAGACCTTATTCTATACACACTGTAATTGATTCTATGACTAAATATCTGATTTAATTCATCAAATATAATTTCGAAAGTTTTTCCTAACAATTTCAAGAGGAGCTAACTAGCATTTCAACCATATATTTCTAATTTAGTACTGTAGCTAAATGCGAAGACAAGGAACTAAGGTTGCCTTCAAATTGGATGGTAAATTAAGTTCAAACAAAGGAATTATGCAGCTCCAAAATATTAGAATATTTTGCAAAGAAGAAAATAAGAAAAATAGAGAATACACAACTTGTGTGTTAACAACTGTTAGTGTGCTGCTGAAACCACCAATTCTGCAGTAGAAGAGAGAGAATTCTGCAGTAACTAAGGGGAGGGAGAGAGAGAGAGATGGGATAAAGCAAAGAATCATCAACTAATGAACTAGTTGGATTTCGAATAAAGAATGATGAAATAACACAAAGCCACGTTATTACATAGATAGACATTAAATTCCACATCATATGGAATCATAAAGTTACATTCATGTTTATTATGTAGATATATATAGGTATTAAATTCCTTAGTCAGAAACTAGATTCCAGGAGTTAATCTTAATGAGCTTGGTACAAAATATAAACTTATAAACCACTCACCTTAGAATAGAATAGAAGATGAATTATAATTCTAAAGGATTCAGCTGAATGACTCGAGCAGCATGTGCATTTTCATGTGAGAGATTAACTTGAAGAGAGTGAGACTAATTTGAAGAGAGATTAATTTCAGAGTATTTAAGTCATTGGGATCTTCTTAACATTCAACATTTATTTAATATTAAAAATGAACACTAAAAATTAACGTTCAAATCAATAGCAAACATTTAACTAATCTTAATAACATATAATAAAGTTTGCACATAAGATAACTCATTGAACATAAAACATATAATTGCAAGAAATTATCCTCACCTTCGATAACGATGTTTGTAGGAGCTCTACTCTTATACCCTTTTTAATCCCGAGTCTCCCCAGTATTCCCTACAAGACATAGAATCGTTTTAGTATCTAACATAACTGACTATAAATGAAATAATTCATTAAATCAAACTCTTGAGAAGGGTTGACAATGGACGTTTCTATAAGATTAGGATTTTGAATGGTCATAACCCTAGGGGTTAAATTGTCACATTTTATGTCACGTTTTGGGTTATAATTATCATTCTGTCACAGATTAGGGACTGAAAGTGAAACTCCTAAAACTGTGTGGGACCAAAAGCAAAAACCAGAAAGGTTTGGGGCCACTTTGTAATTTCAGAAAAACAGGGGTTAAAGCCTAATTATTGAGAAATACTGGTCTTGCAAGAAAACCCCTAGACAAAATCAAATTTACAAAAAGAAGCCCACCCCTCTACCCCGTCGCCCTTCCCCTCCTCCGTTTCAGCCACCACTGCCGGCGACGATTACCACAAGCAGACACACGCCACCCGACACGGCACCGCCAGGTGCCACCACACGCACACACGGACAGCAACTCGCACACACACAGACTCGATCGTCAGCGACGTAGACCATACACACACGAGAGAGAAACAGAGGGAGAGAGACGCGAGAGAGGCTGAAACGCAGAGAAAGAAAGAAGCAGGAGAGAGAGAGAGAGAGACGGTGCCGTTTTCCGTTGACGGTAAAGGTGGTTTAACCGTGATGGGAAACAGATTACAAAGAAAAGAGTGGTCAATCACCTTTCTCCTACTTTCGAAATCTCTATCTTCTTCATATTCAAGCTTTTTAGGGTTATATAGATCTAAATTATTGATTGCATATACCACAAATATACATTTGATTCTTCACATCCATGCAACCATATATGTCTATAATTCTAAATGTGTAATGATTACAAAATATACTGCATTTTGAACATTGATGATTAATTTTGTGGCAAACCTTGCTTGTTAATTAATGGGAGGGCAGTTCAATTGCTCACTGGCAGCATATTTTAGCAATTCCTCGACATGTCCATGCAAGTTGAGAGGTAATATATTGTACACACCCTATATTTATAGAAGTTGCTATATCTATCATCTAGTTAGGCTTACACTATTTCGGTACAATTTGCCTAAAATCACGAATAAAATATACGATAAATATGATGAATATTCTGTCACAGAATATATATCCTTTAAAAATAATTACCAATAAATGTTTCTTTTTATTGCCAAAATGGCCAATAATTCACTTTAGCTAGTCTTAATAATTCACTACCCTGCATAGAGTCTATGTCTGATTAATATTTAAGGTAATTCCATGCATGACATGACACATTATATGATAATTGGGGATCAATTTGATACTCTTTCATGTTTAAGGTGTAAATATTATCCATACATTAATTATAATATGTAAGAAATACCACTAAATGTTTAAAATTAGGATAAGGATAGTTAATACTATTATCCAAATGTTATACGTAAACTACGATTTTTTTGTTGTTGTGAAATTCTGATTTTTCAATTCTTTTAGAAAAAAAAAAAAGATTTGAGGGTTGTTATAAATGTTATAAATAAATGGCAAAGTACACAAATACTCATATGTGACGACACTTGTGCACGGTCGACCGTGTCCCAAGACACGACCGTGCGAGACTGTGGTGTATAAGTATGTCTTTTTCAATAATAAGTATGTGATTTTTCACTATAAGTATGTGAATTTTTATCCTCGCCAAGACCATGCCCTGGGACACCGCCGTGCCTCACGCGAAAACTAAGAGCAATCTGTGGCACACGGTCGGGTCTCAGGACAATGTCGAGATAAGTATGTGGTTTTTATCTATAAATATGTCTTTTAGAGGTATAAGTGTGTGTTTTCGAGCACGGTCGACCGTGTCCCAAAACACGACCGCGAGCGAGTGCTGTCGCACATGAGACGGTCTCACAGGAGTCCAGCTCAAAAGAAAATGATTGGTGAGTTGAAGATATTATATACAAATAATAAAAAAATTATTTATTATCCTTCGCAAATACAACATATATTCCAACAATTAAATAGTATTTTGATCAAATTAGATTATACTTAATATTCCTATACTTAATAGTTTACCGTACGTTGTCTTAGGGATATATGACTACGCTTCAACGACAACTTCTTATTGTAACCGTTGTCTTTGGGATCAACGACTACATATCTACGACAACCTCATATCATAAGTGTTGTCATAGAGTTCATTTTGTGCCTAAGACTACACTACTACGACAACGTCAAGTCACCACCGTTGTCTTAGGGCTGAATTTTACCCTACGACTACGCCTCTACGACAACGCCAAAAACATGCCGTTGTCTATGAGCGGATTTTTGTGCCCTAAGACAACGGTTTTGTCTACGACAACACTAAATTTGTCTTAGGGGCGTTGTCTATGTGCATTTTTCTTGTAGTGTTCGCAAATACAACATATATTCCAACAATTAAATAGTATTTTGATCAAATTAGATTATACTTAATATTCCTATACTTATTTATTTAACTATATAAATATATAATACTATTTTTTTTTATTTTACTATATTCAAACATTTTTTTTTATAGAACCTTGTGTAATACTAGCTTGCAATAAAGAGAGTGTGTCAATTATGCGGAGAGAAGTAGATGAAACATTACAATCATGAATCAATAAGTAAGAGAAATGCATGAGATAAGATAACATCAAATTCTCAATCCTATAACCTTTTTTGGTGGTTGACGTGATGAAAGGAGATTCAATAGAAATAGAATTTTGCTGGAATTTAGGGCTACAAAGATATTTATTATTTACTCATTTGTTTTGTTTTGTTTCATAAAGATAGTAGTCTAATTAGGTAGGGTTTAGATAAATCAATTCATTTAAAATTCACAAACGATTCAATAAGGAACAAGATCACAATTGAGTACTCTTCACACACATTAAATTCCAAAAATTACTTTGTTAATTGACTTAAATAATTTCGTATTGTTATAATATGCTAGTATGAATAAAATAAAATTTGACTTCTTAGTATTTCGATATCTTCAATATTTAAATTTCGTATTACATAATTCTTTTGCATATTTAAATGTATTTAAAAAAAAGGTTTATCTATATTTGGGACATTGCATTTTTTAGAACACTTATTATAAATTTAAAGATAATACATCATATGGAACAAAGAATTGAAGATAGTTAATTGTAAATATCTAGTAATAGTAATTTAGCTAGGGAACAAAATAGATAATGAATTAATGTTAATTATAGTTGGAATTGACCAAATATGTCTTCGAAATAAATTGGCTCAATTATTCACATCATATTTATTCTTGCACTTTCTTTTTTCTCTTGCATGTACAAATTTCGTTTTGATTTCTATCTCTTTACTTTTCTTGGTTAGCCTGCGAACCAATTATCCATTAATTCTCAATAATTTTCTTGGTTATCATCACTTAAATATTTATTTTTGTTAAGTTTGTTAAATTTTATCTTTGAGATATAAAACAAAATTGAGTTACTCTCCTGTGCACCAGTTGTATGGATCTGAGATTCGTGCAACTGGGCCACACGCGGGGTGGGCTTGCCCGCCCGGCCGCGCCTCATTACTTTTTTCGCGTATTTCGATCGTTACCTTCACATTATATATGTTAGTGTTACCTTCGTGTTATGTTAATGTGACCCCATCTTCAGATATCATACTCTTAGTTTAAAACCACTTAACTAAAATAACACGAAGGTAACACTAATATAAAATGAAGGTAACACTAACATAACATGAAAGTAACATTAACATAACATGAAGGTAAAAAACAATGTTAATCATACTTTCATGTTATGTTAGAGTGACCATCACATTATGTTAGAGTTACCTTCATGTTATGTTAGTGTTACCCCATGGGGTATGACTGTGTGGAGCGAATCTTGGTGGGTTTGAGCGCACCCACCAGGAGCATGGGGCACGTGAGGACGCGTTGGGGCGCGTGGGACAGGTCGACCCGGGATAGCTTACTATGTTATTTTCCTACATTTAAAAAAAAATGACCTATAAATGTTTACTCAATAAAAAAACTTCAAATTGGGGTTACAATTAAATGTAACCTAACTACGTGCTCCAATCCTTATTCTCTATCAATATATTAACCCCTTCTATATCTATATTATTCTTTTATTTTATATAGATATAGAAGGGGTTAATATATTGATAGAGAATAAGGATTGGAGCACTTAGTTAGGTTACCTTTAATTGTAACCCCAATTTGAAATTTTTTTATTGAGTAAACATTTATAGGTCACTTTTTTTAAATGTAGGAAAATAACATAGTAAGCTATATGGACCACCAACCATCAAACATCAAATTGCATTTAGTGACAAATTGATGTGAAAATGAAATCTACACCATAAATGTTTATTTGGAAAAAACTTGCTTCTATGCATTCTAACAATTAATGACCTATTACATTTGAAGTAGATTTTGTCATCATTACACATTTAGAATTATAGACATATATGGTTGTATGCCTCCTCTTATTAGATTTCAACAATCAAATGTACTTTTCTGATATATACATTTAATATTCTTTGTTACACAATAATTTACATCAGTACTGGTGTTGCTTACTACTATTACAGTAAAATAATTAAGATTTATAATTAGGCACACTATAACAAACAAAATTATACAATTAATTCTTATTCCCCTTTTTACTTAAGGAATATATATATATACACACACATTAGAAAACTTATTATACACACCTCATATTATGCCAAATGAAATATATGAAAATACATTTTTTTGGGGTGTGTAATTAGTAATTTAGGTGTGTGTATAGTCCCACAATAATTTGTTGGCAAAATATTTTATGCAACTGATGCATGGATCTAGGATCCATGCACCCGGGTGGACCCGTCCCACGCGCCTCTGATGCGTGTTTTCACGTGCCGCAACGTGCCCTCATGCGCCCCACGCTCCTGGTGGGTGTGCTCAAACCCATAAATATTCGCTCCAGACAGTCATACCCTCATGTTATGTTAGTGTTAGTGTTAATCATACTTTCATGTTATGTTAGAGTGACCATTACGTTATGTTAATGTTACTTTCATGTTATGTTAGTGTTACCTTCATTTTATATTAACGTTACCTTCGTGTTATTTTAGTTCAGTGGTTTTAAACTAAGGGTATGATATTTGAAGATGGGGTCATATTAACATAACACGAAGGTAACACTAACATATATAACGTGAAGGTAACGACCAAAACACGGGGAAAAAGTAAAGAGGCGCGGCCAGGGTGGGCCAGCACACCCCGCGCGCGGCCCAGTTGCACGGATCTCAGATCCGTACAAAGATCCGTGCAACTGGTGCACATGAGAGTAACTCAATTTTGTTTTATATCTCAAAGATAAAATTTAACAAACTTAACAAAAATAAATATTTTTGAGTGATGATAACCAAGAAAATTATTGAGAATTAATTGATAACTGGTTCGCAGGCTAACCAAGAAAAGTAAAGAGATAGAAATCAAAACGAAATTTGTACATGCAAGAGAAAAAAGAAAGTGCAAGAATAAATATGATGTAAATAATTGAGTCAATTTATTTCGAAGACATATTTGGCCAATTCCAACTATAGTTAACATTAATTCATTATCTATTTTGTTCCCTAGCTAAATTACTATTACTAGATATTTACAATTAACTATCTTCAATTCTTTGTTACATTTGATGTATTATCTTTTTAAATTTATAATAAGTGTTCTAAAAAATGTAATGTCCCAAATATAGATAAACCTTTTTTTTAAATACATTTAAAAATGCAAAAGAATTATGTAATACGAAATTTAAATATTGAAGATATCGAAATACTAAGAAATCAAATTTTATTTTATTCATACTAGCATATTATAACAATACGAAATTATTTAAGTCAATTAACAAAGTAATTTTTGGAATTTAATGTGTGTGAAGAGTACTCAATTGTGAACCTGTTCCTTATTGAATCGTTTGTGAATTTTAAATGAATTGATTTATCTAAACCCTACCTAATTAGACTACTATCTTTATGAAACAAAACAAAACAAATGAGTAAATAATAAATATCTTTGTAGCCCTAAATTCCAGCAAAATTCTATTTCTATTGAATCTCCTTTCATCACGTCAACCACCAAAAAAGGTTATAGGATTGAGAATTTGATGTTATCTTATCTCATGCATTTCTCTTACTTATTAATTCATGATTGTAATGTTTCATCTACTTCTCTCCGCAGAATTGACATACTCTCTTTATTGCAAGCTAGTATTACACGAGATTCTATAAAAAAAAAATGTTTGAATATAGTAAAATAAAAAAAAATAGTATTATATATTTATATAGTTAAATAAATAAGTATAGGAATATTAAGTATAATCTAATTTGATCAAAATACTATTTAATTGTTGGAATATATGTTGTATTTGCGAACACTACAAGAAAAATGCACATAGACAACGCCCCTAAGACAACGGTTTTTTAAAAAACCGTTGTCGTAGACAAATTTAGCTTTGTCGTAGACAAAACTGTCGTCTTAGGGCACAAAAATCCGCTCATAAACAACGGCATGTTTTTGGGCGTTGTCGTAGAGGCGTAGTCGTAGGGTAAAATTCAGCCCTAAGACAACGGTGATGACTTGACGTTGTAGTAGTGGTGTAGTCTTAGGTACAAAATGAACCCTATGACAACGCTTATGATATGAGGTTGTCGTAGATATGTAGTCGTTGATCCCAAAGACAACGATTACAATAAGAAGTTGTCGTTGAAGCGTAGTCATATATCACTAAGACAACGTACGATAAATTTATAGCGTTGTCATAATCTTGTGGTAGCATTGTCGTAGACTAGATAAACTTGAATTTTATTTATTAATATTACTAAATGTAAATACATACATGTAAAATAAAATTTACTTAGATATATTAAAAGTATGTGTAATGTGTAATTGTCTCATAAGTAAATTAAAGTAATAATATACGGGAAAAATTCATTTTACGTCCACTTAAAACGCTTCTGTCCATTTTACGTCCATTTATTTTTAGGGTTTTGCATTTAGTCCAATTAAAACCAAAATCGACCAATTTTGGTCAATTGGGGGCGATTGCATCTCAATCGCCCCCAATTTTGAATTTCTAATAAGCCACATCAACTGCCACGTGTGCTCAGATAAGCCACGTCAACTACCACGTGTGCCCCGATAAGCCACATCAGCTGCCACGTGTGCTCCGATAAGCCACATCACCTAACTTAGCCGGAAAATTGATCTCCGGTGGTCAAAGGACCAAAATTGGTCGATTTTGATTGTAATTGGACTAAATGTGAAACCCTAAAAATAAATGGACGTAAAATGAACAGTAGCATTTTAAGTGGACGTAAAATGAAATTTTCCCAATAATATACATGTAAAAAATGACTAATAGTGTTAAATTCAATCCCCATTTCAAAGTCCCCAATTCTAAACCCCAGCTAGCTCTCTCCATCTTCCCAATTTGTTGTCCCAGCCGCCGCGGCCCGCCACTTCCGCCGCCGCCGCTCCCTCCGCCTCCACCTCCGTTCCTCGACACCGCTCTTGCGCCCCTGCTCACTACCGTTGCTCCGGAGTTTCGCCGCCCCCTGCATCAATGGTGGCGGGGTCCCCATTTGAGCAACCGATGTCTCGGCGGAGAGGTGGAGGCCTGAAGAAGAAATCGACCTCTATCAATAGCAGCGTCGGTAACTTAGCTTCTCAGACGACATCATCGAAGAGACAGTTTAGGGATAAGCCTCCGGTGGTACCTTGTCCTCCGATCCACATGAATGGACCCTGTACTAGGGCACGCGTGCAACCTTTCAACATTAACAGCTTATTCGAGGTGGCTCTGGTGAGGAGTGAGGTGGAAACCCTAAAGAACCCTAAAAACACATTCTTTTCACACTAATTCATTCGTTTCGCCGACCCATTTATCCAGAAGGTGTTTTGTCGAATTTCCACTTTTGGGTTGTTAGGGTTATGTGGGTTTTTATTTGTTTTTGCGACTGTCAAGTTAATTACAGACTATTCTGATTAATGCTAATTTCAGGTGTGATTTCTATGACTTGCATAAGGATCTGACTCCATATGCTGAGGCGTGGTCATGGCAGAAGGCTATTGTGAGGGAGAGAAAAACATTGAGTGAAATAAATAAGGATTTTTCTGATTCTTTCATCATTTTACAACACCACCCTGTTTACACTTTGGGCACTGGGAGTTCCAAAGTGCACTTAAATTTTGATGTCAAGAATGTCCCTTTTGATTTATATCGAACTGGACGAGGTGGTGAAGTTACATATCATGGCCCTGGTCAGGTATATTTCTTCCTTATTTCGGTTATAATGTATTGGTTGTCTTTGCCTGATGTTGTTTTGTAGGCCTAATGGCTTTGAAATGATTTATCAGTTGAACTCTGAAGTTGGAAATGCTTGTTTTGTTATAATTTAATTTTGTTTTGGCGTATGACTTTTTATGACAATTCCCACTCGGCCACGAAATTGGGTATTTACTGTCATTTTATATATAGTGATGGAGACTTTTGCATATATATATATATATAGACTAACCAAGAAAAGTAAAGAAATTGAAAAGAAATCTGTACATGCAAGAGAAAAAAGAAAGTGCAAGAATAAATATGATATGAATAATTGAGCCAATTAATTTCGAAACATGCGAGACGTTATAAAATAAAATTTATATATATTTCGCATGCATGATATTTGTGTTTGCATTTAAGTAATTTTTGGAACTTATTAATGAGAAAAATATGTGTGAAGACTCAATTTTGAATCTGATCCTTATCGAATGTTCTGTGAATTTATAGAACGATCAATATTTGGTTGATGAATTGATTCATCTGAACCTACCTAATTAGACTACTATCTTTATGAAACAAAACAAAACAAACAAATAAATTAAATAATAAATAAAATATAAAACTAGAAAGAACACTTATTGAGAATGAAATTTCACCATTCTTTTTTTGTAATGATGAGAGAAAACTATCTAGATATAGAAGTCTCGTTTCCTAGTCTAGTCTTTATAAATAATGAAAATTGAGGATGGTTTTTCATCCAAGCTCTTCTCTCTCTAAATTACTCTCACTACAAGAAAAAAGCTCATAGACAAGGGTTAAAAACCCTTGTCGTAGCAAAAAAAAACCCTTGTCGTAGGTGGTGTTGTCGTAGGGTCTCATAGTATATTAGTTCTCTTAAAATCTCAACATGATTTATTCATCTAGTACTTAGCTTTAGTTTAAGTAATACTCTACATCATAAAACAACGTTCAATTTACATAAGAGCCAATTGAATTCATGAGGTCTTAAGTAAAGTGATTAGATTAATATGTTTCAAGTTAACTAGATCAATAACCTACAAGTTTAGAAATGATAATTTCTGTTTTTCAGGTATGAAAAGACTTTATTTGGAAATCAACCCATACTTAACATATCATAATTTCCTTCCACTTGAAATAACTTTCTCCTATGGTTTATCCTTCCTTGCGTTTCACTGAGTGGGTATTAGGCATTAGAGTAGAAGATCAAGCAAAAAAGTTGCTTCGCAGAGAAAACTAAAACTTTTCCATTTCTATACTGACACTTAAAACTTTCAGGCATTTATAACACTAAGACCATCTCCAACAGTGCACAGGATTTTCCTGTTAATCTTACACAATTTTTATGTAATAACTGCCAATGATCTCCAACAGTTTACATTATTCTCTGCACCAAAAAAGAATATTCCATAATATTCTTTATTAATTAATCAATTTAACATTTTATTTATTATAAATATTCGTTATTATTGTTAAATAATCTATTTTTCATCTTTATTATTTTAAAAGTGTAAAAAAATTATATATATATTTAAATCTTATTTAATATAATATTCTTTGTAATGTCTATATCTCGTGGTCAAAGTTACAAGGCAATTGAAGATCGACATTTGTGTCGTATTTATTTAGATATTACACAAGATCCAATTGTAGGGCGGAATCAAACCATAAAAATGTTTTGGTCACGTGTTGCAGACAAATACAACTCTGAGAAACCAGAATCAACCATACCAGACTGTACTTCAAGATCATGCAACACAACTCTGAGAAACCAGAATCAACCATACCAGACTGTACTTCAAGATCATTGGAATGTCGAATGAAGGACATTATCAAAGAATGCAAAAAGTTCAACAGATGTATTCATCAAATTGAATATTCGCGTCCTAATGGTGTTAATGAACATATGATTGTAAGTATATATTAAATGATTTTTTTTTATGATAACGTTATTAATTTTAATATTGTGTGATGATAAGCATATAATTGTAAGTAGATATTAAATGATTTTAATTTTTTATAATAATATTATTAATTTTAATATTGTTTTATATATACAGCTACAACGTGCAAAAGATTTAATGATACAACAAGGCTTCAAGGATGGATTTAAATTTGAACATGTACTAAAATTAGTTTAATGTCTAGATATTATATGTATTTATTAATATGTTGTATTGTATTTTTTTTTCCAAAATCGGAATGATTATAATAGTACTTAATATAAAAAATGAGGAAAAAATGAATACAAAGTAAAAATAATAAAAAAGAACTTAAAAACAAAATAAAATAAGAAAAGAAAAAGAATAAAATAAATAATAAATAATGATAAGAAAAAAATGAATACAAAGTAAGAATATAGAAAAAGAAATTAAAAATAAAATAAAATAAGAAAATAAAATGAACAAAATAAATAAATAGAAAAAAAAAAAAAAGGCGCAAGGTTTGACCTGTGGATAGTTGGCGCAAAACCAGCGGTTAATATGAGATGGCGCAGAGAAAAGATTTATTGTTGGAGATGAAAACAGGCGCCATCAAATTGTGATGGCGCACTGTTGGAGATGCTCTAAGGGGAATAAACTTTATGCCTTAGTAGTGTCAGAGAAAAATACTATTTATACTGGCATCCCAAGAAGTAACTTTTGAGGAAACTGAACATAGAAGTCTGAGAAGTGAATATGTCATTTTCCATTAACATTTATTCATGAGAAGACCTAAAAAAGGACTTCCAAAAGTTGACAGTGAATAAGGAAGTACCTGATTCATTCTCCACGCATCAGATAGTAGATTCTTCTGATTTTCTGGAAAACAATGATAACAAGGAAACATATGCAGTCATCAAAAAACATCGAAATAAAAGCATTGATAAGCTGCTTGATAAAATGCTGACCAGAATCAACTGCTCTTATCTCTCTTGTGGTTGCATCAGCTGACATCAGCGGTTTGATGAAAAACTGAGCAAATCTAAGGATATAACAGCATTACGTCATCCATCCCAGATAAACATTCTCTAAAATGCATCCAACAAACTTTTTGGGAATTACCTGTCCATGGCTTCTTCAAAGCAGTCGGGGTTGACATCAAAGTAGTAGTTGGTGTGTTCAGATGAAGTGAAAGCATTTGTACTGCCTCCGTGCTAAAAATAAGAATGAGTTATAGACACATTATGTTTAATCTAGTCTCAAAAGCATAAATATGGAGAAAGCACAAAAAAGCACCATCAAGACACAAATTTAACACCAAGTTAAAAGCAAGAAATATCAAGAAAAAGGAATAACAGGACCATATCAATTGGTCTATTTTAAATAAAACAAGGTTAGTCAAGCTATAAAAATATAAAGAAAGAGCAGAGAAGTACCTCACTGATGTATTTTGAGTAACTGTCTTCTTGTAGATACTTTTCACTAGCATAAAAAAGCATATGCTCTGCAATAGTCCCTCATTACAGTCAGATAGAAGTCCTAAAAAGCAGCACATGGCAGAACAGAAGTAGTACAATTGCACCAAAGATGGCATACACTAATTGCTTTTAATATCTAGGTTTAAAGAACACTTAAGTAATTCAATGACATCACATGAGGTAAGTAATTAGATACGAAGCATCAATGATGGTTCTAACCAGAATGCTTTCATAAAACCCAGTTCTTTTCAACAAGAGTTGCATCCTTTTAAAATATATTTAGATTTGGTATGATAAAGCTTCACTTTTTGCTTCCTTGAAATACACTCAATGCATTTTCACATAAGCTAAGACGCTAATACCCCTTCAACACTCAACATACATCAATGTGTTGCCAATGTTTCCAAAGACACAGTCTTCATTAGTAAAAATTGTGCACAAGATCATGAAGTCCTTCACTGCAGCTAAAAGAATCGAAATTGAACGACATTTACAAAAAAAAAAAAAAAAACAATCAAAAACCATTCAAATTAAGGCTTTTTTCTATCCTTTAAGTAGTTCAAATAATTTTTTTTAATTAACTAGTTCAAGTGATTGAAGTTGATTGATGCAAGCAACAGATACTTCCTCATCGAGAAATGCGCGAGTCCTTCGAGTCTTCGAGAAATAACTTTCTCCTATGGTTTATCCTTCCTTGCGTTTCACTGAGTGGGTATTAGGCATTAGAGTAGAAGATCAAGCAAAAAAGTTGCTTCGCAGAGAAAACTAAAACTTTTCCATTTCTATACTGACACTTAAAACTTTCAGGCATTTATAACACTAAGGGGAATAAACTTTATGCCTTAGTAGTGTCAAAGAGAAAAATACTATTTATACTGGCATCCCAAGAGGTAACTTTCACCCCATCCAGTATTTGTGAACAAGGGGAACACCTCCCAGAGAGCCTGAAGAGTTCCTAGCATTCCTGCTTTACTTAAGACCTCATGAATTCAGTAATCAATAAATAAAAGCTAAATTCACGCCACAATATCAAGAAAATCATAAAAGCACCCACCTCCAGAAACACAAATCAAGAAATCCGAGAAGAAAGAAATCAAGAAACAGAAAAGAACATCGAATTGAATGACCTGAATATGAAGAGTACCACCCCCAAGTAGAGTTCCAGTCTTGTTGTGAAACTCCAACCAAGCAGTAGAGTCGTAAAAGCAAGCCCCTTTCCACTGCAAAACAGAAGTGTTAGAAGCGGTGGCAGTCCCCACAAACGACGGCAGCAAGTCGGCGGCGTTGTTGAGAGCGCTCAGAATGGGCCAAAAAACTTGCCGTGGAAGCAGCGGCAACACGTCCCTCGCATGAAACGGCGCTTTAAAGGCTTGTACCTTGGGCGACTGCAGATCAGAAATGGCCAAAACCGTCATCAGTCTCGCCTCCATCGAAGAGCTTCTAGAAGAGAGAATGGAAAAGAAGAGAGAAGAAGAAGAAAGAGAGTGGAGATTAACGTCGGTCGGCGATGGAGGTGGGGAAGAGAAGCCAGCGGTGGATGAGAGAAGGCAGGGATTAGAGAAGTTGAGCGAAGCGGCGGCCGGACAGCAGTGGCGAGGCAGCGGCGACGTGGGTCAGCGACGGAGGCGGGGATGAGAGAATCCTAGAGTGCAGCCACGAATGAGAGGAGTCGGGGATGAGACAACTCGAGGGAAGAGGCGGCCCAGCGGCGGCGGCGAGCCACCAGCGGCGATGGTAGCGGCGGAGGGGTGGAGGCAGCGTGGGTTGGGTGAGGAGTAGAGATATCCAGGGCTTTGAATTGGGATTTAATTTCTATATTTTATTTTACATGTATTTATAAGTAATAGTACTTAATAAAAAAATATCAAGTTAATTTACTCTACGACAACGCTAATATGAGGTTAAGACAACGCTATAAAGTTATCATTGTCTTAGGGATTAATGACTACGTCTCAACGACAACCTCGTATCATAACCATTGTCTTATGTATCAACAACTATGCATCTATGACAACCTCATATTATAAGCGTTGTCTTAGGGTTCATTTTTTATCTAAGACTACACCTTTATAACAACCTCAAGTCACTACCGTTGTCTTTGAGCTCAATTTTACCCTACGACTACGCCTCTACGACAACGCTAAGAAAAAACCCTTGTCTATGAGAGCATTTTTGCACTCTACGACAATGGTTTTATCTACGACAACGCCAATTTAAGCTACGACAAGGGTTTTTTTGACAAAACACATGTCTTAGGGGTGTAGTCTATGAGAGAATTTCTTGTAGTGTCTCTCTTTCCCCCTGTTTCTCTTGCTCCCTCTCCATTGTCTGTCTGTGTGTATGGTCTGCGTCACTGACGAGTCTATGTGTGTGCGTGTTGTTGTCCGTGTGGTGCGTGTGTGTGTGCTGTGGGTTATGTCTGTGGTTGTCGTTGCCGGCAGTGATGGCTGAAACGGAGAAGGGGAAGGGCGACAGGGTGCAGGGGTAGAGGGGTGGGCTTCTTTTGTAAATTTGATTTTGTCTAAGGGTTTTCTTGCAAGACCAGTATTTCTCAATATTTAGCCTTTACCCCTGTTTTTCTAAAATTTGAAAGTGGCCCCAAACCTTTCTGGTTTTTTCTTTTAGACCCACACAGTTTTAGGAATTTCAGTTTTAGTCTCTAATCTCTGGCAGAATGACAAATATTACCCAGAGTGATATAAAATATGAAAATTTAACCCCTAGGGTTTCTATAACTTCAGCTCAGTTACGCTTGTTTGCCTCAAACCCTAAGTACATAATCTAGTTTTAGGGTTATGACCACACATAACTCTAATCTTAGAAACGTCAATTATCAAACCTTTTTAAGAGTTTAATTTTATGAATTATTTCATTTATAGACAATTAAATTAGATACTAAAATGAGCTTCTATGCCTTGTAGGGAATACAGGCGAACTCAGGATAAAAGGGGTATAAGAGGTAGAGCTCCTACAAGCATCATTATTGAAGGTGGGGTAATTTCTCATAACTATACATTTATGTTCAATGAGTCATCTTATGTCCAAACTTTGTAAAATGTTATTAAGGTTATTGTAAATGTTTGCTATGATTTGAGCATTAGTTTTTTAGCATTAATCATTTCAATTTTATGAATGTTGAATGTTAAAGGGATCCCAATTACGTCAGACTTAAGGACTCCAAAATTAATCTCTCTCCCATGAAATTGCACATTCGTGCTCGAGTCATTCAGAATCCCTCAACATTTTAATTCATCTTATATTCTAAGATGAGTGGTTTAGTTTATTATTTGTACCAAGCTCGTTAAGATTAACTCCTGGAATCTAGTTTCTGACTAAGGAATTTAATACCTGTATGATATGGAATTTAATGCCTCCAAGCAAGATCAAGCTGGCTAAACTAAGTGGCACGCCTCCCCTTCTCCTGGTCCAAATTTCAGTATCTGAAAAGCCACATGATTCTTTGGCCATGCAGATGTATCCATGTTATAGATACCCAACAGCGAATCTCTGCTCACTCCAGTCTTAGGATCAAAAAAATCCACCTCGTACAAATGAGTAGATAGGAGTGAGTGGCAGAAGTATGATGCAAAGGGAAGAAAAGCTTCGTGGCAAGCCACTATTTTCTCTGCCTAATATTCCTTCATTTCCTTGATCATCATCTCACTCTTCGAGCTGATCAAACATGCGTTGGTGAATTTGGAGCTCAAGGATGTCACTTTTTTTGATCCCAACGCAGATTTAGCGAACCCCACAATTTCTTCTAGGGTTTTAGAGCAGCTCTTCGTCTTCTAGTTTATGGCTGCAGCATTGCAATAAGAAAAACTGGTTTGAATCGTGTCTTTCGTTGTTTCTAGGAATATTTTAGCAATAGATTCGTAGGTTAGAGAGATCTTGGAGGCGATTTGAGTAGGCAGAAAAGCTCGGGTTGGGAGGGATTCTTACAGGCTTGGGAGGTGGACAAGGTTGTTTTTTTTTAGGATTGATTGTCTGAAAAAGGAGAATGGATCTTCGTTTATCTTGTCCTTTGGAGCAGCAGCCTTATTATTATTATATGCATTAGCGTACCCATTTGAATTCAGGGTACTGCCAAAAACAGAAGAGCAAGCAAGGTTGTCAAGTGAGCAGAAATGGGCATCAGCTGAGAATTGATAATCGAGTTTGTTGGTGTAATAATCAGAATCAGTTCTGCTCAAAGGAGACAACTTTTTGAGGATGTTGTTTGGCATTTTGTTTTCCACATTTTCAGGCCAGAATTTGAGTTGGTTAGAAGCAATATGGATGAAGCTGAGCAATATTGGAAGGTAATAATGGAGATAATTGTGGTAAGAAAAAATGAAAGTGCAGTGAGTGAATATGAATTTGCCATTTTTTCTTTTCCTTGCAAATTTCAGTAGTACTAATTCTGATTGATTTGTTATGCAACTACGAGGGGTATTTATAATTGGATGTTTGGGAAACTAAACTTCGTATTGTTATTATTTCCACTTATTATCTACACACACATTGTAACGCCCCGTTTCTTTAAAGAGTAAAATCTTGCTTTGACGTTACTTACGTTAGAAGTTGATCCCCTTTTTTTATTTTTATGAAACACTAAATTCAGGAATAATCCTGAAGTATCGTATTAATAAAACGTCGTTAGGAAAAATAAATTTAAACAATGCAGCGGAAATGATTACGTTGAAAATTCTTTCTCCACAGACACATTTTTCATTTCATCAAAAGAGCGATAAAAATAAACATTTAAATAAATACCCGTTTTCTAAAATTGATTAATTAAAACCATTTAAATAAAATCTTATCTCCTACGATCTTTATAATATCGGCTACCAGCACGCCACGTTCACGTACCCTATCCTAAAACATTTAAACATATAGGGGTGAGTGTTTGCAAGACACTCAGTGGAGGTGAGCGCACATTCATCCAATCACATTTAGACATTTGGCATAGGGAAAACATAACATCAGGAATGCATTGCATCCCCTTGGGTCTTTCAGCCCGGTGTGCATCGGAGTTTTACGTCCGGCATAACTTCCTTCGAAACTTTCCACATAGACTTTAAGAGGCCATAATTGAAACCTCGAGCGCACTCAAGGCCACACTTGAAACCATGAAAGTACCCGAGGTCATATTTGAAACCTCGAACGCACTCACGATCATATGTGAAACCTCGAACATACTCGGGCCATATTTGAAACCTCGAACATAGCGAGGCCACGTCTGTTACCCTTTCATGCACAAGCGCACACACACATATTGCAATATTGAAGAGGTACGCTGAACGTCAACGTCCAATTCAATCATAAGTAGGGACGATCAACTTGATCACATAAGACATAATTGGCACATAGTCAATTACACATAATTTATCAGATATCGCAATAATAAAACACATAAATTACCCCCACCTCGGATATCAATTGCTCTGTCAAAAAGTTTGTGGTCTTCCTTCTTCCTTACTCTTACCCTTCATCTGAAAACCCCACATCGTGTAGAAATTAAACCCGGCTTAACATCTAAGTTAACCCTGTATGCTTGGAATAATCAGTGAAACTAATTCTCGAAAAGAATGATAATAGGTGATTCTAGGATTAGGGTTTGCCCAACTCTAGGGTTTGTGGGTCTATTTAGCATTTTATGGTACTTTAAGGTGTTATCTTTAATAAGTATAATTAAATGGGGTCAAATATTAAATTCAACATCTTTGTTTGGGGGTGAAACTGAAATAATTAGAAGGTGTAAGGCTGAAAATAAAATTCAGCAAACCGGGATCAAGCTGCAGAATATGGAAAATTTAAGGGCTCAATAGCAATTAATGCAAAGTTTGGGAAATTGCAGTCTAAGTCCCTGGAAAAGTCAACATCTCAACATTGTCCTAACCCTCTTTCCCTTCTTCCCCCCACTGCTCAGCCGCCCCCCCTTGCCGCTGCAACACCTGCCGGCGACGAGCTCGTCGCCGGTGCACTACTACCCCCGCTCCTCCTCGCACCCGACCTGGCATCGCCCGTCGCGGCGCCGCCCTCCTCTTCTCCACACTGCACACACTTCACACCTACACTCCACCTCCAGCACGGCGCCGCCACACACGGAGGCGCCCCCCACCCACACACACGCATACATTTGCACACGGCGCCGCAACTCACGGCGGCGCCCAAATCACAGCAGCAGCGCAACTCAGGAAGAGAGAGAGAGAAAGAGAGAGAGAGAGAGAGAGAGAGAGAGAGACCTGTTTCTAGTGAGTAGTTTGGTGAGGAATTCCCAGAGACGATGGTTCTTGCTCAAGAGAAGACAAACAGTACGGCTGATATGTTCGTACCAGCAGCCAATAGAGGCGGCAAAGGCCATCATCGGCCACACTCTCCTTGGTGCTATTCTTCTCATCGTGTATTGTGCTGCTTGTTCCCCTTTTCCTGCTGGGAAATATGGCTGCAACCATCCATTTCCATTTAACGAGAGATCTAGAGAGAGAGAGAGAGAGAGGGAGAGCTTACTGGTGCGAGCAAAGTTAAGGACTTGATAGAAGAAGGATGCTTGACAGCAAGAGCAAGGGCCAATATGCAACCTAGAGAATGAGCCACTATGTGGAATGATTTCACGTTGTATGTGATTTGTCTCGACTCCGATCTTTCACTTTTCCGATGCCATTCGAAATTCTCCGACGCCCAACTGGAATTCTCCGACGATGATTGGAATTCTCCGATTAAGAAAACCTGCAAAACAAAGAACACCGGGGGTTTTTCCCGGTGAAGGGACTCCGACGCTCAAGTCAGTAATCTCACAAAAGTGTTGCTCTCGATTTTGAATGCTTAGTGTAAAAATTAGGATTGTGATTGTGTGTGCAAATTAGAAAAACAAAGGATATATATATACTCCCTGAGAGAAACGTGTGGGATGTGGCAGTTGAGATTTTCTCCTAAAAACCTGGGAAGTGGCAAGATTCTCGCAATCGTGGGAGTTATCTCAAATTTGAATTAGTTCGCTCGTATTAGTTTGGCATCCCATATCTCAGTTCGACATTACGGGTTACGAGCTGGATCAGTTCGATTGACATGCCAGATATATGAGTTCGCTTGAACGAACTCATTATTTCCTAATTTGTTCGCGTCGATCGTCCTTCAAGTCCGGGTCGGGTTTTCGAGGTAGTTTGAATGTGGTCAGTTCGACCACATCAGTACTCCCCCCTTTCAGAGTGCGAACTGTAATCGCACAGTTCGAGCTGTTGTCAATCTATGAAGCTTCTTCAAGAAGCATCACGTCCCATCCATCATTCGTCTTCGACGTTTCCTCCATCCCGAGGCGCCCTTTCGTCGTTGCCGTTCGATCGAACTATATCTGACGGCTAAGATCGCATTTGTCAGTACGTGAATCCCTAGGCGCCGATTGATTTTAACCGTCAGATCGAACTGAATCCTACGGATAAGATCAAAGCTGTTATATCCGTTGGATCGAACTGCATCTAACGGGTGAGATTATCTCCGTCCTTTTAAACGCGTCTTTTCGTATCCACCGTTGGATCGAACTGTATCCAACGGTCGGATATGCGACGTTTCGCCTTCACCGTTGGATCGAACTGCTCCAGACGGCTGAGATCTTGTGACTTTTCAGTTTTCCCCCCAAAATCAAGGATTTTCGCCTATATATACCCCTTTCTCATTTTTGCAAAACCTCTTCTGCAAAAACTCACTTCTCTTTCCTTAAGCAAGAATACTCCTCTTTGAGATTTTCCAAGTTCAAACACAAAAAACCCAGGTACTCTTTCTTCTCTTCTTCTTTCGTATTCTTCTTCAAAATGACTTCTTCTTCTCCTTTTTTGATCCATCTGAGGGATGAGAGTGAATCTGAGGAAGGTTTTGAGGAATTTCCCTTGCGAACTGCCTCAGATTCGCCCATCCCGACGGCTTCCTCTTCTGGTCGTCAAATCCTTTCTTCCTCTTCCCCTCCTAAGCGATCTCGCAAAAAATCTATTCAAGATGTTTTCTCCGCCACCAAAGCCACTCCAACACACACTATCCTTCTTAGTTCGCTCATTACAGCGGCGGGCTATTCTATAGTAATTCCCGACCCCGATGATCGACCACATCGGGCTCCCTCCGGGTGCTACACGTGGTTTTTGCGACACGTGAGCGTAGGTTTAATTCCTCCCATCCATCCTTTTCTCCTGGAGGTTGGTTCGGCCTTCGGGGTATGCCCTAACCAGTTGCACCCGAACTCCATAAGCTACATCGTAGCATTTTATATGGTGTGCAAATGGATGGGGGTTGAACCGACCTCCGAACAATTTCGTTCTTGCTTCGTACTCAAGCACACCAATCCATTCCGCTTCTATTTAAGCCCCCGAAGCGGACAAAAGCGTGCCCAATTTTTGTCCCCAGGAGATGAAAAAATCAGCTCCTGGGAAAAATATTATTTTTTCGTCCGTGCTCCAAATAATAGAACCTTTGGATCTCTCCCCTGGGTTGAGAGTTCGAACCGAAATGAGTCTGCTCCTCCGAGGGACTTCGAACTTGGGGCCTTAGCAAGGCTATTTCGGGAGGGAATGTTCGACATAGTTCGCATGAGTTCATGCGAACAATTGTTGGCGTTCTGGGGATTTTACCCGAACACTCCAATTTCACGCCAGTTCGACTTAGGTTGCTAATTTAATTATATATATATATATATTTTACTAACAGTTCGCGTTTTATGTCACAGATCGAGAAATGAATAACTTTTTCGTTCTAAGCGGCCTTCTCTCCAGCAGATGATGCGGTGAACAGCCGCCAAGCGGCGGCCTTCCGTGAGAAAGAAGAGAGAAGATTAGGCGAACTAGCGCCAAAAGCTAGCCTGAACGTGGCCGAGGCCTCTCCTGTTCGTCCTGTCACCGAGGCTGCCATCCCCACCTCTGACCCAGTCGAAGATGCTCCTCTTCGACGGAAGAAAAAGGCGCCTTCGAGCTCGCAAAAGAAGGCACCCGCCAAAAAACCGCGAACTGAGGAGGGCGCCTCGAAAGAGGTGGTGCAAACTGCAGAGGAGTCCGAGCAGGCTCGAGCCTTGGTCAAATCGGGCAAGGCAGTGGCAAAGGGGAAGGAGAAAGGGGAGGAAGACCTTGAGAGGAAGGAGCTCGAGGAGGACCTTTCTCTACTTGTCAGTCTAGCCAAGCGCTTTGAGGCCAGGGGTGAAAGAGCTTTTAAGCGACGGGATAGGTTGAGGAGCACTCTTCAGGAGAAGCACACCTTGGAGAGCGATCTGAGCGAGCATGCTAGCAAGGTTGAAAACCTAACTGTTCAGCTGGAAGAGAGAGAGCTGGAATTAGCTGTAGCTCGCTCCGAGGTGGCAAAGAAGGAAGAGCTCCTACTGGCTAAGGAGCAGTTCGTCGTGGAGCAGCAAACCGCCATCTCAAATGCGCGAGCTGAAAACGAAAACCTGTGGGAGAAGCTGGAAGAGGCCGAAAGGTCCCGAGCTGAATTTGGAGAAGTCATGTATAAAAATGGCTTCTACCAGTTCGCTCGAAGCCCCGAGATGAAGCTGCTGGCGGAAGAGTTCCGAGAAAGGCTCGTCTTCCGCCTTTGGGACTCCCTTCTATTCCTCTCCAAGGCGGCTCCGATGGCTGTGACTTACTTCGAAGAGGCAGTTCGACTCTGCCAGGAGCGAGCCGGGGAAGCAGTTCAGTTCGATGTGAACGAGCTAGCCCAGGAGGTGATGCGGACTCACTCCGTTCCACCTGTTTGGCGTGGCGACCCGAACGGCGACATAAACACCGAACAATGGTGGTCGGGTTGTCTTGAGGAGGCGCTCAAGGAAGTCCTTCCGGACAATCAGCTCGACCTCCCTGGCCCGAGTTCGTCGCTTCCTACTGCAGTTGAAAATCCTCGCAGTCCAACTCCTCCTCTTCCTGAAGAAACGTTCGAGCTCCTCGAACCAATTGATGCCCAGCTGACTCCTTCTCCTGATCATACTTAGATTTTTTCTACTTGTACTTTTTTCTTTACTCGTTGTAATAGTTTTGTAATGAATCAACTTTTTTCTTATCGAATATAGTTCACCTATCTTCATGTTTTCTCAGTTTATTCAATTACGAACATTCGAATGAATCAAATACTTAATCAAATACTTACTTAGTGAATCTTGAAAGTTCCCTTTACTTCGCTCAATCCTTAAGTTCGATAGAACTCTTTAATTTGCGTTCGGTAGAACTTCCTCGCTTTACTTTGTCTAGTCATCAAGTTCAATGGAACTTCTTCCATTTGCGACAAACATTGAGTTCGCTTAATCAGTAAGTTCTGAGGGAACTTCTTCGGTATGCTTGATTCATGAGTTCCGAGGGAACTTTAACATGCTTAATCATTAAGTTCCGAAGGAACTTCTCGTACTTAATCATTGAGTTCCGAGGGAACTACTTCGCGCTTCATCGTTGAGTTCCGAGGGAACTGCTTCGTTCTTGATCGTTGAGTTCCGATGGAACTGTTTCGTGCTTAATCGTTGAGTTCCGAGGGAACTGCTTCGTGCTTAGTCGTTGAGTTCCGAGGGAACTGCTTCGTGCTTAATCGTTGAGTTCCGAGGGAACTGCTTCGTGCTTAATCGTTGAGTTCCGAGGGAACTGTGAGTTCGTAATCGTTGAGTTCCGAGGGAACTGTGAGTTCGTAATCGTTGAGTTCCGAGGGAACAGTGAGTTCGTTCCACAATATGATTGTGTTTTTGTAAGAGTTAAGCAAAATCAACATAAAAAGACTCGAAGATGTAACGTGGTTCGGTCAAATCGACCTACGTCCACGGAGCAGAAAAATATCTATTATTCATAAAAACAACAACTTGAAAAAATAAAAAGCAACATACTGGGGTTTGAGATTTCAAGTGTAAAATTTCTTCAAGTGGTTGATGTGCCAAGGTCTTGGCAGTTCCTTTCCATGTTCATCGGCGAGCTCGTATGATCCACCTGGTAAGACTTTTGTAACAGTGTATGGTCCTTCCCAAATGGCATCAAGCTTTCCGATCTCCAACAAGGCATCCGATTGCCTGAGAACCAAATCCCCTACTTGAAATTCTCTTTTTCGAACTTTTCTGTTGAAAGCTGCTTGAATACGCCTCTTGTATAACTCATGGCGAACTCTGGCTTCATCTCGAATTTCCTCCAGAAATAACAAATCTGTTCGAATTAATTCTTCATTCTGCTGTGGATCAAAATTAGTGATTCGTAGAGCTTCTCCCTGAATTTCAGCTGGGACTACCGCTTCCATGCCAAATGCCAAACTGAAAGGAGTTTCTCCCGTAGTCGATCTAGGTGAAGTTCGATATGCCCATAAAACGGATGGCAGTTCGTCCACCCAGTTCGACTTCTCAAATTCCAGCCGTTTTTTGATTCCATCCAGAATTATTCGATTAACCACTTCGACTTGTCCATTTGCTTGAGGATGAGCTACTGGGGTAAACACTTGTAAAATTTTCATCTCTTTACACCATCCTGTAATCTTTTTGCCTCTGAATTGGGCTCCGTTATCTGACACTAAAATTCTGGGTAAGCCGAATCTGCAACAAATACTCTTCCATATAAAGTGGATCATATCTGGTTCGGCGATCTTAACCAAGGGTTCGGCTTCGACCCACTTAGTGAAGTAATCCACAGCTACTACCAAGAATTGCTTATTTCCTCTGGTTTTAACAAGTGGACCAACTATATCAATTCCCCATCTGGCAAAAGGGCAAGGCGAACATACCGTAAGCATATCTGTTGCTGGCGTGCGAATTCGCCAACCATGTTTCTGACAGGCATTGCATTTCCGAACTAGTTCTTCGGCCTCATTCTTCATCGTTGGCCAGTAGAAACCAGCTCGTGCGACCTTGCGAGCCAATGCTCGAGCCCCCGCATGTTCGGCACATCCTCCTTCGTGCGCTTCCTTTAAAACCTTAAGCCCCTCCTCTTTGGATAAACATCTAGCATCTGTTGGTAGGAAAGTTTTTCGATACAACGCCCCATCTAACATGTAGTAGAACCGAGCTTGTTTTTCCAATTTCTCGAGATCTTTTGCTAATCCATCTCTGATTCCTCCTAGAAATTTCAAGAAAGGAGTTCTCCAGTCTTGTTCGGCCAAGTCAATATTCAGCACTTCATTTTCCTTTCCTACCCCCATGACTGTAATACTTCTCTTCGAACAGTCCTGCAGCGAACTCCCTATTTTAGCCAGATAATCTGCCCTCTGATTTTCACTCCGAGGTATTTGCTCGATCTGTAGTTTTTCAAATTGTTTCTCCATCTCTCGTATTTGTTGTACATAAGAAATCATACGATCTTCTTTAATTTCACATTGGTTTTTGAGCTGTTGTGTAACCAATTGTGAATCCGACTTAACTACCAGATCGCGAGCTCCAGCTTGTTCGGCTATTTTCAAACCCTGCAAAAAAGCTTCATATTCTGCTTCATTATTAGATGCTTTAAACTGAAATTTTATGGCGAACTCTAACTCATCTTTCTCGGGGCTAATCAACAATATCCCTGCTCCTGCGCCCTGGCGGGACGAGGATCCATCGACAAAAACTTCCCATTCTTTCTTATCCTGTAGCCTGGTTGTTTCCTGAATAAAATCCGCCAAGGCTTGACCTTTTATAGCAGTTCGCGGCTCATACTTCAAGTCGAACTGTCCCAGCTCGATTGCCCACTTAACTAATCTCCCGGATGCGTCCGGTTTTCCCAACACTATACTCAGCGGATGGTTCGTTCGCACCGTGATCTCATAACCCAAAAAATATGGTCTCAGTCTCCTGGCCGTGGTGACTAAGGCATAAGCAACCTTTTCCACTTCGATATAGCGGACTTCCGCCCCCTGCAGAACTTTACTAACAAAGTACACGGGGAATTGATCCCTACCTTCCTCTCGAACAAGAACCGAGCTGACTGATTCTTCTCCGACTGCCAAGTAAACGACCATCACACTTCCCTTAACAGGCTGTTTTAACAAAGGGAGTGTGAAGAGAAATGCTTTCAAATCTTCGAACGCTTTTTGGCATTCGACATCCCAACTAAACCGACCACTCTTCTTTAGAATTTTGAAGAAAGGCAAACCCCTGTCCGCCAACCTGGATATAAACCTACTTAAGGCAACAATGCGGCCTGTTAGTGTCTGCGCTTCTTTAATGGTTCGAGGAGGCGTCATTTCTTGTATAGCTCGAACTTTGCTGGGGTTTACCTCGATCCCCCTGTTCGTCACCATATACCCCAAAAATTTCCCTGCTCGCACACCGAACGAACACTTGGCTGGATTCAATCGCATCCCATGTTTTCGGATTGTGGCCATCGTTTCCCTCAAGTCATCTACATGGGTGTTCGCCTGTATGCTTTTTACTAGCATATCATAACATATGCTTCCATATTGCGGCCCAGTTGGTGTTTAAACACTTCGTTCACCATTCGTTGGTAGGTAGCTCCTGCATTTTTCAGTCCGAATGGCATAACAGTATAGCAATATGTACCTGATGATGTGATAAAGGCCACATTGGGTTTATCCTCTGGGTGCAACATGATTTGATGGTATCCTTGGGCTGCATCCATCATGCTCAATAGTTCGCATCCGGCAGTAGAATCCACCAGTTTGTCGATCCGCGGAAGAGGATAATGGTCTTTGGGGCATGCTTTATTCAAATCTCAGAAGTCGATACACATCCGCCACTTATTTCCTGGCTTCGGGACTAACACAACGTTTGCCAACCATCGAGGATACTGGATCTCCTCAATGTGTCCTATTTCGAGCAACTTCTCAATCTCTTCCTTGATGATTTTATTCTGTTGTTCCCCGAAATGCCTTAGCTTCTGCTTAACTGGTCGAACATCAGGCTTGATATTCAGCTTATGAATAACTACCTCCGGGTTTATACCCTTCATATCTTCTGGTTTCCAGGCGAACAAATCCACATTGTCTTTAAGAGCAGCCACAATCTCCCCTCTGGTTCGTTCTGACAATTGACTTCCGAGACGAACTGAATGTCCAGGTAGCTCCGGGATTAACTCCACACTCATTAGTTCACCTTCTGCGAACTCCACTGTGCTTGTATTACCATCTTTTTTCAGGCTTTTATCCCTTCCGCGATCGCTATCATCTCTCTGTTCGCTATGGCGCTTGCGAGATTCGGATTGTCGAACTGCAGCGACATAACAACGCCGAGCAGTTTGTTGATCGCCATGAACAACTCCAACTCCAACTATTCTCCCTTCCTCATTCTCAACTGGAAACTTCATCATCAAATGGGCAGGTGAGATAACGGCAGCATATGAACTCAAGGAAGGTCGACCCAAAATCACGTTATATTGAGAAGGCGCATCCACTATAAGGAAGGTCGTCGTTTTGTTCTGCCTCCACTCTTCGTCTCCTAAGACCATAGGCAATTGAATTTTGCCATACACCGTTACAGACTCCCCTGCAAAACCATAAAGTGAAGTTTCTACAGGCTTTACCTCTACCGTAGATCTCATCTTTCTGAAACAGTCCATGAACATGATGTCCACCGAACTGCCAGTATCCACAAACACCCGTTCAACGTTAAAACCCCCTATCTCCGCAACAATCACCATAGCATCGAACTGAGGGCTCTAAATAGCAACTCGATCGCAAACTCCAAACTCAATTGCAACTTCTTCGAAAATAGAATGAACTGTATTCTGTTCGCGCTTAACAGAGTTGAGTCTCGCCTTACGAGCTCTATTAGAATCTCCATCTGTCGGCCCACCTATGATCATGTGAATAGTAGGCCTTTCTTCTTGTTCGGGTCTAGCTCGCGTCGGGGGTGGTGGTGGTGGAGGTAATTCCTGTTGTTCCTGCCTTCTATCTTGTCTGGGCTCTCTTCGATCATTCCGATGCTCGCGGTTTGTTCGGTTCTGACGAACAAAACGGGCTAACTTGTTCTCCCTGATTAGCCTTTCCAGTTCATCTCGCAAATGTAAACATTCATCAGTGCCATGCCCATATTCATTATGAAATCGACACAATTTACCGTTGCCGAAGGTGGCTGGTTTCTTCGGATTAGGACTCCAGGTCGACGGCCACTTCAACTGGGGCAAGTTCCATATCTCCATCAATACCTGTCCAGGGGGCATAGTCATGGGCGTATACTGTTCGTACCTCCGCCCTGTCTTATTTTCCCTTAAAGGGGGTGGAGCAAATCTTGCTCGTTGCTCACCCCCATCTCTCCTCCTGGCTGTTTCATTATCATGTTGCGTTCGGCTCAGACGACTTGAAGTTTCTCCTTTCTTCATTCGAACTGCCTCCTCCAAGTTGATGTACTTGGTAGACCTTTGTAACAGTTCGTCAAAATTGTTGGGGGTCTTCTTAACCAGTGAAGTATGGAGATCCCCCTCTTTCAACCCTTGGATGAAAGCACTTACAACTAAATCGTCTGAAGCCTCAGGTGCTTCTAAAGTAGCAGCAGTAAACCTTTTAACATAGTTCCGTAGGGTTTCATCCGCTTTCTGCCTCACACCGAACAACGTCTGGGTAGATCGTCTCTGCTTTCTAGAACTGGCGAACTGATGTAAAAACAACTCTGATAGTTGTTCGAAATTATGAATTGTCCCATCATTCAGCTGACTGAACCATGTCTGAGCGGCCTTGGTAAGGGTAGTGGCGAACACCCTGCACTTAATACCATCTAAGTATCGATGCAGTAGAGCAGTATTATCGAATCGACATAGATGATCCCATGGATCCGTAGCACCATCATATTCGAAATTCACCGGTCGAAAAGAGGCAGGCAACTCGTCTTCCATCACCTCCTCAGAGAAAGGATTACCTCTGGAACTCCGAGGAATACATCGAACAGTTCGCTGAACTTCCCGTAGCTCCTTTCGTAAACCATCTACTCTCTCGGATAGTTCGTCATGTCCTCTTTTTTGGCCACGAGGGTGACCAGATTGGCTTTCCTGTTCATCCATCCGAGATCTGTCGCCCTCTTGTTCCCTTCCAACAGGTATGTCAGTGTTATCCTGTTGTGAATCCACCTTCTGCTTGCCCAAGGCTTTTTGAACAGCAGTCTCTATTAAAGCCGAGAGTTCCTCCGGCGTCAATGTGACAGTGCCGGGAGGATTTGCCGGCGCGAAATTCCGATCCTCGTTTTGTTGCACGGACGGTGCTCCTTCATCCAACCTTCTTCTTGATCCTCTGGTATTCACCATTTTTGTAATCTTCTACGTCTTAAATGCTCAAAGTTCAAAACTCTTTCCCACAGACGGCGCCAATTGATTTGTCTCGACTCCGATCTTTCACTTTTCCGATGCCATTCGAAATTCTCCGACGCCCAACTGGAATTCTCTGACGATGATTGGAATTCTCCGATTAAGAAAACCTGCAAAACAAAGAACACCGGGGGTTTTTCCCGGTGAAGGGACTCCGACGCTCAAGTCAGTAATCTCACAAAAGTGTTGCTCTCGATTTTGAATGCTTAGTGTAAAAATTAGGATTGTGATTGTGTGTGCAAATTAGAAAAACAAAGGATATATATATACTCCCTGAGAGAAACGTGTGGGATGTGGCAGTTGAGATTTTCTCCTAAAAACCTGGGAAGTGGCGAGATTCTCGCAATCGTGGGAGTTATCTCAAATTTGAATTAGTTCGCTCGTATTAGTTTGGCATCCCATATCTCAGTTCGACATTACGGGTTACGAGCTGGATCAGTTCGATTGACATGCCAGATATATGAGTTCGCTTGAACGAACTCATTATTTCCTAATTTGTTCGCGTCGATCGTCCTTCAAGTCCGGGTCGGGTTTTCGAGATAGTTTGAATGTGGTCAGTTCGACCACATCAGTATGCTTCAAGAACTTACTTTTCGATCATCTCTAGATGCTCTCTCAGTGTGTATAACGAATCACTAGGTTTAGGGCTCTTCCCAAATTATGCAGCTCCAAAACATTAGAATTTGCAAAGAAGAAAATAAGAAGAATATAGAGAATATACCAATAAAGAGAGTGTGTGTTAACAACTGTTAGAAACCACCAATTCTGCAGTAGGGAGAGAGAGAGAGAGAGAGGCGTTGTCCGGTGACGGTAAAGGTAACCGTGACAGAAAACAGCTAGCGGCCGGCGACTGTGGCTGATAACAAAGAAAAGGAGTACTGCTCACCAAACTCACTGCTCACCACAAATGTACATTTGATTCTTCACATGCATGCAACCATATATGTCCATATATGTAATGATTACAAAATCTACTGCATTTTGCAAGGGGTCATTAATTGTTAGAGTGCATGCATGAAAGCAACTTTTTTGGATTAAAATTTATGGTGTTGGAAAGTGAAATATGCCGGAATTCATTTTCAAATGAATTTGTTCAATTCCTAAATGCAAATTTGATGTTTGTTGGTTGGTGGTCCATGTGACTTACTATGTTATTTTTCCTAAAGTGACCTATATATATTTACTCAATAGAAAAATATTCAAATTTGGGCTACAGAGTACCTAAACCTAGGTATGTGGTCCAACCCTTATTCTCTATCAATATATTAACCCTTTCTATATCTATATAAAATAAATGGATAAAATTGTGTTGTCAAAATGTTGATAAGTAAAATAAAAACTACTCAATAACATGTTGTTTATTTCAATTTTTTCTAAAGTATTGAACTAATGTAATTATTGTAAGGTGTTGTTTGATTCCGAAAACGACAAATCGAATCTGCCTAGGTGGCAACTTGAGGTTGAAAGAGTATTGTATCAAATGTCTCAATAAAAACTCATGTGAAACTGTTTTAAGGATAACTATCATGAGACGAGTTCATCATTCAAAAACAACATGTGATTGTAGGGTTTAAGTTGTGGGTAATTGGATGGTAAATTAACCCTAACTTATGCAATAAAAATCTACGAGTCGGTTTCATAAGAGATGCACTCTATCAAAAAAAAATAAAAATTAATAGGCTTAGCAGGAGTGGAGGGAAGGAACTAAGAAATATTATATAACTTGCGTGTTTTCAAATACAAGTCAACTCAATCTACATCATAAGGTAGATACCACTTGAGTTAGAAGCTCGTCGTTGCATCAATTAGGCCCACCTAAAATATAAAGATGCGCTTCTACGCATATATAATTTATCAGAAATAAACTATCAAGATTTTGTAAATACTATTAAAAATACGTGTATCTTTTTTTATGTGATTTCATTACTTTTCACTATACATACATTATTGGTGCTTCAGATGTAGGTCTCTTAAATGTACAGGACTGATAGGTTGAAAATATATGCATTTAATTGTTGATTTAATTGGATTCTTATTATCTTTTATTCGATTGAATGCATTGTTTTCATACCTATTTGCGTTGTTGAACTTGAGATACTTCATATGTTATTTTCTTGATTAATGTAGGAATTTTTGAAGTATTTTGGAGTTCATTGGACCGAGGTCCAAACATAATGAAGATCAAAAGAGAAGGCCCGGTAACTAAAAGAAGCCCAAATGTTGAGAAGGAAGTAAATGGGCTTATGAAGGCCCATTTCAATTCTACTTAATCCCCAAGTCACATACTTGGGGGGATTATGCACTGCACTTTGGAGAGATTAGAGATTGGAGAGAGAATTTTCTTGCAAAACATATTCTTTTTACTTTATTTTGCTTTGATGGATTTGACAACAACTTTTGTGGATTCGATCGAGATGACGATCGGCTAATTTCCTAATTCCGGTTAGCAGGGATGTTTGAACTCAATTATTGTTTTATGTTTTAATCAATCCCGTTTCTCCCTATCGATGTTTTGATTGGAATTGATTGTGTTATCTGTGATGAATGTTTTCAATTATTAATGCTTGATTTAGATTGGCCACCTAGGTTAAGTATTTGATAGTTGATTGCTAGAATTTTAAATCATGAATCCTAATTGTTGTGGTTTAATTTTCGTTAGTAGTAAACTAGAGGTCGCGCATCTCTAGGGTAACACAATCCTAGATTATCAAATCGAACTTGCGTATTTGGAGTCTAGTTCACCCTATCGTCTTGGTAATTAATACATTTAATGAATTAAATCTAGAGAGCTTATTCTAGGTTGTTCAATTAAATAGGGTTAATTAGTGATCTTATCCTAATTTAACTAATCATAAGAGATGATTCGATTTAACAGAGCTTGTTGTTAGATTAGGGGTGATAATTCCATGACAAACTGAGAGAGGGGGTAACATTGATTAAGGCGTAATCGATATTGGGGGATAACTGAACTGTTAACTGGAATGCTTTTTATCACTTGATTTCTATTTAGTTGTGATCTACATCTTTAGTATTTCTTTTAATTTAATTATCAATCAATCTGATAACCCCCATATCCTTTTGTTTCTTTGAGCTTAGACATAAGTAAACACAATTGAATTGTCATTCTCCGTGGGATCGACTCCTACTTACCCTATCTACTAGTTAGTTAGGTTAGGAACGATTTTTATTTAATTTTATCGCGTCGTGACAGCGCGGTCAAGGACTTGCAATTTTTGTAACAAAAATTTTCATGTGCACCAATGCATGGATCTACTTCATGTAACTAGGGTAATCCGATCTGAATCCGTGTCCATCTAATTTTTTTTACGTGTTCTTCAGGGTGTTACCTTCATTTTATATTTGTGTGACATTTATGTTATATAAGTGTGACCTTTATGTATAATGTGGTGACCTTTATGTTCAGTAATTTAGGAAAAAATGAAGATTTTCAACTTTTTTTTTCCTTCAAGTTGAGACTCGTATTAGCTAGTATGACGACCTTTTTTGTTGTATTATTGTAATTAAATACAAATATCATAACATTCCACAATTGAGTCTTCACACACATTAAATTCCAAAAATTACTTTGTTAATTGACTTAAATAATTTTGTATTGTTATAATATGCTAGTATGAATAAAATAAAATTTGATTTCTTAGTATTTCGATATCTTCAATATTTAAATTTCGTATTACATAATTCTTTTGCATTTCTAATTGTATTTAAAAAAAGATTTATCTATATTTGGGACATTGCATTTTTTAGAACACTTATTATAAATTTAAAAAGATAATACATCATATGGAACAAAGAATTGAAGATAGTTAATTGTAAATATCTAGTAATAGTATTTTAGCTAGGGAACAAAATAGATAATGAATTAATGTTAACTATAGTTGGAATTGGCCAAATATGTCTTCGAAATAAATTGGCTCAATTATTCACATCATATTTATTCTTGCACTTTCTTTTTTCTCTTGCATGTACAAATTTCGTTTTGATTTCTATCTCTTTACTTTTCTTGGTTAGCCTGCGAACCAGTTATCCATTAATTCTCAATACTTTTCTTGGTTACCATCACTTAAAAATATTTATTTTTGTTAAGTTTGTTAAATTTTATCTTTGAGATATAAAACAAAATTGATTTACTCTCCTGTACACCAGTTGTATGGATTTGAGATCCGTGCAACTGGGCCGCGCGCGGGGCGGGCTGGCCCGCCCGGCCCGCGCCTCTTTACTTTTTTCACGTGTTATGATCGTTACTTTCACGTTATATATGCTAGTGTTACCTTCGTGTTATGTTAATGTGACCCCATCTCCAGATATCATACCCTTAGTTTAAAACCACTGAACTAAAATAACAAGAAGGTAACACTAATATAAAATGAAGGTAACACTAACATAACATGAAAGTAACATTAACATAACATGAAGGTAAAAAACAATGTTAATCATACCTTCATGTTATGTTGGAGTGACCATCACGTTATGTTAGGGTTACTGTTGGTCCCGGAACTGCTGTAGGTAGGCTTAGGGGGAGGGGTGAATAAGCCTACCTTATCTTCTAATTTTTCTTCCAAGTCTATTGGCTTATATCTAATATCGGTAACCTTTTGGGAGGTTATTGATCATAGTAAATGCGGAAGCCTATCTTTGTGTCCAATAGAAGATATGCAGTTTATCAGAGAGAATAGATGAAAGACAGTAAGCAGATAAAGACGCAAGCATGTATAGAGGTTCGAAGGTGGAGTAATCCTTCTGCGTCCTCTCTTCCTCTACACAGGAGGGAACCTTTGTTAAGTTGGTTGATTTACATAGATCTATATATTACAACCCACCCTTAACAAGTAAGTAGCAAGCCTTCACACAGATACTTGCCTACTTTCTCTGATCCACACAGGATCCTACTCTACCCACCCAGGGTCCTCACTTTCTCTCCTAGAAAGTGGTAAACTCAGCAGGACATTACTCCTCGCACTGAGTACTTTGAGACAACCTTTTAGAGAGGTTTATCTCATTCTTCTTCAACTGGGTGCAGCAAGCTTGGCCTTCGTTTGCAGACTTGATTTTGCTGAAGCTTGCTGCTGGACTGGTAGACTGGATGTGCGTCTTTTTAGGATGTGGGGTGTTCGAGCTCTTCTTCTTTTCTGTTGCTCTTTGTGAACATTCTTTTTTTTTTTTCTTAACTTCCCCCTTTTAACTGCGCTTCTCTCTTTGTGAGCCTTTCTCTCTGATGAGCTATTATCTTTTCTTCTGCGCTTCTCTCTACGAGCTAGGATATTCTGATGTGCTCGTATTGTATCGCACTCTTGTGAGTTCTCTATTCTTCTCTCTTACTTCATTTTAGTCTTCAGTCCTCCTCTTTATAGGTTGTGAAATCTGCCCGTTGAAGGTAGACAGATTTCTGACATTGATGTGCCGCACTCCTGACACACGGCAGCTTTTCGCTTTCCACGTGTCTTCTTCTGGTTGGCTCCTCTCCTTCTTCTCTCTACCGGTAACTTCTTGTGTCTACCGGTAACCTTGACTTTCTGCCCATGCCTACTTTGTTGCTTCCTCCTCAAGCTTCACTCTAGAGCTTCCTTCTTCTGGCTTGCTCATTCAGGTGGCTTCAAGACTTCTGTAGCATGCTGCTCCCTGCAGTATGCTTTCGGCATGGTCTTCCCAGGCAGCTTCCTGTCTCGCTGTTTTTTGCTTTGGCGAGGTCCCTTCCAGTAGCTTCCTGAAGTCAATAGTAATCTTATTAGTTTCAGATTCTTTTCAACCATACTCTTCAATATCCTTCCTTTGACACTGTATCTTTTTCCTTTAATCTTCTGTAGTAACTCTATTGCAGTAACCTTATCCTAAGATTGGTTATGCTATAGAGTTACTTTAAGGATTCGTCTCATCAAAACATTCTACAAATATATCCAACAGTTACATTCATGTTATGTTAGTGTTACCCCATAACATCAAGGTAACTCTAACATAACATGAGGGTATGACTGCCTAGAGCGAATCTTGGTGGGTTTGAGTGCACCCACCAGGAGCGTGGGGCGCGTGAGGGCGCGTTGGAGCGCGTGAAAACGCGCATCAGAGGCGTGTGGGACGGGTCGACCCTGGATGCATGGATTCTAGGTCCATGCATCAGTTGCATAAAATATTTTGCCAACAAATTATTGTGGGACTATACACACCTAAATTACTAATTACACACCCCAAAAAAATGTATTTTCATATCTTTCATTTCGCATAATATGAGGTGTGTATAATAAGTTTTCTAATGTGTGTGTATATATATATATATATATATTCCTTAAGTAAAAAATGGAATAAGAATTAATTGTATAATTTTGTTTGTTATAGTGTACATGTGCCTAATTATAAATCTTAATTATTTTACTGTAATAGTAGTAAGCAACACTAGTACTGATGTAAATTATTGTGGAACAAAGAATATTACATGTATATATCAGAAAAGTACATTTGATTGTTGAAATCTAATAAGAGGAGGCATACAACCATATATGTCTATAATTCTAAATGTGTAATGATGACAAAATCTACTGCAAATGTAATAGGTCATTAATTGTTAGAATGCATAGAAGCAAGTTTTTTTCCAAATAAACATTTATGGTGTAGATTTCATTTTCACATCAATTTGTTACTAAATGCAATTTGATGTTTGATGCTTGGTGGTCCATATAGCTTACTATGTTATTTTCCTACATTTAAAAAAAGTGACCTATAAATGATTACTCAATAAAAAAACTTCAAATTGGGGTTACAATTAAAGGTAATCTAACTACGTGCTCCAATCCTTATTCTCTATCAATATATTAACCCCTTCTATATCTATATAAAATAAAAGAATAAAATTGTGTTATCAAAATGTTGATAAGTAAAATAAAAACTACTCAAGAATTCAAAGATGGGGGTGTTTATTTCATTTAATTGTTACTAAGTTTTGTTACATTTATTGAGTATTAGTAAGTTTTGTTATGCATTTAATTATGTTCGAAATCTCATTTAAATTTCATTTTAATACATGTTATATTAAATTTATATCTATTTTAACAAAATTAATTTATTATTTACATTACATGTAGAATTATATCAAATTTAAAATATTTAGTTTCAAAATTGATTGTCTCAAATTTCTAATTTTATCAAATAAGTTATTTAAAATAACATAAAATTAAAGTTGGAATATGATATAGTTACCAAAAGCAATATATATTTTGAATTTAAATGATATATCATCTCATTACATAATCAACATCAAATATTATCAAATCCATTTTATATAACAATCCGCACCACTAGTATTATCAAATATTTTGTCATCATTACACATTTAGAATTATAGACATATATGGTTGTATGCCTCTTATTAGATGTCAACAATCAAATGTACTTTTCTGATATATACATTTACACAATAATTTACATCAGTACTGGTGTTGCTTACTACTATTACAGTAAAATAATTAAGATTTATAATTAGGCACACTATAACAAACAAAAGTATACAATTAATTCTTATTCCCATTTTTTACTTAAGGAATATATATATATACACACACATTAGAAAACTTATTATACACACCTCATATTTTGCGAAATGAAAGATATGAAAATACATTTTTTTGGGGTGTGTAATTAGTAATTTAGGTGTGTGTATAGTCCCACAATAATTTGTTGGCAAAATATTTTATGCAACTGATGCATGGATCTAGAATCCATGCACTCGGGTGGACCCGTCCCACGCGCCTCTGATGCGTGTTTTCACGCGCCACAACGTGCCCTCACGCGCCCCACGCTCCTGGTGGGTGCACTCAAACCCACCAAAATTCGCTCCAGACAGTTATACCCTCATGTTATGTTAGAGTTACCTTCATGTTATGTTAGTGTTAGTGTTACCCCATGAGGGTAACACTAACATAACATGAAGGTAACCCTAACATAACGTGATGGTCACTCTAACATAACATGAAAATATGATTAACATTGTTTTTTACCTTCATGTTATGTTAATGTTACTTTCATGTTATGTTAGTGTTACCTTCATTTTATATTAGTGTTAATTTCGTGTTATTTTAGTTCAGTGGTTTTAAACTGATGGTATGATATCTGAAGATGGGGTCACATTAACATAACACGAAGGTAACACTAACATATATAACGTGAAGGTAACGACCAAAACACGCGAAAAAAGTAAAGAGGCGCGGCCAGGCTGGCCAGCCCACCCGCGCGCGGCCCAGTTGCACGGATCTCAAATCCGTACAACTGGTGCACAGGAGAGTAACTCAATTTTGTTTTATATCTCAAAGATAAAATTTAACAAACTTAACAAAAATAAATATTTTTAAGTGATGATAACCAAGAAAATTATTGAGAATTAATGGATAACTGGTTCGCAGGCTAACCAAGAAAAGTAAAGAGATAGAAATCAAAACGAAATTTGTACATGCAAGAGAAAAAAGAAAGTGCAAGAATAAATATGATGTGAATAATTGAGCCAATTTATTTCGAAGACATATTTGGCCAATTCCAACTATAGTTAACATTAATTCATTATCTATTTTGTTCCCTAGCTAAATTACTATTACTAGATATTTACAATTAACTATCTTCAATTCTTTGTTCCATTTGATTTATTATCTTTTTAAATTTATAATAAGTATTCTAAAAATTGCAATGTCCCAAATATAGATAAACCTTTTTTTTAAAATACATTTAAAAATGCAAAAGAATTATGTAATACGAAATTTAAATATTGAAGATATCTAAATACTAATTAAGAAATCAAATTTTATTTTATTCATACTAGCATATTATAACAATATTAAATTATTTAAGTCAATTAACAAAGTAATTTTTGGAATTTAATGTGTGTGAAGACTCAATTGTGAACTTGTTCCTTATTGAATCTATTGTGAATTTTGATCGATATTTGGTTGATGAATTGATTTATCTGAACCCTACCTAATTAGACTACTATCTTTATGAAACAAAACAAAACAAATGAGCAAATAATAAATATCTTTGTAGCCCTAAATTCCAGCAAAATTCTATTTCTATTGAATCTCCTTTCATCACGTCAACCACCAAAAAAGGTTATAGGATTGAGAATTTGATGTTATCTTATCTCATGCATTTCTCTTACTTATTAATTCATGATTGTAATGTTTCATCTACTTCTCTCCGCAGAATTGACACACTCTCTTTATTGCAAGCTAGTATTACACGAGATTCTATAAAAAAAAAAGTTTGAATATAGTAAAATCAAAAAAATTAGTATTATATATTTATATAGTTAGATAAATAAGTATAGGAATATTAAGTATAATCTAATTTGATCAAAATACTATTTAATTGTTGGAATATATGTTGTATTTGTGAAGGATAATAAATAATTTTTTTATTATTTGTATATAATATCTTCAACTCACCAATCATTTTCTTTTGAGCTGGACTCCTGTGAGACCGTCTCATGTGCGACAGCACTCGCTCGAGGTCGTGTTTTGGGACACGGTCGACCGTGCTCGAAAACACACACTTATACCTCTAAAAGACATATTTATAGATAAAAACCACATACTTATCTCGACATTGTCCTGAGACCCGACCGTGCGCCACAGATTGCTCTTAGTTTTCGCGTGAGGCACGGCGGTGTCCCAGGGCATGGTCGTGGCGAGGATAAAAAATCACATACTTATAGTGAAAAATCACATACTTATTGTTGAAAAAGACATACTTATACACCACAGTCTCACACGGTTGTGTCTTGGGACACGGTCGACCGTGCACAAGTGCCGTCACATATGAGTATTTGTGTACTTTGCCATTTATTGATAACATTTATAACAACCCTCAAATCTTTTTTTTTATTTCTAAAAGAATTGAAAAATCAGAATTTCACAACAACAAAAAAATCGTAGTTTACGTATAATATTTGGATAATGGTATTAACTATCCTTATCCATCGTTTACTATGTGATATATGAATGTTAAGATAAGAGTGATATTACTTAAAAGTCCATTTTGATATAAAACATAGAGTGTTTAATGTGTATTAGGGATAAAAATGTAATTTTCTAACGTTATCTCAAGTTTTGGGTAAACTATCCTATGGGGTGGGTGGGGATAATTATCCAAGGTATTATCCAGATCTTTACGTTTTATCTCGGATTAGAAGGATAACCCGGTAGTTTCTTTCAATTAAATTAAACATTAGATAAAGATAGATAATATATAATTCACAATTATTTCTATACACCAAGTGCATGGGTCATGACCCATGCAATCCGGGTCATATGACTCGGGAGGTGATTTTCACGCCCAAAACGCGCTGGAACGCGCCCCCACGCGCTGACACGCACCCCCAAATCACGCTCAAACCCTAATTTCACTCCATGACCTTTTAGTTATTTCGCCTAACCTTTTAGTTATGCCCGCCTAACCTTTTCATTATGTTTACATAACCTTTATGATATATTCGCATAACCTTTCTATCCTGATGGTTTAATATTTTACAGAGTAAGATAAATATATATTACCTTTTAAACCTTTATGTTATAATAACTTAACCTTAATGTTATAATAATTTAACTTTTATATTATAATAATATAACTTTTATATTTTTCAAAGGTTATGATAGTTGTATATAAAGGTTATATCAATATAACATAAATGTTAAGTTATAAGAATATAAAAGTTTCAATTATATTACATGATTGAAATAATTCTAAGTTATATAATTTTAAGGTTTTAACACACTGTAAACCTTTAAGTTGTAATAATGCAACATTTACGCATAATAATATTAACCTTTTGTTATATTAACACAACCTTTATGGTATTCTTTAAGTAAATAAAGGTTATGATATTTATATATAAAAGCTAAATCAGCATAACATAAAAGTTAAATCATCACAACATGAATGTTTTCAGCTATATTATCTTACATTTTATATTGAAAAAAGTCTGAGTTTACTAACTTAAAGGTTATGATATTTGTACAGAAATGTTATAGTCATACAACATAAAGGTTATACTCGTATGACATAAAGGTTGCCACATAAATTAAAAAATAAATAAATAAATGGGCGCGGATCCGGGTCAACTCCGGCCCGACCCGACCCGTGGGCACCCAGTTGCATGGATCTAGATCCATGCAACTGGTGCACAAGAATAATACTCTATATAATTATCTTATCCCATCCCTCAAAATAAACTTAGCCTAATGAGATTGTATAGTTATGTTAGTTTTTTTATTTCGTTTGATTTCGCCGATTTGTACTGATGATGTATATTATAGTCAAATGCCACAATTAATTAGTATTAGTTGTTTACTATTTATCACACACACAAACTTTATCACATGAGATAAATAATTTTACTTTACCAAATCCAATAAAATGACAACTTTGTTCTCAAATTTAAGACATTTTTAAATAAAAGATTTTTAGAGGCCGCGTTTTGAGGTTAGTAAAATATTCTTTAAAACATTTTATGATAGAAAAATAGGAAAACTACTTAATTAGTATGGTAAAAAAATCTTTTTTAAAACATTTAGTGGTATTTCTTACATATTATAATTAATGTATGGATAATATTTACACCTTAATCATGAAAGAGTATCAAATTGATCCCCAATTATCATATAATGTGTCGTGTCATGTCATGTCATGCATGAAATTACCTTAAATATTAATCAGACGTAGACTCTATGCAGGGTAGTGAATTATTAAGACTAGCTAAAGTGAATTATTGGCCATTTTGGCAATAAAAAGAAACATTTTCGAAACATCACATGTTTTTGTTTTCTGTGAATCACAATCACTAGTTGAGATGCTTTACCAAAGTTAATTTTGAACTAATTAAAATTTAGTAAATTTGAACTTTATTTCAATTCCTGAAATTAGCATAATGAAGACTGACTGTCCCTTTCTTGATTCATATCATTATTCCAAAAGAAAAGGTAACAATTAAAAAGACATGATGTTAAAAATAGATTATTTTTCCCAATTTCTGAAACCAGTATTTAATTTTGTATATTGATGATTAATTTTGTGGTAGAACCTGTTAGTTAATGGGAGAGGGCAGTTCAATTGCTCACTGACAACACATTTTAGCAAGTTCGTGCAAGTTAAGAGATAATGAACAGTACGCACCCATATATCTTTAAAGTTCACCCCAACAAGACTTACAAGCTCAGGATAGCCAGCGACACCCCATTCGTGTCCTCAACTTGGATATTGGGTAACTATAGAGTTAAATTCAATTTTAATCCATTTAAAAAGTCACTGTCCAATTTTCGTCCACCATGGAAGCGGTTTTCAATTTTAGTCCAATTAAGCCAAAAATTGTCACTATTTCGTCCACCGTGAAAGCGATTTTCAATTTTCAATTTTAGTCCAATTAAGCCAAAAATGGACCAAATAGTGATGATTTTTGGCTTAATTGGACTAAAAGTGAAAACCGCTCTCATGATGGACGAAAATTGGACAGTAGCTTTTTATATGGACTAAAATTGAAATTTTCCCGGTAATTATATAATCTCTCAATTTAAGAATCTTTTTTTATTCAATTTAAGAATTATAGAATGAATTACTAAACAATTAATGATGAAATAGAGTACTGATGATTGAAAAATGACATAAAATCACCAATAAATAAAAGGATAAATATCTCAAAATTGTTTATTCATAGAAATTGGTATTTTATGTTAATATTCTGCCACAGGATATCCAATAAAAATAATTACAAAAAGAGTTGGTCTCCTCATGTGTACTTGGTGTACATGCAATTTGGATAATGTTCGGGTCGACCCAAATCCACATTTTTTTAATTTTATTTTTTTATTTCAGGCTGACAGACCCATATGTTGTAATTGTGTGGTCTTTATATTTTATAAGTGTGACATTCATGTACAAATGTGGTGATCTTTATATACTTTAACTTAGAAAAAAAAAATGAAGAATTTTAGCAAAATTTGTACATATATAACTCTATGCATGTGATATTAGATGCACTTTTATGTAATATTAGTTACATCTTTATGTGATATTAGTTTCACATAAAAGTGCAACTAACTTCACATAAAGACATGAGTAATATCACATAAAGGTATGTTGATCCAAAAAATGAGGTGAAAATTAATTTTTTGAAAATCTTCATTTTCTCCGAATCGTGGAATGTCATGATATTTGTATTTACAATAACACAACATAAAGGTCATACTAACTAATACGAGTCTCAACATGAAGAAGAAAAAAAGTTGAAAATCTTAATTTTTTTTCCTAAGTTACTAAAAATAAAGTTACCACATTATACATAAAGGTCACAATTATATAACATAAAGATCACACAAATATAAAATAAGGGTAACACCCTGAAGAACAAATAAAAATAAATTAGATGGACACGGATTCAGATCGGATTACCCTAATTACATGAAGTAGATCCATGCAATTGGTGCACATGAGAATTAAAAATTGCAAGTCCTGTACATTTAAGAGACCTACATCTGAAGCACCAAGAATGTATGTATAGTGAAAAGTAATGAAATCACATAAAAAATATACACTTGTATTTTTAATAGTATTTATGAAATCTTGATAGTTTTATTTTTGATAAATTATATATGCGTAGAAGCGCATCTTTATATTTTAGGTGGGCCTAATTGATGCAACGACGAGCTTGTAACTCAAGTGATATCTACCTTAATTATGATGTAGATTAGGTTGACTTGTATTTGAAAACACGCAAGTTATTTAATATTTCTTATTTCCTTCCCTCCACTCCTGCTAAGCCTAGCTATTAATTTTTTTTTTTTGATAGAGTGCATCTCTTATGAAACCAACTTGTAGATTTTTATTACATTGCATGAAAGTTAGGGTTAATTTACAATCCAATTACCCATAACTTAAACCTTACAATCACATGTTGTTTTTGAATGATGAACCCGTCTCATGATAATTATCCTTAAAACAGTTTCACATGAGTTTTTTTTGAGACATTTGATACAATACTCTTTCAACCTCAAGTTGCCAACTAGGCAGATCCGATTTGTTGTTTTCGGAATCAAACAACACCTTTCAATAATTACATTAATTCAATACTTTAGAAAAAATTGAATTAAACATCCCTTCTTCCTAATATTATTGAGTAGTTTTTATTTTACTTATCAACATTTTGACAACACAATTTTATCCATTTATTTTATATAGATATAGAAAGGGTAAATATATTGATAGAGAATAAGGGTTGGACCACATAGCTAGGTTTACGTACTCTGTAGCCCAAATTTGAATTTTTTCTATTGAGTAAATATATATATAGGTCACTTTAGGAAAAATAACATAGTAAGTCACATGGACCACCAACCAACAAACATCAAATTTGCATTTAGGAATTGAACAAATTCATTTGAAAATGACCCCTTGCAAAATGCAGTAGATTTTGTAATCATTACATATATAGACATATATGGTTGCATGCATGTGAAGAATCAAATGTACATTTGTGGTATATGCAATTGATATTCAATCATTTAGATCTATATAACACCCTAAAAAGCTTAGTCATGGAACCATGCCTTCTCTCTCTTGATATATCATCATCTTTCTGAGAAGTGAGTTTGGTGAGCAGTACTCCTTTTCTTTGTTATCAGCCGCAGTCGCCGGCCGCTATTTTTTGTCACGGTTACCTTTACCGTCACCGGAGAACGCCTCTCTCTCTCTCTCTCTCCCTACTGCAGAATTGGTGGTTTCAGCACACTAACAGTTGTTAACACACACTCTCTTTATTGGTATATTCTCTATATTCTTTGTTCTTATTTTCTTCTTTGCAAATTCTAATGTTTTGGAGCTGCATAATTCCCACCCTTTGTTTTTATATCTTAAAGAATATGACATGAAATCATAAATAGCCTACTATAATAAAAGAAAGTTTATATATATACGTTAACAATGGACCATTATATCTTGAGTTATGAAAACAACCTCGTACCACCATATACTTCAATTCATAGCACCATATACTCCAGTCCATACCATGAAATGTTTTGAAGATATAACAAACGAAACAAAAATAAGTATTTTTAAGTAATTAAGATGATTAAGAATGGTTCTCTCCACCAATTTAATATTGTTTTGGCATATGACTTTTTATGGCAATTCCCACTCGGCCACGAAATTGGGTATTTACTTCCATTTTATATATAGTGATATAGAGACGTTTGCATATATATATATATATATATATATAGAATAACCAAGAAAAGTAAAGAAATTGAAAAAAGAAATCTGTACATGCAAGAGAAAAAAGAAAGTGCAAGAGTAAATATGATATGATCTAATTGAGGAATAAATATGATATTAATTATGCTCTAGAGCCCTGTCGAAAGTACACAAATTTTTTTAAGCAATTGACTTTTCTAACATTGGATATAACAAAAGTACTTTTTTACCACAAAATATAAGAAAGTTACCTTTTCTACACTATTTTGACTCGGTCATGCAGAAATCATTAAGTAATGATGGCTTGATGATATATTCAATTTTATTTATACTTATTTAACAATTGTTTTATCCAACAACTCTAATTACAATTTTATTTGCTCTTTTATTTTTACTTATTTAACAATTGTTTTAACTAGTGATCTAATTAGTAATTTATATAATTTATAAATTATGGTCCGATTAATTAGTACGAGAACCACTATAATATGTTAATCGAAGCACAATAATTTATACTTAATTTAATAGAATTACTGAATATAATTTAGGTGGTTCGAGTTGTTCGATCACTAGTGTAACAAACCCTTTTTTTCCAAAGTGATCGAACCACTATGCCAAATTCATAGTGGTTCGATCACTAGTGTAAAAAACCATTTTTTTTTCAAAGTGATCGAACCACTATGTCAAATTCATAGTGGTTCGATCACTAGTGTAAAAAACCAATTTTTTTCCAAAGTGATCGAACCACTATGTCAAAATCATAGTGGTTCGATCACTAGTGTAAAAAACCAGTTTTTTCCAAAGTGATCGAACCACTATGTCAAATTCATAGTGGTTCGATCACTAGTGTAAAAAACCAGTTTTTTCCAAAGTGATCGAACCACTATGTCAAATTCATAGTGGTTCGATCACTATTGTGAAAAACCAATTTTTTCCAAAGTGATCGAACCACTATGTCAAATTCATAGTGGTTCGATCACTATTGTGAAAAACCAAATTTTCCAAAGTGATCGAACCACTATGTCAAATTCATAGTGGTTCGATCACTATTGTGAAAAACCAATTTTTTCCAAAGTGATCAAACCACTATGTCAAATACATAGTCGTTCGATCACTATTGTGAAAAACCAATTTTTTCCAAAGTGATCGAACCACTATGTCTAATATATTGTGGTTCGAATAATAGTGTTTTAAACTAATTTTTGAGGTTGCCGACATATAAATTGGCTCGTGTATAAAAGTATAGTCCACTCACAGTTTAACTTTGTTTTCTAGTAATTAACAGTATTATTCACTTTAATTTCCACGTTTCAAAGTAAATGTTCAGATGTTTGTTGTCACAGTTTATTTCGAATTAATTTTCAATCCATAGTCAAGATGTTCACGTGTTGGAATTAATGTTTATTTGAACAAAGAAGATTAAATAACAAACGAAAGAGTCTAGTGTAAGAAAACAAGGGTCATGCAAATACCTGACCGTCCAGTATGGTCGACAGATCAATCTCCGCTACCTTGAGGGACCATTTTAAACATCGAGGCATGGACAAGGGAATATCCAACCGGCGCCCGGCGAAGGTGGACGTGAATGGGATCGCCTCAAGTGCCCATATCTGTTATTTTTTACAGGACGTAATTTATATGTTATTGAAAAAATCCAAAAAACTTATGTAATGTAGATGAAATGAACATTATGAAATTTACCAGTAGGGCTGTCGAGAATCCATAGAAGTGGTACTTCGGTATAGTACGTCCCTGTGGGAGGGTAGTGAGAACCTTGTCAATGTACTTTAAAAGGTTCAGATATGAAAACTTGCCCCATGGAAAATTCTCCCACTGCTCATCATCCTCGACAAGAACCCACACCCATGGTTCCATGACAGACTTTCCCGCATCCACACCCATAAGTATGCACTGCAGTATCAAGATCTTCGCAATCCTGATACTATCCTGTCGAGAATGTCTCCACTCCCCGTTGGCGAATCTTTCTAGTAACTCGTTGACCTTAACTCTTGACGAATCACCGTGAACTCTGTAATAGAGTGAGTCCTTGTCTGGATGGTAGACTGTCGAAGGATTAAAATCGGAAGTGCCGAAACGCAACCCAGTAACCAGTGCGAACTCCCTCTTCGAGAACCGGCAAAGGCGACGGTCTCGGCCAACATGGAACCATCGCTCATTAGCTGGAATTGCTCCACCATGCACCTGGCGCGTCATAAGGGCATGTAGAAACTGCTTGCTGATCGTCCTTTCGGTCTCTCACAGCAGGAAGTGTCCAAAACACGTCCCAAGAAACTCCTGCTCACACTCCAGTCCTATGCTACGCAATTCTGCCCTGATATCATCAATGATACTCAGACGAACATAGCCGACTACGTAGGCTATAGTGCCCTGTAACGCCTCGCGTACCCATGCCGGCTCGTACTGTATATTATTAAAATTCAATTAGTATACATTAAAGTAAATTAAAATATATACATTTGCAATTTTCAACATTCAACAACAATTCAACATTTGCAATTTTCAACATTCAACAATTCAAACACCCAAAGTTTTGCAACAATAATCGGCAATTTTCAACAATTCAAACAATAGTGCAAAAAATTGAAAACAATTGAACAATTTGACCCTAAACCCGGATGTATTCAAAAAAGCCAAAAGCAATCAACAATAGTGCAAATTGGGAAAATAATTCAAAGCAAAAAAACAATAAAGCCTAATTGCTATCATTAATCAACAAATTAAACAATTCAAAGCTATAAATCCCCAAGTGGTTCGAACCATACTTCAACAATTCAAACAATAGTGCAAAAAATTTAAAACAATTGAACAATTCGACCCTAAACCCGGATCTATTCAAAAAATTGAAAGCAAAAAAACAATAAAGCCTAATTGCAATCATTAGTCAACAAATTAAACAATTCAAAGCTATAAATCCCCAAGTGGTTCGAACCATACTTCAACAACTCAAACAATTGTGCAAAAAATTTAAAACAATTGAACAATTCGACCCTAAACCCGGATGTATTCAAAAAAGCCAAAACAATCAACAATAGTGCAAATTGGGAAAATAATTCAAAGCAAAAAAACAATAAAGCCTAATTGCAATCATTAGTCAACAAATTAAACAATTCAAAGCTATAAATCCCCAAGTGGTTCGAACCATACTTCAACAATTCAAAGCAAAAAATATATGGGTTACATACCTCATCACCCATTGCACAATTCCTTCAAGAAATTCTTCAATCTTCTTGCCAAATTTTCAATCACCAAAATGCACAATTCACCCTAAAGACATGTTCGAATTTTATTAAAACAAAAGACTTCAAAATAATTTCAACATTTAATTGTATTAATCAAAAGACATGTACAAAAAAAATACTTACCAATGGACTTCAAGGTTTGAAAGAGAGAAGAAGAAAGAAGATTTTTGAGAAGAAATTTGAGGAAGGAGGCGCAAGAAATGGGTCAAATAGTGCTAGGGTTCACATTTGGTTTGGGGTCAAAATGTAATAAAATTTCTTTTTCATGGGGTCAAACTGAAAATATTCAAAAATCCATTTTTTTCCAAAGTGATCGAACCACTATGAATTTGACATAGTGGTTCGATCACTTTGGAAAAAAATGGTTTTTTACACTAGTGATCGAACCACTATGAATTTGACATAGTGGTTCGATCACTTTGGAAAAAAAATGCTTTTTTACACTAGTGATCGAACCACTATGAATTTGACATAGTGGTTCGATCACTTTGGAAAAATTTGGTTTTTTACACTAGTGATCGAACCACTATGAATTTGACATAGTGGTTCGATCACTTTGGAAAAAAAGGGTTTGTTACACTAGTGATCGAACAACTCGAACCACCTAAATTATATTCAGTAATTCTATTAAATTAAGTATAAATTATTGTGCTTCGATTAACATATTATAGTGGTTCTCGTACTAATTAATCGAACCATAATTTATAAATTATATAAATTACTAATTAGATCACTAGTTAAAACAATTGTTAAATAAGTAAAAATAAAAGAGCAAATAAAATTGTAATTAGAGTTGTTGGATAAAACAATTGTTAAATAAGTATAAATAAAATTGAATATATCATCAGACCATCATTACTTAATGATTTCTCCATGACCGAGTCAAAATAGTGTAGAAAAGGTAACTTTGTTATATTTTGTGGTAGAAAAGTATTTTTTCTTATATAACACCCCAAAATAGTTTTAGATATAATATACATATATATATATATAAATATATGATTTTATAGCAAGATTAATTTTTTTTATTTAATTGTTTGACTAAAGCCCAAAATTCTAATTTTTGTATGTATCCAAATCAAGATTTTAAAGCAAAATGTGACCTTTTTGTTAGATATTTTTTTAGAAGGAAAAGTTGATTTTTCTTCTTCATTTTAATATATATATATAGTACACGTATATATATATATATATGGGATAAAGCTTAGGATAAATATCCCTTTTTCATCTTTCCTTTTCATCTTTCCTTTTCCATTTCATTTCCTCTTCTTCTTTACAAAGCTTCGAATTTTTCAGGAGTTTGAAGGGTAAAAAATTCTATTTACAAATTTCTAATTCTTGTTTGTTGTTGTATCTATATTGTTGTATGTATATATATGTATTAGTTTGTGTGCTGTGGCTTGAGAGATGAGGAAGAAAACAGGGGAAAAGATGGGGAAAAGCAGAGGAAAGAAAAGAGGAAGAAGAGGGGGAAATAGGGAGAGACGGGAGGAGGCGCCACCGCACGGAGCGGCGCCGAGCGGAGACGAAGAGGGTGGCGCCGCTCACGGGCCGCCGTGGTGTGGAGTGTGTGTTTTGTGTGTGTTTTTGTGGGTGTGTATCATGTGTATATATATATGTTGTATATTGTGTATATGCATGCTGTGCGTGTGTTGCAGGGGAGGAAAGGAGGGGGCGCCGCCTAGGCGGCGGCGCCGTGAGCAGGGCTGGGCGGCAGCGCCGCCGGCGGTGGCGCTGCGAGCTGCGTGAGTGTTGTGCTGTGTGTGCGTGTGATGAGTTGTGTGTGTGTTGCTGGGGGAAAGGGGGCGCCACCGTGAGTGGCGGCGCCGTGTAAGGTGGACGCCGGCGACGGGCTTGTCGCCGGCAGCAGTGGTGGCGGACGGCTGGGCAGCAGGGAGGGGGTTTGGGAGTTAGGGATGGGGTTTGGGAATTTGATTAATTGCAGGGGCTAAAATGCAAAATCCCAACTTTACTTTATTCATGTTTCAACCCCTGAACCTTTGTATAATTATTTTCAGCCATGAGATTTAACTAAAATTGCAGATTAACCCAATTCCATGTTTTATATGATATAAACCGTATATTTAGTAACCCTAGTTCGAACACGTCGATCATGGACTCCTATCGGATTTAAACCAATACAAATTATTCTATAATTAAGTTCCTAAATTGAACTCTATATCTTATAGGAAATTTCGAATGAGGGACTAGCTTGAAAGACAAGGAACTGTCACCAAACGTCAACTACCAACGGTGGGGGTAAATTATGTGTTTTATTATCTGTTAAAATGTGCGCAATTAATTATGTACAAAATGTGATCAAGTTGATTGTACTACTTATTTGTGATTGAATTGGACGTTGACGTTCAGCGTTCCTCTTCAATCAATTATGTGTGTATGCGAATGCGTGTGCAGGAGTTTCAGACGTGGCTCCGCTATGTAAAGTTCGAGGTTTCAAATATGGCCTCGTTAAAGTTTATGTGGGAAATTCCGAAGGAACTTATGTTCGGAGGGGTAACTCCGATGCACCCCGGGTCAGAAGACCCGAGGAATGCAATGCCTTCGTTATGTTCAATGTTATGTTATGTTAAATGTCTAAATGTTTGATGTATGTGCCTTTACCTCCACTGAGTGTTTCTTTCGCACACTCACCCCTATATGTTTAAATGTTTAGGACAGGGTACGCGAACGTGGCATGCTGGTAGCCGATATTATCAAGGTGAATGAAGATTTTAAATACAGAGTTTTATTTTATAAATTCCAAAATATATTTACTTATGTAAATGATTTATTTCTATAACTCCGTTCATGGAACAAAAACCGTGTTTGTAAAGAAAGGAATTTTAGGGTAAACGTTTCCGCTGCAATTTTAAAAAAAAAATCGTATTTCATACCAATGCTTCATGGAATAATATTTTACAGTTATTTCCGGAATTTAGTTTTATTTATTATTACTGAAAAGGTCTAATTTTAATCTAAGTAACGCCAAAGCAAAATTTTATGTTTTTAAGAAACGGGGCGTTACAGATATCCAATGTTAGAAAAGTCAATTCCTTAAAAAAATTTTGTGTAATTTGGCACATTTGCTCTATTAATAATTGAGCCAATTAATTTCGAAAACATATTTGGCCAAATCCAATTATAGTAAACATTAATTTGTTATGTATTTTGCAGTTATCTCATCTCTCATTTGTCTTGCTTCTTAATTGATGACTCTCTCTCTCTCTCTCCAGACTACTGCGGAATTGGTGGTTTCAGCAAACTAACAGTCGTTAACACACACTCTTTATTGGTAACGTTGTATATTCTCTATTCTTCTCATTCTATTCTTTGCAAATTCTAATATTTTGGAGCTGCATAGTTCCTTTGTCTGAACTTAATTTGAAGACAGCCTTAGTTTATTGTCTTCACATTTAGTTACGGTAAATTTAGAAATACTTGGTTGAAATGCTAGCTAGCTACTATTGAAATTGTTAGGAAAACTTCCAACATATTATATTTGATTAATTAAATCAGATATATATTTAGCCATAGAATTAATTACAATGCATATATAGAATAACGTGTTCTCATAATTCCAAGAATTTTACTACGTCAAGGCATTCTCCATATAATATTGTAAATTATTGAATAGTATACAAATCATATAGGAAAGGATTTACATATTATTATCTATCTCATAAATATTTCTTTAAACGGATACTTTTATCCAAATAGTCTAATAATCTTAAATATTACACTGCAATATACAATATAATATATTAAGTTCTTCTTAGAGCTACCAATTGGAGACCTAATCAGGCCCAATTAAATTAAACTTTAAAAAATTAATTTTATCAACTATTAACTAGTCAATTAAATAGCTCATTAATCTTTTTCAACTCCAAAGTGTGAGATTATAAAAGCTGAAATTATTGTAGCAATAAATCAATAACTTATATCCTCTAATTCATCGATCCAACAAAAGTAATGTATGCAATATTGGTGAAGCTACAAATCTATGTACAATAATTCTAAGGATGTTGTACATCGAAATGAAATATATCTTTCATTCTAACAACCACCTATCGATTAGAATTCGAAAATCTTGTAACAGAAAATGGAAATACAATTATGGAACAACATGAAGTTACAAACGTAGTCTATACTATATATAAAAAGGAAGAAGTTGGAAAATTTGTCATTTTCCCTCAAAACTATCAACCAATAGAAAAAACAAAAAAAACCTATCTTACATATTAAACTTCACGTATATTTTACATAATAAATTATCTTTAATGATATGAATAAATTTTGAAAATAATTAAATTTAAACATTGTCAAATTTTTGAAATTTGTTTATATAATTGTAATATATGAATGTGAAAATAGGTTTAAAATCTAAATTTTATTTTAAGAAGGGATGTAAAATCTTTAAAAGTCTGAAAACATTATAAAGTAATAATTAAATATGAAATAAAATTAATAATAATAAATTTATAAATTAATTCTTACGTATATAATATTGATTATGTAAGATATAAAAATTAATATATTGAATTTTTTAAGAGAAACAATAAAAATGTTAGGTATTTTGTTCAAAATTATTTCAATTAGTTCTAAGATATAAACTAAACAAACTATGAATAAAACAAAGAGTATGTATAATTAATCACTTCTTAATTATTTCAGAAATTAAAACTCATAAACACAAAAATATTATAATTAATATCATCATCATCATCGGCAACAACATTATCATCATCATCAACATCAGTCTTATTTTCAATTTTCTTTTCAAATCTAATTGTTAAATATTAATGTTATCAAACAGAAAAATATGGATTTTTATAAATAATTTTTTAATATAACAACTAATTAAATTATTATAAATTTTATATATTGTTGCAATAAATAATAAATTGCGCATCGCGTAGGTATACTGCTAGTATAATAAAAATGTTACTCTTGAAGCAAATCTGATCAAATTCAATCACTCTTTAGTTACTCAATATAGTTACTTGTTAATTCAATTCTGCACCATTCCAAAGTTGTATAACATATACTGGAATTAATACATATTAAAGAAAATAATATATTCATAAAAGAAAACTTTAGAAGCATAAATTTACATGATGCAACAAAATTGTCTCCTTCATTTCAATAATCCTTCAATTACTTTTGACGAAACTGATTTCATACAATATAAATATATAAATGTAGCATATCCATGGATGAGTCAAACCTAGCTTCACCTACTGTACCATCATCATCTGCACCTTCACTACTAGACATGGAGGTGGACGTTGAGGAAACCTTACAAGTTCTACCTACAGTGATGGAGTCATCACCTGTTCCTAGCCCTGAGCATCTGCCTGCCCCTCATCATCAACTTGGTGAGGGACACATGCCTATTTGTCGAAGTATGCTAATTCTCTTTGGAGTTCTTGCAGCAATTGTAGTTGTTGTCTCTTTTCTCACCATTCATCTGTGGCCAAAGGGGATTAATATCCATGAATATAAAATGAGTTTTTCGGTTTCCAAACTTGGGAATCTGATTTTCAAACCATTTCCCAAGCACTAGAGGCCTCACCAAATAATTTCCCCTTTAAAGTCTGTCTCTATGTTGGGGCTGGTGAGTACCAAGAGATGGTTGAAATTGGTTATGACAAGACCAATTTGATCTTGATTGGAGAAGGAATCAATAAGACTACAATCATCTCAAATGCAAGCACTACATTTCAAGGAAATTTGACAGCAACAACATCAAGTAAGTAAACCCACAACCCACTTTTCATAATTTATATATAAATATGTGGAAATGAGTTTAATTAGTGGGCAAAAAGAATCCGTCTACCGTCTCATACAAGTTTTTGTCTCATTTTATTTGTTGATTAGCTTATTCAATCATGTATGACTTTACAACTTTTTATCCATAAAGGCATTATTAAAATTCTCATAAATATTAACTATAGCTTTAAAATCAAACTGTATCTTTTACACAAAATTTAAAAACATTGTCACCAAGACTGTCCAAAAAAAACCCTCAAATATGATAGTATCATGAAATCCAGCTAATTTCTAAAATTATGGTTAAATAAATTTCGAACACAAGTAGACTTCAGGATAATTGCAGAATTAAGTTAAATTGTTTTTAAAAAAAATCCAATATTTGGATTCGGCCTTAATTAGAGATCAAAATTGAAAATTTATGTTTTTCTGCTAATTATTAGACGGCAAATTAGATGTTTTCCATACATGAAAAGCGTCATAAATGCACAAATAGATATAATAAGGTGCACAAGACAACACCAAGGCCACATCATAAATTTAGAAAAGACTAATAAAATCAGATCTTCGAGACTAAACATCAAAATGTAATAGAAGATCGAGGTCGAAATAGACTAATATTGCATGCATAATAATCATCATATGGCAATCCAAGCAAGATCAAGCTGGCTAAACCAGTGGCACGCCTCCCCTTCTCCTGGTCCAAATTTCAGTATCTGAAAAGCCACATGATTCTTTGGCCATGCAGATGTATCCATGTGACAGATACCCAACAACGAATCTCTGCTCACTCCAGTCTTAGGATCAACAAAATCCACCTCGTACAAATGAGTAGATGGGAGTGAGTGGCAGAAGTATGCTGCAAAGGGAAGAAAAGCTTCATGGCAAGCCACTATCTTCTCTGCCTCATATTCTTTCATTTCCTTGATCATCATCTCACTCTTCGAGCTGATCAAACCTGCGTTGGTGAATTTGGAGCTCAAGGATATCACTTTTTTTGATCCCAACGCAGATTTAGCGAACCCCACAATTTCTTCTAGGGTTTTAGGGCAGCTCTTCGTCTCCCCGTTTATGGCTGCAGCATTGCAGTAAGAAAGGCTGGTTTGAATCGTGTCTTTCGTTGTTTCTGGGAATATTTTAGCAATAGATTCATAGGTTAGAGAGATCTTGGAAGCGATTTGAGTAGGAAGAAAAGCTCGGGTTGGGAGGGATTCTTGCAGGCTTGGGAGGTGGACAAGGTTGCCTTTTTTGAGGATTGATTGTCTGAAAAAGGAGAATGGATCTTCGTTTATCTTGGCCTTTGGAGCAGCAGCTCTATTATTACTATATGCATTAGCGTACCCATTTGAATTCAGGGTATTGCCAAAAACAGAAGAGCAAGCAAGATTGGCAAGTGAGCAGAAATGGGCATCGGCTGAGAATTGATGATCGAGTTTGTTGGTGTAATAATCAGAATCAGTTCTGCTCAAAGGAGACAGCTTTTTGAGGATGCTGTTTGGCATTTTGTTTTCCACATTTTCAGACCAGAATTTGAGTTGGTTTGAAGCAATGGATGAGGCTGAGCAATATTGGAAGGTAATAATGGAGATAGTTGTAGTAAGAAAAAATGATAGTGAAGTGAGTGAATATGAATTTGCCATTTTTTCTTTTCCTTGCAAATTTCAGTAGTACTAATTCTGATTGATTTGTTATGCAACTACGAGGGGTATTTATAACTGGATGTTTGGGAAACTAAACGTCATAAACTAAATTAGTCAGGATTTTCTTGAAATATAAAACATAAAAATTTCATTAAATATTCATTGGGAGCAGCATAAAATCTTCATCGTTATATTATATCATATATTTTATCATCCTTTGTTTTTTATTTATATGAAAAAGTAAAAACTAAAGCAACTTGGATTAGTTATTTTCATTCATCAGAATATTATACTCTGGATTCCAAAGTGTACATTGTTTATGAGTTTGAGCTCTCTCTTTTTTTCCATTGTTAACAATATTTATCTTTGTCGAAGAGAATACTTTGAGAGCTTAATTATCAATATTCATCAATATATATATATATATATATATATATTGCGATTTTTTTATACATGCATTATCAATATCAAACTTAAAATTATTAAAAGATAATTAATTTGGTATATTATTATAAATTAAAAATTAATTTAAAATAGAATTAATAATAATAATAATAATATAAAATATATATTAACATAAAATATTAAGAGTCACTCTCTTGTACACCAGTTGCACGGATCTCAACCGGGCCGCTAGTGGGCTGGCGCGGGTTGGGCCCAGCCCACTCCACTTTACTTTTTCGCGTGTTTCGGTCGTTACATTCATGTTATATTAGTGTTACATTCGTGTTACTTTCATGAAGGTAACACTAGCATAACATGAATGTCACACTAACATAACATGAAAGTCATGCTAACATAACATGAGGGTCACACTAACATAACATGAAGGTAAAAAACAATGTTAATCATATTTTCATGTTATGTTAGACTGACCTTCATGTTATGGTAATGTGACCTTCATGTTATGTTAGTATTACCTTCATGAATGTAATACTAGCATAACATGAAGGTAACACTATTTGAAGTGAATTTTAGTGGGTTTGAGCACGCCCACATGGCGCGTGGGAGCGCGTTGGACAACGCGTTGATCGATTGCACATGCACCCCGGTGCACAAAATATTTTGTGAAATATGAATTACCGAACCCATCTTCAAAAGTTGTTTCCCTTCAAAATATATGTCTATGATCGTGTGAGTACCATATAACATTAAATTTTCTTTTCCTAAATTGATATATTGAACTCAAAATATTTAAATGGTGGCAAAAACTTATATATCACTGGGGCGTATAGGGACACAGATTTAGGTGTTATATACATGCTATTCAGATGTTATATATATACTCTATAGGTGTTATATTTCTTGATATTATATATATACTCTACATGTATCATATGTATATAGGAGTATACATGTGCTACCTGAAGAATATATACATGATACTTGTAGAGTATATATTTAACATCATATAATGATTAATTTGGGGGCAATGTGCCCCTGAGCACACAAGTGTCACTCATATTATAATTGTGTTTCACACAATTAATAGATTAGATTGAAATTACTCTCAAGATATTTATTATTTTTATACTCAACATTTTCATATTAAGACACATTAATTTACGTTCCAAACCTGATTGAAATATATGTACCGAAACTTAGGATACAAATTGTACAATTGCAAACTTTGTACCAATATTGAATACATTTGCCGTTAGTTTTGAACTAAAAGTTGACAGTAAGTATCAAAACAGATTCAGTTTTTCAAATATTGGATAACAATATCGAAAACAAGAATATATATTTGAGAAATCACTATTGAAATAAAGATTCTCTTGAAATTATAAGAATTGATCACTATATATATACATCCACTGGGAGCAGCATAAAATCTTCATCGTGATAGTGTTTCATATTTTATCATCCTTAGTTTTTGATTTATATGAAAAGACAAAAGCTGAAGCAACTTGGATTAGTTATTCTTTGATCAAATTATTTATAAACTCCAGATTCAAGAGTATTGATTTTGAGTTGAATCTTTTTTCTCATTCCTAATAAATGTAATTACTTAATTTGAAGTGTTTTATTTTTTCACAAATAAATGAATAAAAGACTTAGAGAAGCACTACAAAAATCACGTGGAGTGTCGACGGAAATATCAGAAAATGTTTTTAAAGTTTATAAGAAAATGTTTAAGTTAAGTTGAAAATAAATTGTTAAAGTGTTTGGATATAATATGATAGAGTTTATAAAATGTAAGTAATGACATTTATAATTTTAAGAGTGACACTTGTGTGCCCCAGGGGTATGTTGCCCCCAAATTTATCATCATATGATGTTAAATATATATACTCTACAGGTATTATGTATATACTCTTCAGGTATCACATGTATACTCTTATATACATATGATACCTATAGAGTATATTTATAACACGAAGAACCATAACACCTATAGAGTATATATATAACACCTGAAGAACATGTATATAACACCTAGATCCGTGTCCTTATGTGTCCAAGGGGTATATAAGTTTTTGTCTAATTTTAATGATCAAAGTTGAAGGTATTTTAGAAAATGATCGAGGTCATATTTTAGAAATGAGTTTATTGCGCGAAACTCCCCTATGTTTTGGAAAATCGATGTCGGTCCCCCTTATAAGATGGAAAATGGGAAAATTTCATTTTACGTCCACTTAAAATGCTACTGTCCATTTTACGTCCATTTATTTTTAGGGTTTCACATTTAGTCCAATTACAATCAAAATCGACAAATTTTGGTCATTTGGCAGTCGGAGATCGATTTTCCGATTGAGTTCAGCTGACGTGGCTTATCGGAGCACACATGGCAGCTGACGTGGCTTATCGGAGCACACGTGGCAACTGATGTGGCTTATCGGAGCACATGTGGCGGCTGACGTGGCTTATCAGAGCACACGTGGCAGCTGATGTAGCTTATCAGAAATTCAAAATTGGTGGCGATTGAGAAGCAATCGCCCCCAATCGACCAAAATTGGTCGATTTTGATTTTAATTGGACTAAATGTGAAACCCTAAAAATAAATGGACATAAAATGGACAGTAACGTTTTAAGTGGACATAAAATGAATTTTTCCCGATGGAAAATGCGTACTAAACACGTGAGATATCAGGAACTCAACACACGTCCCACAACACTTAACAGTTGCTAAAGGCGTGAATTTTTGACACCCCATTTCCCGTTATACCCCTTATTATATATTAAAAAAAAAGGTGAGACTATCCACACCCCACTAATTTCTAAAGGCACCCCAAATACTAAATACACCCAAATAAAAAATCTAAAAACTACACAACATCTAAATACACCCCAATATTTCTCTAATTTGCCCCTTACATATAAAATATTTAAAAAAACAAAAAAAAAAAAGGAAGAACCCAGCAATGCCAATCTCCATGGAAACCCCCGCCCTTCATCTCCTTCTTCACAGAGTCGCCGCCGCCGCCCCTCCAAAGAACCACCGCCGTTTCCACTCCCATCCCTCCATCGAACCATCGTCGCCTCCATGGAACCTCTTGAATTTTTTTTTTTTTGAAGCATATGAATGGTCATATCATGCAGTTCCTGGAACTATAACTTGTATTAATTGAATCTGACAGATAGTTTATACTCTTATCAAGGAGTTTTTCAATTTTGACAATTTGAGTTTGATAGATAGTTTATACTCATATCAAGGAGTTCTTCAATTTTGACAATTTGAGTTTGATAGATAGTTTATACTCATATCAAGGAGTTCTTCAATTTTGACAATTAGAATATGATATATAGTTTAAACTCATATCAGAAGTTCTTTAATTTTGACAATTAATTGATTTATAGTTTATACTCGTATTAAGGAGTTTTTCATTTTGACAAAGAATTTGATAGTTAATTTATACTCATATCAAGGAAATATTTTTCGATTTGAATTTGAATTTGAATTTGATAGACTTATACTCATACCAAGGAGTTTCAAGAATTTTAAGCTCGTGTATCATAGGACTTAAGTGATTTGATTTCTAAACCTTTAATTTTCTACTCGTGTCAATGATTTATCATTGGACAAAACTTATATACCCCTGGGGCATATAGGGGCACAAATTTAGGTGTTATACATATATTCTTCAGGTGTTATATATATATATATATATATATATTCTATAGGTGTTACATTTCTTGGTGTTATACTTACTAGCAGTGTACCCGCGCGTTGCGCGTCTTGTTATATAATTTCCCAACTGTCCTGCTATTAGTATAGTATAGATAATTTTTAATATGGGCGGGAAAATGACATTCTATTTATTTGAAATAATTTTTAATATATTACCTAATATTATTATTATTATTATTATTATTATTATTATTATTATTATTATTATTAAAAGAATTTATTATATTTGTTGATTTTTATAAGCTAGGTAAGTGAGAGTTGTTAAATGAATAAACATTCTTTATATAAGGCAATGACTTTGAGAGAAAATTTGATTTCAATGGCTTGAGATGGATGCTTAATTTATAAATTACTAAATTAATTTAGAAAATCCAAATGAAATCTTGAAAAAAAATAAAAAAAGTTATTTACACAAATTTATGTGACATTTTATATAGTATGAATATAGATATAGATTATTTTATAGATGGTAAAGTATGTTGCAAGTCATTCTATTGATTTCTCCAATAAAAGTTGTCTATAAATATCTATAAACTATAGACATAATCATAACTTCTACTTTTTAATATTATTTAATTGTTTGAAGAGTATTCTCCAAGCCAAACATTAAAATAACTAATAATAATGATCAACTAAAAAAAAAAAAACAATCAATATTCAATCACATTTTGACACTTGGACAAAATGACAAAGAATTAATAGAAGAGTATGTTGCAAGTCATTCTATTTATTTCTCCAATAAAAGTTGTCTATAAATATCTATAGACTATAGACATAATCATAACTTCTACATTTTAATATTATTTAATTGTTGAAGAGTATCCTCCAAGCCAAACATTAAAATAACTAATAATAATGATTAAATAAAAAATAAAAATAAAATACAATTAATGTTCAATCACATTTTGTCACTTGGACAAAAGGACAAAAAATAAAATGGGCGGGAAAATGACATTCTTGTAATTTTTCTTAAATATTTTGCTATTAGTATATTATAGATACTCTACAGGTATCATATATATATAAAAATATAGATATGATACCTAAAGAGTATACATATGATACTTGTAGAGTATATATAACACCATATAATAGGTTAAGTTGGGGGCACCGTGCCCCCCGGGGCACACAAGTGTCACTCTTTATCATTTGACACTTGATTCGAGAAACTTAGACAATTTTTGCTCATATCTTAGGGGCATTGAATAATTTATATTATTATAGCAGAAAGGTTTATAATACAATATAGGTTTATAATACTTTGTAAAATGTTAAACTACCATAATGTAAAAATTATGAGAACAAAACTAAAAGTAATTAGATAAAATACCTAAAAGGTTAGGACATATAATTAAGGTTTGAGTGCAAATTCGGGGTCGATGAGAGCAAGTGGGATCATATTTTGAGTGTGAAAATCAACTTTTGAGTCATATATGACCTCAATGGCATAAGTCATAATTCATACACGTAGTGCATATATATTTGTGTTTAATCATAAAGCAAGTCAACATATTATAATAATTAATTAGTTAGTTATAATAATTTTTTATCACTATACTTAGAATAAAGTAAAGTTTAGGATCTAAAGTGAATAGATATATTGTTTTGTTAGGAAAGATCCGGAAAAAAAAAAAAAAAAAAAAAGATACAAAAAAACATACATATATTTAGTATATTTTAGTCAATTCTTTAAAAATTGTCAATCTAGTCATATTTTAGTAACAAAAACTTATATACTCTTGGGGCACATAGGAGACACGGATCTAGGTGTTATACACATGCTCTTCAGGTGTTTTATATATACTCTACAAATGCTACGTTTCTTGGTGTTATACATATACTCTACATGTATCACATATATATAAGACTATACATGTGATACTTGAAGAATATACACATGATACCTGTAGAATATATATGTAACATCATATGATGGTTAAGTTGGGGGTACCCTGCCCCGGGACACACAAATGTCACTCTATTTTAGCAAATTAGCTGCAATTTTAGTCATACTTCTACTATAATCAACATCAAATGATACACGTTAGATACGGCGGACACATAGATAAGAAATCATTTACACATCATAAAAAACAAAACGAAAAGAAGAAAAAAAACCCACGTTTGGCCGTCGGAGACTCACCTCCCAAATCTCTCACAAGCCCGGTGGATTCTTCCATCACAATTTCTTCTCCAAAAATCGAAATCATTTCTCTGGCAACATAATTAATCTGAAGAAACAAGAATTAAGGCGAATGAAGATGATGTGTAATTGTAATTGATGTTAAACAATTAAGGCTTCTGTTTTACTTCTTTTACGACGTGTAAGTAATTTATTAATCACGGATGCCACATAGAACACATATATAGTTTAACTTTAAAAAAAAATTGAAGTTTGGCTAAAATTGCAACTAATATATTAAAATATGGTTAAATTAACATTTTTTCCTTAAAAGTTCATTAAAATAGTAAAAACTTGAAAAGGTTTGAGTTTTCTTGAACATTTGGCCTATATTAATCAATACATTAAAGTTTTCTTCCCCCAAATTTAGTGTTGTTCTTTTGGACGGGAAATGATCATGATTCTATTTTAATGTTCTTGTTTTAGTATATATAAAATGAAAGATACGGAATGACCATTTTCAACTATTTTTATTGTCTGGGGAATCATTCCATGAGCAATACTATTTAAGACATCTTAATTTTTTTTCTCATTATACTATATGTGATACAAAATTTAAATTCTGTCACCATAAAAATCAATGATGTATTTGGGCAATTATCAATCAATGTTGTAACGCCCCATTTCTTAAAAACATAAAATTTTGCTTTGGCCTTACTTACATTAAAAATAGACCATTTCATTAATAATAAAGAAAACTAAATTCTGGGAATAACTGTAAAATATTATTCCATGAAGCATTGGTATGAAATACGAATTTTTGGAAAATGCAGCGGAAACGTTTACCTTGAAACTCCTTTCTTTACAAACACAGTTTTAGTTCCATGAACGGAGTTATAGAAATAAATCATTTACATAAATAAATATATTTGGAATTTGTAAACTAAAACTCTTTATTTAAAATCTTCTATGACCTTGATAATATCAGCTACTGGCATTCCACGTCCGCGTATCCTGTCCTAAAACATTTAAACATATAGGGGTGAGTGTGAGAAAGAAACACTCAGTGGAGGTAAAGGCACATACATCAAACATTTAGACATTTAACATCAGAAAACATAACATCTGGAATACATTGCATTCCCCCGGGACTTTCAACCTGATGTACTTCGGAGTTTTACATCCGACGTAAACTTTCTTCGGAACTTTCCACATAGACTTTAAGAGGCCATAATTGAAACCTCGAACATAAGAGGCCATATTTGTAACCTCGAACATAGCGGGGCCACGTCTGAAACCCCTACATACGCATACGCATACACACATAATTGATTGAAGAGGAACGCTGAACGTCAACGTCCAATTCAATCACAAGTAAAGACGATCAACTTGACCACATTTTGTACATAATTAATTGCGCACATTTTAACAGATAATAAAACACATAATTTACCCCCACCGTTGGTAGCTGGCGTTTGGTGACAGTTCCTTGTCTTTTAGGATGGTCCCTCGTTCGAAATTCCTATAAAATATAAAATTCCGGGGTCTTAATATAATTCTGCAAAGTTCGGAGTCATGCTGTAATTTCTATAACATCCAGGGGTTAATCTGTCACTTTAACGAAGTTTAGGGCTAAAACTAGAGTCTGCCAAATCTTAGGGACTAACTTGCAATATGCTAAAATTCCAACACTTAAATTATAAATACATTAAAGTTGTGAAAATGAAATTAGACCCTTGTATTAAGTCAAATTAACAAAAATAAGCCCCTGCCCCAAAATCACAAAGCAATCCCCTGCTCATCCCTTCCCACCCCCACGCTGCCACCTCCGTTGCTGCCGGCGACGAACGCCGGCAGCCCTTCTTCTCCCGGTGCAGCCCAGCGCCGCCCGACGCGGCGGCGCCTCTCCCCCACTTCCACAGATATACACACACATACACACACACAACATATATATACATACATCTCAGCCATTTCACACACACACACCCCACTGCAGCGCCACCGGCACAGCGGCGCTACACACACATCTTCACGGCGGTGCCCAATCCCTGCAGCGGTGACGGTGATCGGGCGGCAGAGAAGGAGGGAAAACGTGACAGAGAGGGTGAGGGAGAGAGGGAGGGGAGAGAAGGAAGAAAGGGAAGAAGGAGAGAGAGAAACAAGGCGGCGACGCTGCTGTTGCGATGGCACGACGGCGCCCGGAGCGGCGCCGCCCTCTTCTCCCGTGCACATCCGCTGCGCCGCTGCCCCCGACGGGAAAGAGAGAGAAAAAGAGGGAGACATGGAGAGATAGAAAATGATACATATATGATGTGGTCGAACTAATCACATTCGAACTATCCCGAAAACCCGGCTCGAAATAGAAGGCCAATCGGCGCGAACAGAATAAAGAAGTAATAGAGAACGTGTGAGCGAACAAGGATGTTCGGCAGGCTGAGCGAACTGATCAGACTCACAGGCAAGAATGTCGAACTGTGAGGTTAAATGTCGAGCTAAGTTCAGACGAACTAATTCAAATTTGAGATAACTCCCACGATCGCGAGAATCTCGCCATTTTCCAAGTTTTTAGGAGAAATCCTAACTGTCACATCCCTTTCCTAAGAAATCACGTTTCTTTCAGGGAGTATATATATATCCTTTATCTTTCTGTTTTGCACACACAATCACAATTTTTTACATATTAAGCGTTAAGCAAAATCGAGAGCAATATCTTTTCAAGATTACTGACTTGAGCGTCGGAGTCCCTTCACCGGGAAAAACCCCCGGTGTTCTTTGTTTTGTAGGTCTCTTTGATCGGAGAATTCCGTTTGACGCCGGAGCATTCCAATTTGGCATCGGAGAATTTCGAACGACGCCGGAAAAGTAAAGGATTGAAGTTGCGACAAATCAATTGGCACCGTCTGTGGGAAGCTATTTTCATAACTTTGAGCATTTAAGACGTAGAGAAATTGCTAAGATGGTGAATACCAGAGGATCCCGAAGGAGGTTAGACGAAGGAGCACCATCCGTACGACAAAACGAAGACCAGAACTCTGCACCAGCTAATCCTCCCGGCACTGTCACGTTGACGCCGGAGGAACTCTCAGCCTTGATAGAGGCAGCAGTTCAAAAAGCTTTGGGCAAGCAGAAGGTTGATTCACAACAGGATAATACTGACATGCCTGTTGGAAGGGAACAAGAGGGCGACAGATCTCGGATGGACGAACAATAATGCCAATCTGGTCATCCTCGAGGCCAGAAACGAGGGCATGACGAACTGTCTGAGAAAGTGGATGGTTTACGAAAGGAGCTGCGAGAAGTCCAGCGGACTGTTCGACGGATTCCTCGGAATTCTCGAGGGAATCCTTTTTCTGAGGAGGTGATGGAAGATGAGTTGCCAGCCTCCTTTCAGCCAGTGAATTTTGAGTATGATGGTACTACAGACCCATGGGACCATCTATGTAGATTCGACAATACTGCTCTACTACATCGATATTCAGATGGTATCAAGTGTAGGGTGTTCGCCACTACCCTTACCAAGGCTGCTCAGACATGGTTCAGCCAGCTGAATGATGGGACAATTCATAATTTCGAACAACTGTCGGAATTGTTTTTGCATCAGTTCGCCAGTTCTAGAAGACAGAGGCGATCTACTCAGACATTGTTCGGCGTAAGACAAAAAGCGGATGAGGCCTTGCGGAATTATGTTAAAAGATTTACAGATGCCACCTTAGAAGCTCCTGAGGCTTCGGACGATTTAGTTGTAAGAGCTTTCATCCAAGGGTTGAAAGAGGGGGATCTTCATACTTCGCTGGTTTAGAAGACCCCCAACAATTTTGACGAACTGTTGCAAAGGTCTACCAAGTACATCAACTTGGAGGAAGCAGTTCGAATGAAGAAAGGAGAAAGCTCGAATCGCATGAGCAGGCCGCAACAGGAGCATGAGGCCGCGAGAAAGAGAGATGGGGGAGAACAGCGAACAAGATTTGCTCCACCCCCTTTGAGAGAAAATAGGGCAGGGCGGAGGTACGAACAGTACACGCCCATGACTATGTCCCCTGGACAGGTATTGATGGAAATATGGAACCTGCCCCAGTTGAAGTGGCCGTCGACCTGGAGCCCTAATCCGAAGAAACCAGCTACCTTCGGCAACGGTAAATTGTGTCAATTTCATAACGAATATGGGCATGGAACTGACGAATGTTTGCATTTGCGAGATGAACTGGAAAGGCTAATCAGGGAGAACAAATTAGCTCGTTTTGTTCGTCAGAATCGATCGAACCGCGAGCGTCGGAATGATCGAAGAGAGCCAAGACAAGAAAGAAGGCAAGAGCAGCAGGAATTACCTCCACCTCCACCGCCCCCAGCGCGAGCTAGACCTGAACACGAAGAAAGACCCACTATTCACATGATCATGGGTGGGCCAACAAATGGAGATTCTAATAGAGCTCGCAAGGTGAGACTTAATTCGGTTAGGCAAGAACAGAATACGGTTCACTCTATTTTCGAAGAAGTGGCGATCGAGTTCGGAGTTCGTGACCATGTTGCTATTCAGAGCCCTCAGTTCGATGCTATGGTAATCGTTGCTGAGATAGGAGGTTTTAATGTTGAACAGGTGTTCGTGGATACTGGAAGTTCGGTGGACATCATGTTCATGGACTGTTTCAGAAAGATAAGATCAACAGTGGAGGTAAAACCTGTAGAAACTTCACTTTATGGTTTTGCAGGAGAGTCTGTGACGGTGTATGGCAAAATTCAGTTGCCTATGGTCTTAGGAGACGGAGAATGGAGGCAGAACAAAACGATGACCTTTCTTATAGTGGATGCGCCCTCTCAATACAATGTGATTTTGGGTCGACCTTCCTTGAGTTCGTACGCTGCTGTTATCTCACCTGCTCATTTGATGATGAAGTTTCCAGTTGAGAATGAGGAAGGGCGAGTGGTTGGAGTAGGAGTTGTTCATGGCGATCAACAAACTGCTCGGCGTTGTTATGTCGCTGCGGTTCGACAATCCGAGTCTCGCAAGCGCCATAGCGAACAGAGGGATGATAGTGATCGCGGAAGGGACAAAAGTCTGAAAAAAGATGATGACACAAGTACGGTGGAGTTCGCAGAAGGCGAACTAATGAGTGTGGAATTAATCCCGGAACTGCCTGGACATTCGGTTCGTCTCGGAAGTCAATTGGCGGAACAAACCAGAGAAGAAATTGTGGCTGCTCTTAAAGATAATGTGGATCTGTTCGCTTGGAAGCCGGAAGATATGAAAGGCATAAATCCAGAGGTAATTGTTCACAAATTGAACATCAAACCGGATGTTCGACCGGTCAGGCAGAAGCTAAGACATTTTGGGGAACAACAGAACAGAATTATCAAAGAAGAAATTGAGAAACTGCTCGAGATTGGGCACATCGAGGAGATCCAGTATCCTCGATGGTTGGCCAATGTTGTGTTAGACCCGAAGCCAGGAAACAAGTGGCAGATGTGTATCGACTTTCGAGATTTGAATAAAGCGTGCCCTAAAGATCATTATCCTCTTCCGCGGATTAATAAACTTGTGGATTCCACTGCTGGATGCGAACTGTTGAGCATGATGGATGCCGCCCAAGGATACCACCAAATCATGTTGCATCCAGAAGATAAACCCAATGTAGCCTTTATTACATCATCAGGTACATACTGCTATACGGTTATGCCATTCGGACTAAAAAATGCAGGAGCTACTTACCAGCGAATGGTGGACGAGGTGTTTAAACACCAATTGGGCCGCAATATGGAAGCATATGTCGATGATATGCTAGTAAAAAGCATACAGGCGAACACCCATGCGGACGACCTGAGGGAAACAATGGCAACAATCCGAAAACATGGAATGCGATTGAACCCAGCCAAGTGTTCGTTCGGGGTGAAAGCAGGAAAGTTTTTGGGATATATGGTGACGAACAGAGGAATAGAGGTCAACCCCGGCAAAGTCCGAGCTATACAAGACATGACACCTCCTCGAACTATTAAAGAGGTACAAACGCTAACTGGCCGCATCGTTGCTTTGAGTAGATTCATATCCAGGTTGGCGGACAGGGGTTTGCCTTTCTTCAAAATTTTGAGAAAGAATGGTCGGTTTAGTTGAGATGCTGATTGTCAAAAGGCGTTTGAAGATTTGAAGGCATTTCTCCTCACACTGCCTTTATTGAAACAGCCTATTAAGGGAAGTGTGATGGTCGTTTACTTGGCAGTCGGAGAGGAATCGGTCAGTTCGGTTCTTGTTCGGGAGGAAGGAAGGGATCAGTTCCCAGTGTACTTCGTTAGTAAAGTTTTGCATGGAGCAGAAATTCGCTACACAGAGGTGGAGAAGGTTGCTTATGCCTTAGTCACCACGGCCAGAAGGCTGAGACCATATTTTTTGGGCTACGAGATCACAGTACGAACTAACCATCCGCTGAGTATAGTATTGGGAAAACCGGACGCCTCAGGAAGACTAGTCAAGTGGGCAGTCGAACTGGGACAGTTCGATTTGAAGTATGAGCCGTGAACAGCTATAAAAGGTCAGGCATTGGCAGATTTTATTCAGGAAACAACCAGGCTACAAGATAAGAAAGAATGGGAGGTATTTGTAGATGGATCCTCGTCTCGCCAGGGCGCAGGAGCAGGGATATTGTTGATCAGCCCCGAGAAAGATGAGTTAGAGTTCGCCATAAAATTTCAATTTAAGGCATCTAACAACGAAGCAGAGTATGAAGCTTTTTTGCAGGGTTTGAAAATAGCCGAACAGGCTGGAGCTCGGGATCTGATAGTCAAATCAGATTCGCAGTTGGTAACACAACAACTTCAGAATCAATGTGAAGTCAAGGAAGATCGTATGATTTCTTATGTACAGAAAATAAGAGAAATGGAAAAGCGGTTTGAGAAACTTAGAATCGAACAAATACCTCGAAGTGAGAATCAGAAAGCAGATTATCTGGCTAAGATTGGGGGTTCGCTGCAGGACTGTTTGAAGAGGAGTATTACAGTCATGGGAGTAGGAAAGGAAAAAGAGGTGATGAATGTTGATTTGGCCGAACAAGACTGGAGAACTCCTTTCTTGAAGTTTTTAGGCGGAATCAGAGACGGATTGGCAAAAGACCTCGAGAAATTGGAGAAACAAGCTCGGTTCTACTACATGCTAGATGGGGTGTTGTATCGAAAAACTTTCCTACCAACAGATGCCAGATGTTTATCCCAAGAAGAGGGACTTAAGGTCTTAAAGGAAGCGCACGAAGGAGGATGTGCCGAACATGCGGGAGCTCGAGCATTGGCTCGAAAGGTCGCACGAGCTGGTTTCTATTGGCCTACGATGAAGAATGACGCGGAAGAGCTAGTTCGGAAGTGCAGTGCCTGTCAGAAACATGGTTGGAGAATTCATACTCCGGCAACAGATATGCTTACGGTATGTTCGCCCTGCCCTTTTGCTAGATGGGGAATTGATATCGTTGGTCCACTTGTCAAAACCAGGGGAAACAAGCAGTTCTTGGTGGTGGCCGTAGATTACTTTACTAAGTGGGTGGAAGCCGAACCCTTGGTCAAGATCGCCGAACCCGATATGATCCATTTCATATGGAAGAGTATTTGTTGCAGATTCGACTTACCCAGGATTTTAGTGTCAGATAATGGAGCCCAATTTAGAGGCAAAAAGATTACAGGATGGTGTAAAGAGATGAAAATTTTACAAGTGTTTACTCCAGTGGCTCATCCTCAAGCAAATGGACAAGTCGAAGTGGTTAACCGAATCATTCTAGATGGGATCAAGAAACGACTTGAATTTGAAAAATCGAACTGGGTGGACGAACTGCCATCAGTTCTGTGGGCATATCGAACTTCACCCAGATCGACTACGGGGGAAACTCCTTTCAGTTTGGCGTTTAGCATGGAAGCAGTGGTCCCAGCTGAAATTCAGGGCGAAGCTCTACGAATCACTAATTTCGATCCGCAGCAAAATGAAGAATTAATTCGAACGGATTTGTTATTTCTGGAAGAAATTCGAGATGAAGCCAAAGTTCGCCATGAATTATACAAGAGACGTATTCAGGCGGCCTTCAACAGAAAAGTTCGAAAAAGAGAGTTTCAAGTAGGGGACTTGGTTTTAAGGCAATCGGATGCCCTGTTGGAGATCGGAAAGCTGGATGCCATTTGGGAAGGACCATACACTGTTACAAGAGTCTTACCAGGTGGATCCTACAAGCTTGCCGATGAACATGGAAAGGAACTGCCAAGACCCTGGCACATCAACCACTTGAAGAAATTTTATACTTGAAGTCTCAAATCTCAGTATGTTGCTTTTTATTTTTTAAGTTGTTGCTTTCATAAATAATAGATATTTTCCTGCTCCGTGGACGTAGGTCGATTTGACCAAACCACGTTAAATCCTCGAGTATTTTTATGTTGATTTACTTAACTCTATTACAAAACAAAATCGTATTGTGGAGCGAACTCATAGTTCCCTCGGAACTCACCGATTAAGCACACTGAAGATGTTCCTTCGGAACTTAATGATTAAGCATGAAGAAGTTCCCTCGGAACTAATCAGTTAAGAAGTTCCCTCGGAACTCAATGATAAGCGAACTAAAGCAGTTCCCTCGGAACTCAACGATGAAGCACGAAGCAGTTCCCTCGGAACTCAATGATTAAGCACGAAAAGTTCCTTCGGAACTTAATGATTAAGCACATTAAGGTTCCCTCGGAACTCACAAATCGAGCATACTGAAGAAGTTCCCTCGGAACTTATTGATTAAGCAAGTTCCCTTGGAACTCATCGAAAAAAATTCTTTCGAACTCAATGTTTGCCGCAAATTGAAGAAGTTTCATTGAACTTAATGATTAGATGAAGTGATGCGAAAAAGTTCTATCGAACTCAATGATTGATGCAAATTAAAGAAGTTCTATCGAACTTAATGATTGAGCGAAGTGAAGGGAACTCTTTCAAAATTCGCTAAGTAAGTATTTGATTCATTACTTAGTAGATATTCATTTGATTGTTAGTAACTGAATAAAGTAAGAAAACATTGAGATTAGCGAACTATATTCGATTACAAAAGATGATTCACTACAAAACGATTACAAAAATTTTTGAAGAAAAAAATACAAGTATGGAAAAATTAAGTGCGATCGGGAGAGGGTTCGGGAGTAAGTCGGAGCGCGGCTGGCTGAAGAGGCTCGAACATATCCTCCGGCAGATCCGGAGTTGGGCTTCGAGAAGGTTCGGCAGGAGCGCGAAGAGACGAACTTGGACCCGGATTATCGAGCTGGTTGTCCGGAAGAACTTCCTTTATTGCCTCTTCCAGACAGCCCGACCACCACTTGACGTTGATGTCGTCATTCGGATCTCCACGCCAACCAGGCGGAATGGAATGAGTCCGCATCACCTCTTGGCCTAGTTCGTTCACGTCGAACCGAACTGCCTCTCCTGCTCGCTCCTGGCAGAGCCGAACTCCCTCTTTGAAGTAAGTTACGGCCATGGGAGCCACCTTGGACAGGAAAAGAAGGGAGTCCCAAAGACGGGAAATGACCCTTTCCCGGAACTCTTCCGATATCAGCTCCATTTCGGGGCTCCGGGCGAATTGGTAAAAGCCATTTTGATACATGACTTCTCCGAATTCGGCTCGGGACCTCTCTGCCTCTGCGAGCCTTCTCTCTGCCTCTTCGAGCTTCTCCTGCAAGCTTCAATTCTCAGCTAGCGCGTTCGAGAGATCAGTTTGCTGCTCCACGGCGAACTGCTCCTTAGCTAATAAAAGATCTTCCTTTTTAGCCACCTCGGAGCGAGCAACTGCTAGCTCCAGCTCCATTTCTTCCAGCTGAGCGGATAGGTTTTCAGCTTTGCTGGCATGTTCGCCCAGATCGCTCTCCAAGGTTTGCTTCTCTTGGAGAGTGCTCCTCAACCTATCCCGACGACGAAAGGCCCTTTCGCCCATGGCCTCGAAGTACTTGACCGCGCTCGACATCTTAGAGATGTTCGCCTTGAACTCTTTTAGTTCGCGGTCTTCCTCCTTGGTCGCCGCCCCTTTGCTTGGAACAATTGCCCCCGCCTGTTCGGGCTCGGCCTCAGCTCGCCGAACCTCGGATGAGGTGCCTTCCTCCGTTCGCTGTTTCTTGGAGGGTGCCTTTTTCTGTGAGCTGGAGCTGGAGGGCGCCTTTTTCTTTCGCCGAAGAGGAATCTCCTCGGTCGTTCCAGCACGGGCTGCTGATGGCGAACTGGAGGGGCGAGCACCGGCATCCTCGGCCACATCAAGGTTGACCTGTGGCACCAGCTCGCTCAAGCGCCTTTCTTCCTTCTCACGGAAGGCCGCTGCTTACCGGCTGTTCACCGCATCGTCCGCGGGCGAAAAGGCAGGTCTCTTGGACTCTGAAACGCCGGCATCGAGAATGAAGAAGTTGTTCATTTCTCTATCTGCAACATAAAACATGAACAGTTAGTATGCGCCCAGTTCGATACGTTTAACAAAATAAAAAAATACAGGAAGAAAAAAGGAAATTTTTAAGCAACCTAAATCGAACTGGCGGGAAACAGGCCTATTCGGGTAAAACCCCCAAAAAGCCAACAATGGTTCGCATGAACTCATGCGAACTATGTCGAACATCCCATTCCGAAATAGCCTGGCCAAAGAAGCAAGTTCGAAGTCCCTTGCAGGAGCGGGCTCATTGTGGTTCGAACTCTCAACCCAAGGGCGAGAGCGGAAGGTATTATTGTTAGGAGCACGAACAAAAAAATAGTATTTTTCCCAGGAGCTGATTTTTTCATCTCCTGGGGATAAAAATAGAGCCCGTTTTTGTCCGCTTCTAGGGCTCAGATAGAAGCGGAAAGGGTTGGTGCGTTTAAGAACGAAGCACGAATGAAACTGTTCGGCGGTCGGTTCGACCCCCATCCACTTGCACACCATATAGAAAGCTACGATGTAGCTTATAGAGTTCGGGTGCAATTGGTTGGGGCACACCCCAAAGGCCGAACCGACCTCAAGAAGAAAGGGGTGGATAGGAGGAATTAAACCTACGCTCACGTGTCTCAAGAACCACGTGTAGCACCCGGGGGGAGCCCGATGAGGTCGATCATCGGGGCCGGGAATAACTATGGAATAGCCCACCGCTGTTATAAGCGAGCTTAGAAGCATGGTATGTGTGGGGGTGGCTTTGGTGACAGAGAAAACATTTTGGACAGTTTTCTTGCGAGATCGAATAGGAGGAGAAGAAAGTGTTTGACGGCCAGAGGAAGAAGCCTTGGGAACGGGCGAATCAGAAGCAGTTCGTAGAGGAAATTCCTCAAAACCCTCTTCGGATTCGCTCTCGTCCCTTAGGGTATGTAGAGAAGAAGAAGCCATGAATTTGAAACAAGAAAGAAAGAGAGTACCTGGGTTTTGTTTTGGTGAAACTTTAAAAATTTCGAAGGAGGAGGACTCTTGCTTTAAGGGAAGAGGAATGAGTTGTTGCAGAAGAAGCTTTGTGAAAATGAAGAGGGGGTATATATAGGGAAAAAATTTTGGTTTTGGGGGGAAACCGAAAGGTTGCGAGATCTCAGCCATCGGATGCAGTTCGATCCGATGGTGAGAGCGATAACTTGTGAATCTAGCCGTTGGATGCAGCTCGATCCAACGGCGAATACGAAAAGACACATCCAAATAGCGGAGACAGTCTCAGCCATTGGATGCAGTTCGAATCTAACGGCGAAGATGAAAAGGTGCCTCGAGATTGGTGAAAACTGATAGGTTAAGTCCCAGCCGTTAGATGCAGTTCGAGGGCCTCGGGACTGGTAAAAACTGACAGGTTAAATCTGGGCCGTCCGATGCAGTTCGATCCGACGGAGGAGACGAAGAGGCGCCTCGAGGTGACGGAAAACGTCACACGCAGATGATTGATGGGATGCAATGCTTCTCGAAGAAGTGTGGTAATGGACAACAGTGCGAACTGCTTTAGTGCATGAACACACGCACTCCGAAAGGGGGGGAGTACTGATGTGGTCGAACTAACCACATTCGAACTATCCCGAAAACCCGACTCGAAATAGAAGGCCAATCGGCGCGAACAGAATAAAGAAGTAATAGAGAACGTGTGAGCGAACAAGGATGTTCGGCAGGCTGAGCGAACTGATCAGACTCACAGGCAAGAATGTCGAACTGTGAGGTTAAATGTCGAGCTAAGTTCAGACGAACTAATTCAAATTTGAGATAACTCCCTCGATCGCGAGAATCTCGCCATTTTCCAAGTTTTTAGGAGAAATCCTAACTGCCACATCCCTTTCCTAAGAAATCACGTTTCTTTCAGGGAGTATATATATATCCTTTATCTTTCTGTTTTGCACACACAATCACAATTATTTACATATTAAGCGTTAAGCAAAATCGAGAGCAATATCTTTTCAAGATTACTGACTTGAGCGTCGGAGTCCCTTCACCGGGAAAAAACCCCCGGTGTTCTTGTTTTGTAGGTCTCTTTGATCGGAGAATTCCGTTTGACGCCGGAGAATTCCAATTTGGCATCGGAGAATTTCGAACGACGCCGGAAAAGTAAAGGATTGAAGTTGCGACAAATCAGAGTGGAATGAGCCAGAAAGATGTCGAGAAAGAAGCTCATACAATTTATGAAGCAAGTGGTAATAAATTTCATGATTTAATTGTATTTAATGAAGTAATGTGTAAACATCCAAAGTGGGAAGTGAAATTAGATTATGATTCAACACGTTTCCGTGCTGAAAATGAGGATGGTGATGAAGAAAGTGGTGGAAGTTCAAAAAGAGCCAAAACAAGTGAAGATTGTAAGTATTCTATTCCGTCAAATCCAGAAACTCCAAGTAGTGGATGTTCAACCATTGCTCGTCCTCAAAGTAGAGATAAGGCAAAAAAAAAAAAAAAAGGGAAAGGTAAGGCCTCACAGTCTTCTGCTACTAATGAAGTTGTTGCTGAAATTAGTGCATTGAGACTCACTAGAGACAACGAAGTTGAAGTAATGAAGAAATTGGGAGACGCAAGAATTGAATTGGAGCGAGAGAAGTTACAGAGGAATCAAATGAGGATGAAAGAAGTTATGTTGAATACATTGCTTGCGAAAGATCACTTATCTCCAGAAGATGAAGTGATGAAACGCAATTTAATGGCAATTGTGTTTGGACAATGAATGTATCTTATTTTCATGTATTTTAGTCTATCACATTTCAATTATTGTCTTTTAATTTCATGTAATTTAGGTCTTTTAGTTAATTTCATGTTGTTGTGTGTTTAATTATGTAATTGAATTGTCAATTCTACTTTACATTAATTTCAGAACTTTTCAGAACTATCACATGCATATATAACTTTTTCAGAACTTTCACATGCATATATAACTGACATATATAAAGTGAATTTACATACATTTGTCTCTCCATTTGAGAATTTTGAAGTCCGCTTCTAGATAGAATATGTGTTGTCGGTAGGATGAAAAACGATAATAAGTTTTAACTCCGAAGTCGGATTTTCTATTATAATATCTTTCCAGAATCGGAACGATGAGATGAAGAAGACTCACCGCTTTGCCGTGACGTGTAGGGTCTAGAGGCAAATTCAAAGGTTTGAGAGCCCATTTGGCAGTTTTATTGTTTTCGTTTTTTTTTTTTTTTTTGCTTTTTGGATCAATACGATTTATAGTTTTTAATCGTATGAACTATTTATGCTTTTGAGAACATACTAGAAACACTCTCTTGTCTCTTTATGCACATGCTCTTGTCTATCATTTTTTATATAATTAATGTAATTTTAATTTAATTATTGTGTTAGTATATTTTTTTCGTGTATTATCGAAACAAATTTTCTTACTATAATTGTGGAATTAAAATACAATTATTATATTTTTGAATATAATTAATAAATTCTCAAAATAATATACAATTTCATATTAATAATTGTAGTATATATATAGATGAGAGATAAATGAGTATTTTATTAAAACGTTAGGTTGGGTTGGGTTGTTGATAAAGTATAAAAATATTGAGATTGGGTTGGGTTGCAGATTGTGTATATGAATGAGAGAGAAATTAATATTTTATTGAGAGGTTGGTTTGTGGTGGGTTGTTAATAAATGTAGTCTAACTCACAACTACAACATAAATTTAATATAATTTTAATTTTAAAAGAATTAAAGTCCCTATAAAGAGATAACTCACGGCTATAAAGGAAGGTAATGGTTTTTGAAGTCAAATTTTCGCAATTTCTTGGATTGATTGTGCTATCTAATTCCATTAAATGAACATACCATAAATTCCAAATTTGTTATATATATATATATATATATATATATTGACTATTAGATTTCCTAATACTACCTCCGTCCCAAAATAAATGACGTTTTAGCAACTAAAATTTGTCCCAAAATAATTGTCGTTTTCGTATTCCAAAGCATATTTACATGCAATATACCAAATATACCCCTATTTACTCACCTCAAATTAAATGTGTTAAAGAGATAAAAGCACCTCATTAATTAAACTTAAATAGGGGTAGATTGGACTTTTTATCACATTTCTTAATATATGTGCAAAAGGCTAAAACGTCATTTATTTTGGGACGGAGGTAGTATAATACAATTTTATAATCCTATTTAGTTGACTTATATATCTATGCATTACATATGTGTGTATATATATAATTAACTATTTTAAGTAATTAATAAATATAAAATGTAATTTTATTTATTTCTATATTTAGGATAAAATTTTTGACTGGAAAATATTACATTTCTATTTTTAGCAATGTTTGTATTTTTATATATATAAAGATATGAATTTCTCACTCCATATATGAAGTTATATTCTTTTTTACGGAAAAACACAATTCTTCGTTAGAGAAAAAAAAAATTCAATTTGTATTGTAATTTTTCTAATGGTTTTGGTTTTAATTTCAACTAATTTTGCGTTAAAACAAATTTGTAGAGCTTGTCAACCATATATTATGAGTAGATGTTAATGAACATGTGTGATGAGATTTTTTGCATTTAATGTTGAATATTATATTGCATGAGAAAAATGATACTTTGATCTGTATTCTTTTAAAATTGGTAAATCAAAACAATGTAAAATAAAAGATTATTGTGATTTATCAATTAATAATTAGCTACAAATATCTATTTATGAATTTAAGGCTAATAATTCTGTAGAGCTGGACTCCTGTGAGACCGTCTCATGTATGACGGCACTTGCGCACGGTCGTGTCTTGGGACACGGTCTTGGTTTGTGACACGGTCGACCGTGCGCGAAAACACATATTTATGACTCTAAAAGACATACTTATAGATAAAAATAACATAGTTATCTCGACCGTATCCTGAGACCCGACCGTGCGCCACAGATTGCTCTTAGTTTTCGCACGAGGCACGACCGTGTCTCAGAGCACGGTCCTGACGAGGAAAAAAAATCACATACTTATAATAAAAAATCACATACGTATTGTTGAAAAAGATATACTTATACATCATAGTTGCGCACGGTCGTGTCCTGGAATACAGTCGACCATGCGCGAGAGTCGTCGCATGTGCGACGGTCGCATATGAGTATTTGTGAATTCTGCATTGTTAGGTTTTACGTAAAGTTATTAATTGGAAGCAACAGAGATAACTTATCATTAATTAATGAAATTAATTATTTTTATGACTAGGTTTGGTTGGCTAATGAATAGGCAATATAATAATTTATATAGCCAAAATTTTCTCGTGTTTTCTTCTTCTTTATTTGATCTAATTAATGGGTCAATATGTCAGATCCAATGAAAAGAAAAGAAAACGTAAAGAACATTAGATGATACAACAATGATCATAAGAAAAAAAACAATTATATATTCACTTTTTTACATTATTATAGAAGCCTAAACAATTTGAAGACCGAAGCCAATAGTAACCTAAAGCAATGATAACCTCGACGATCTATTTTATTAAGGAAAGATGAAGAACTCCCCTTGTTCGATCGTTGATCCCTTAGTCGGATGGGATATAAATCAAGGGATGTGCCTAAGTGGCAGACAACTGCGGGAGAGAGCCAGTAGGGTACAAATCACATGACAGACCCCGATAATATTTAAGTGAAAAGCATGTCCCATACGGAGTTTAAACCTACGTTGCTCGGAAATTTCTCCCCATATCACCCACAGGACAAACCCCCGATAATATTTCAATGAAAAACATGTCCCATATGGAGTTTAAATCTACGTTGCTCGAAAATTTCTCCCCAGTCCCCATATTATCCACATGACAAACCCCGATAATATTTCAATGAAAAATATGTCCTACAAGGAGTTTAAACCTTCGTTGCTAGGAAATTTCTTCTCATATCACCACAGCCCTTACCATGATTGTCACTGTGGGAACCCTCGAATTGCAATCTCATTTTTTATCCTACGTGGAGAAGGCCGAACATAACATCGACGCTTTTGAATTTTATCAAAAATCTCTTCAACAATTACCAAAAAAACAAGGAAGCTATAATGTAAAGATTAGGCTATAAATAAAACCTCATTTGGGGTGAAAGATTGTTGGATAGACTTTTATCCATCGTTTTATATTTACCGAGCTGCATATTAATTGAAACTCAATTAAATTGTTTTTTGTTTATCATTTGTTTGACTGTTGGCTCATTTAAATGAATCTGCATGTCAACAGTCATATATATACTTATATTTTCATTGTAACAAATATGAGTTCGATGATTTATATTGATCTATAAAAATGTCTAAGAAAGAGAAAAGAAAGGAACAAATTATACAAGGAATTATGAATAGCATGCAATTGAGTATGCCTTTTAAACTCATATTAATTAAGTGGTTTTATGTATAGATTGAATGACCAAAAATCTTAAAATACATGTTAAGGACCAAACACAAATGGGTGAATTTGTGGACCGATTAATTTCATCCAAATCAATTATTTTGCTCATCTCCATCTATTCAACCCAACACAATAACATATATTTCGATTTCACTATTTATGTTAACTTTATAGGTCATCCGTTAACGAAATCTTTGTTTATCCTAAAATCAAACTGGATCAAATTGATTTACAAATATCGAAAGGAATCTCGTTACTCGATTCGAATTTTCGATTTCGATCCAAAAGCTACAAAATGATGGAATAATTAAATGTCTTAGGCTTTGATTCCCCGTGTAAATGTAGTAGAAAAATATACCACCTTAGAAACATGTATATATATTCATCACATAAAGAACAAAAAAATAGGTTAAATATTATAGCATCAGTCATTCTAAATGGCAAATTATCAAATAATGTATTTAAGATGGTAAGATGTAACCCAAAAAAAAATAATTATGAAAATATGCATACTTCGATCTGGTGCTAAAGTGTAATTTCCCTTTATATTATAAAATAAGATGTGATCATACTAAAATTCTCTTAAATTTAATTATTTTAATTGTAGAACTGTCATGATATTCGTAAAAGCTACATAATTTTTTATTTTGAATACTTCAATAATTTATTCTACTGAAAAAATCTAACATTATATATACAGTTCTATTAATAACTTATAAATAAATTAAGTGGGACATCCTCATATTCATATGTTGCATTAATGTTTGGACAGAACACATCCGAAAACAATGTATATAATCTCCATAGATCGTTCGATTTTAAACAATATAAAAATAAATCAGAATTATTCAAAAACAGAATTTTCTAAATATTTGAATCAAACCAACTCACTCATAGAGGGTCCAACATTGTGAAATTCTATCAAGACAAGAAATAAATTATTATATATGCTTGCAAAGTTAGATATATTAATATACGTTAAATTTGTTGTATAAAAGCTAAACATAAGCTCAAACTTGATTAAGTAGAGTGATTAGTTTAATTTATCTTAACGTCACTGATTTCAATGAAGTGGCACTTTTTTGTGGTTGGAGGGGACCGGTTTGTGACAATTATAGTAAAAGATATTGCTTTTTAGGAAAGAAGAATACAATAATGAGCTATTCAAAGTAAACCTAAAGACTTGCAACACATGGACGAGACACTTTTATCATATTGTTCTGTTCTACGAATTTTGGTATATGAGACGAGATTTTTTATTCACGGTTATTGAATGAAAATACTTCTATAGAGAAATTCGGAATAAAATGATGGGTTGATGAAATGGTTCGAGTAAGATTAATTTTACAAGATGTGATTAGTTTAACAGAGAGGCTCGTTTCTTTACACAACACAAAAAATGTTTAACCATGTAATGTAATGATTTATTTAAACATATTACATTATTCGTTGGTCCCCATTTTCACTCTCTTCTTTGTGGGGAAGGGATTGACCACTTGGGGGCAGGTTTTTCTTCCTCAACTTCACTATCACTACTCTAATTTTTTCTTTGTTTTATAAAAAAAATCATCTCAACTCGTATTAATATTGCCAACGATGTGTATATTTGTTTCAATATATTTGTCGTTAAAAGTTGTTTCATACTTGATTAGTGAAACGTTCGAGAACTATGATTATATATATATATATATATAATGACAATAATATCATTTTTTTTTTCAATCAAAATATGTATCAATTACTGAAATTTCAAACAAAAACTATGAATACTTATGTAAATCAAGGTGTAGATCCTAAAATATGATAAGGACAAAACTGGAAGAAGGAAAATATCATTCCCAATAATGAGAAAGTGACAAATTAATTGAAACAAAACTTACTTGAGAATTATTTAAGGGTATAAAAATCATTTCACTTAAAATACAAGAAATGACAATTGAATTGGGCAAAGTCTTGAGTGAGAAAATCACACGAATTCCAGATGGTTTGGATCAGATCATATATAAGAAATTGTATAGCATTTTGGTGTGTATTAGGTAATATTCTTATATATAATAGGTAATAGTTTGTATTATATGAGTTAGACCAACTGCAAGAGAATATGTAACACTTTTAATATGTATATTATGCAATATTTTTCTATATACCAGGTAATACAAAAGGTATTATTTGATATATAGAAAACATTACTTATTACACAAAAAAACATTACATATATTTTTATATTCAACCCAACTCATCTCATGAAATTGGATCTGTGAGATGATTTCAAACAAAATCACTCATTGAACCAATGTGGAAGCCCCATTTTGAGACCCAAAATATCCCCACGTCTTTCAAACTAGTTTGAATTTTTTATTATAGTTACTATTACTATTACATCTCATATTTCCTACTATACGAATCCCAACAATACTAAACACATCTCAAAAATTGTGTTTTCTTTTCCCCTGTCTTGCATTTTTTTTGAAAATGAGGTGCAGTAATTATTAAGTTTTGGATCGTAATAAAAAACACACCCCAAAAATTGGTGTTAATTTTTTATTTTTTTTAATGAAATGTGTTTAATTTCATCATATGTTGTAATTTATAAAGTAAATAATATAAAGTTCCAAAAATCATTTCCAACTCATTAAAATGAATTTTTAATTACTGCCCGATGTGTATACAAGATAAAGTAGGGATTCACATATTTGAATGTTTTGGGTTTAAATAGATTCCAACACAATTACAGTTTGGTAAAAAAATTAATTACCTGCTTTTGGTGTTGCTAGTTGGTTCAACTTTAATTATTTAAAGTAATGATACATAATATGAACATCTAAATAATCCAAAAACATATAAGAACAATAATTTTTGAACAACTCCAAATAGAGGAAATCCATGAATCCACCTCAATATTGTCATTCCTGAGGATGAAATTTGTAATAATGTGAGAATATAAATATGATTGATGTGATGATGTGGTCTTATCATTCCCCCACTCTCTTTGATATAAACAAAATTAATTAGGACAACATATATAATCTTTATATAGACAAGTGCTCGTCTTATATAGACAAATGGTCGTATGAGATAGAAAATGTGTAATTTAAAAATAACAAACTTGTGAAGTTAATATCATTATACTTGAAGAATTGTTAAAATTCGTTGTCAGACATATGAGAAGTGTCACATCATATGAACTATATCTAAATATATAGTTTATAATCTATATATATGTATCAATATACGATACATATCAAAGTTGATTATATATTTTATCGTATCTGGATGTATGTACATTGTACTACATTCTCACTGAAAATGCAATTAACCCGTTTTGGAGGAAACATGAAAAAGTAGGGTTCACAAATTAGGAAATAAATGTGCTTCCACTCATTCATGTTGCATTTGATTTGTTTTCCCTTTCTTATCAAAGTTTGGATGTTTTCATCTACCAAAAGAATAATTCAATCATGATTTATGGAAATATTTCTTGGAATCAAAGCTTTTGCTTTAGTCATATATATAATTGAGTAAGTCTTGTGTGAGACCGTTTCACGGATCTTTTTTCGTGAGACGGGTCAACCATAACCCACACTTAGAAATTCATATGAAAGTTTGTGGATATGGATTCAATTCATGCGTAATAAGGATCCGTTTCACGGAAACTATCCGTGAGACCGTCTCATATGAGTTTGTACGTATATAATTTCTTCGGATTTGTGAATAATAGATTTAATTATTTGAATATCAGGGGAAAAATTAAACTCTCCTAAAGTCTAGATATTTCAAGAGCATCATAATTCCTTTCTAAAAGTAAATGTGTAAAGAGTGACCACCAAATTGACCTTAGTGTGAGTATCTCAACTTTATTTTAAATATAACTCTCTTTTTTTTCTTATAATTTTAAATATATTATAATGTAATTCTAAGATGGAATTCCACAATCCACAACTTAATTAAACTTAAACGCATATGCACTTATCAATCTCATATAGAGTAGAACATTATTTTCTACAGGATTTAAATGCTCCAATTTTATTTTATTTTTGGCATATAAGGAATTAATATGATGCAAATTTTCAACCACCACCCACAAAAAAATAGGTGCACACACACACACACATACATATATATACACACACAAGTTGTAGTCATCAAATATTCACATATTTCCGATAAGTAGGTCATTTCCTTATCTTCTTTAACCTCCACAGAAAATGATCCCTAAATAAACTGTGGTACTAGTTAATTAGTGATACCAAAAACAGAAAAGAAAAAAAAATCACCAAGTTAAACGAAATAAAAATCCTAAAATTTAAAAAATAAACAAATACGTAAATTTGTCTGAAAAATTATAAAAAAAATTGTTCCATAATATAAAATCCTATGAAATGAAATTCACTATCTAGGACATACAAAATATTTCTTTCCATCCACAAGTCAATCTTTAATTTAACTAATATATAAATATTGTAAATGAGGCATCAAAATAATATAGGAAAGCATAATAATGGGTTAAATAGTAAAATGAAAAGGATGGAGGGGGCAATGAGCAAATAGAAAGAGTTGGGAGGGGGGGGGGGTTTTTAATGCAAAAGAGGAGAGGGGGAGGATGTGGACCGTAAATAGTGGTAGTTGATAAAACATCAACATCGGAGGTGGGTGGTGTTTTTGACCGTGGAGGTGGGTCCCATCAGTTTATGTTTCCTAATTAAAGGACATAATAGAGGTTGTGGGCTCCACATTAGCCTGCTTCCCCTACACTTAACAGTAGACAATCCCTTGTTTTCCCAATTACTTTTGTGGAATAAATACTAGGAAATTTTAACTATTTCTTTTTAATTTACTACCTCCGTCACCCTTTCAATTTATTACTTAGATCGGGTATGAAATCTAAGAAAATACAGTTGATTTGTTGTTTTAAATTACTTTTTGATTAAAAAATATTTTTATACCTTTTATTTTATAATTTTTTTATCATTTATGGGTTGATAAATTGGATTGGGACAAATGAAAATAGTAAATAGGTAAATTCGACTGGGTCACTCCTTCAAGTGGGACCGAGTGAGTATGTTCTATTCCATCATCTTGTTTTATCAGAAATGCTGATCTGATATAATAATCATCACACACATCCGAGTGTAAATGACAATATCTTTGATTACACGTGATAGTTATTGAAAATAATAATATTTATAGTAAATGATAATTTCGTTGCTTTTCTGGGATGACTTTTTGACATTAATCTTTTTGGGATTTTTCTTTTCTCTTACAATTCTTCTTTTTTCTTTTTAACATGCCAGGTAAACATGAATTAGTTTGAATGGTAATTCATAATTAAGAGAAAAAAAAATTCAGCAGCATAATGATATCCAAAAATATGAATTGATCAAGTAGTAATGGTCCAATGTTTTTTCGTGTACAAGTATTTGGAGTAGAAATTGGATGAGATTATCTTATGAATTTCATTTTATTTTCTCTAATTAGTGTATCTAAATTGACAACTTAACGCGACGCCATTGTTGTTGGCCAATAGACGATCAACATTGTTGACCTAAAATTGTTAGGTGGTACACAAAAAAGGATTATTTTTTATACCATGATATGCACAAAATAATACTTAATTATCGATTTACACAAAAAAAAACATTATGTTGTATTAATTGTCAAAGTATAATATCTCAGAAGTATTATATCATACAAATAAAAGCATTACATATAACAAAAGCATTTCATTATATATATATATATAAAAAAATTCTTACATAGTACTTAATTGATCAAAATGTTGACTGTGGCATTGACTCGAGTTGACCAAGTCATTGTCCGGACCAAATCCTCCTCATCTCATGAAATATTAATCACGAGACAGTTCTACACAAAACGTTATTAAGTGTTTTATTTGATTATTAAATATCATATTGCATCTTATGTTCACACCTTTTGGTAAAATTAAAAAAAAATGTAAATATTATTTATATTGAAGAGAATAATGTATGATATTTTTATATACCTATAATTTAATTTAGCGTATATGGTTAATGAATAATTTTATTGTTGCAACATAGGCTGTATTTGTAAAGAAATATAAAAGTTTTTGTTACCATGAGCCTTCACCTCTCCTACCATTTTTTTTCAACTAAATTTGTAGTGTTCAAGTATATAATAAAAATTCAAAGTCAGACTTTTTCAAATAAATTATATACTTTATTTTTAGATCTCATGTTTGCTAAAAAGAAACATTATATTCAATTTCACTAATAAGTTCACAAAGTTTACCTAATTTCTAATTACAAGTTCATCTTTATTTTAAAATTTTCTATAAAAATTAAAATATATAAAAACTTTGAGGATCAATGAGGTGGCGTCATATATATCCCATGTCGATCTCAACTTGTATATATAAAAAGGAGTTCGTTTGTCGTGATACCGTCTCACTTACGACGAGATATAACTATGTATTTTACATGTATAAGTATGCGATTTATAAATATGTTTTTTACATATATTTCAAATATATCATTTTCAACTATAAATGCAACCATCACACGGTGCGACAATTGCACATATATTTTTGTGTATAAAAAAATATTTAGTGCAGAAGTAGTGCAGAATCTGTACTAAAGTAGTGCAGAAATAGCATTTCATCTCCAGCACTCTGCACTACTTTTTACACAAAAAATGAATATTCCATTATATTTCTAATTACAAATTTATTTAATCATATTTTTCAAATATATTATAATTGATTAATATATTTACACACCTACAAGCTGTTTAATATAATTTTTATTATTTATATTCAAATTATATAAACAGAATTATATGATTAATTGAATGAATTTTAAGGTAAAGTGAAAACAAAAAACAACAATTAATTTTTATTGAAAGAGAAATAGATGTTACATAGTAATAATCCTTAATTTTATACTTCGACTGCAAATAAAGAGCGTGATATTGAGGTGTAAAGGTAAAAAATTGAAGTACAAAGGCAACACACTGAAGCACAAAATCGACAAATTGCAACAAGCACATACCAGTATGAATTTACTAGAGAAGATAACATACTACTCATTGATTTTGATACGATTGTTGATCCCGTAGAACGCGAGTACTTTCAAGAACAACAACAAATAATTATGCAGAATATGAGACAATCTCAAGTGCCATCAAGTCCAAATATGTTTGATATCTATGGACAATTTCCAAATTTTGAAGTATTTGGGTCTGGGGCTAGTCAATCGGATTACTAGGTTTTTTAGTTTAATGTTTTTATGTTTTATTTACATGTATTTTAATTTAAGTATTTTCAAATTTTATTTTCATGTATTGTAATTTATTTTCCATAATATGATGTTGTATTTTATTGCATTTTAATTTATTATTAGTAATTTTATGTAATTGTTTCTCGATTCTCAAATTTTCACTATCCATGTTAAGAAATGACTACTCACGAGTCACGATCATTTCAATTTTTCAAATTACCATGTGTGTTGTTCAAATTACTACCCGTATCACTTAAAATATTTTTATATCACAATTTGTGTTGACAAAATATAATAATACTAACTCTAATATTACAAAATATTCCACAATATATAATAAATAGAAAAATTAAAAAACTAAAGTGGTGCTACTTGTGACACCACACTGTGCCTATCTTGAAACTAGCGCCATGTGTGGCGTCGTGTTGGAAAACAATTTTTTACAATTCACGCAGCCCTAGCGAAGTGCTGGGATGCTCTTACTGCACCAAATAAGGTATTTATATGCTAATAATCATCCTTTATTTCATACCGCCATATATTTGTGCATTTATGATGGTACACAAAGGACAAGTATATATATCATTCTAAAAGAAAATGATATCTAAGTTATAATTAATTGTAAAAAGAAAAATCTTAACTTTCAATATTGAAAGTTTAATCATGATCTAAACTTTCAGTACATTTTCTAAAGCTGCAAACTTGTTTTTTTCCCCTTGAATCCAATTTTCTTGCCAAGAAAATATAAAATAAATAAACTAAAAAAAATCCAACAGTTTATGTAAGTAATATATAAAGGTACAAAATCAATTTGTAAGCTCAAACACTAAATATAAAAATTCATATAAAATATTATTTTTAATAAAAAAATGATAGTTTTATTACTTTCTATCACATTTTAGGAAATCTAACAAAATTGTCGTATAAATTTATAAAAACATGATATCGTTTAATATTTAACGAAAAATCAACTTTTTATTTTTAATTTTATCGAAAAAACACTTTTTTTTTTGCTCCCCTGCTCTGTGGTAGAAAAATAGCTAACTTTCCGGTGGAGAGCTCTTGAACTATCCTTTATGATAAATTAATAATCTCTTATATACTTTAGGATATTATTCCATGAAGGATGATAAATTAATAATCTCTTATATACTTTAGGATATTATTCTATGAAACTATTGGTGTATAAGTGAAATGAGATTAAAGGTGGAATGAGGTTAATGAGAAGGGAACATATTCAAAGGCAGTCAAATATTGTTGTCTTGTAATAAGATATTGTGAAGTTAAAAATATTGAGTCCTCTTTTTAACCTTTTTGTCTATCCTTATTTCCTTGTCCCTCTTTTTAGGGAACGGATTCTCTGCTGTGAGGTTCAACACAGCAACTTGTGTCGTCCCCCCAAACGACTGCGTTTTAGTGTCTTTAGTTGGAAAAAAAAAAAAAAAGCACAAGTAATCCTATATATACTAGTTTTTCTTTATGTAAATTGGATTTCTAAATTTATTTTTGGAGTAAATATAAAAATGAACTTTGTGATTTAGTTTTTGTTTCAAAAGTGGAGAAAACGTTTTATTAGAGCTGGATAATATAATTGGAAAAAAAAGTGTTCATTATTGTATGTAAAGACAAAATGTATAATCTAAGTGTATTAATAAATATCCACTGCATCATCTTAAACTCATTTTCCCCTCTCGTTTCACATTTGAGTAAGTTTGGTGTGAAACCGTCTTACAGATTATGTTCCGCGAGACGGGTTAACTCACAACCCACAATTCACATGTAAATTAGTGAATTAATTCATGAGCTACAAGGATCTGTCTCACAAAAACATTTCATGAGATTGTCTTACGTGAGTTTTTATTTTGGTGTTTTATGAGTTTTGCTAATTGTATCATATATATGTCGCACATTTGGTGGCTTTTGATATAAGTGGTGTGGGTATGGTGGACAAAACCTAATTCCACGGCCACCACTGTAACTTGAAATGTCGCTTCCAAAACCCGCATTTAATATTATTTATATGTTTCTCATTGCAAGCGACTTAATTATTTAAGTTTTCTATTTCTTACAATGTTGTTTAAAATAAAAATATATAATCATAAAATAAAATAGATAAATAAACATTGAAGAAATACAACCACATTAATTAAGTAAATCTTGTAAATAAGAAAAATATCACACATTAAAAAGTTTTAACCTTCTAATTGTTGTAAGAATAGATAAAAACAGAGTAGTTAAAGAAAAATCCAAAATATCAATTAAAAACCCCTTAAAATTAAATATATATATATATATATAAAGAAGACATTCAATAAAAATATCATAACTAATTTTCCCTCCTAAATTTACATACTATAATTGGAAAGAAGTTAGTTAGAAGAATTTAAAAAAAATCAAAAATAAAAAGATTTATACTTTTAAGAATTGTATGGTCCTCTAGGTTGGAAATTTGAATATAGTCTATTGATAGGTTATGTAGGATATTTTTGTCTCTTTTTTTTGTATTCTATATAAATCATAATCTTTAAATTAAGTCATTTTTTCAATTTAAATTTAAATTTTAATCTATGATATATCAAGTTTATCATTTTGGTATCTAGAATTTTGTTGTTAATGCATGATATATCAAATTTATCATTTTTTTATGAATTCTAATATGTTATTTAGATTGCATCGTAAAAAAATAATAATGTATAAATTTGATATTTAAATTTTGGTGCATAATTATATTTAACACAATTAGAAATACAAAAACAAATGACTAAATTAAACTAAGATTAGGAAATTAAAAAAATAATTTGTAAAATACAAAGTTTTAGACTTGTGGAGAAATTAATTATAATGAAAAACATTTTTATATAGTTGTTTGGTTTATTTGTTAATATAAGTGGGTTATATTCAGTTATCTACGTCATTTGAATATATAACAATATATTTAGGTATTTATATTTTTTCTTTAACTATAAATAATTAAGTTAATGGTTAGACCAAAAATTTCAAAGACATTTATAATTGTAAACGTCATGGAAAATTCAAAAAATACAATAATATATTTATCATGACACTTATGTATATATTATAAATTGCAACATGCATAACATATCTTTAGGAGTTAAAATGTTTTTTTAATATCAATTATCATTTTAACATCCATGACATAATAAATGTCTCTTATTACCAAATTTAATTTATTTTAATTCACAAAATTGATTAGTGTACAAAATCGGTGTCATTTTTAACAACTTCGTATTTCAAATATAAGTTTTATAATTAATTGTTCAACAAAAATATAAATTTATATAATATTGCTTGCATTTTTAAAACATAATAATATTTAAAATGAGAAACAGTAGAGATAAAATGTTTAAATTCTTATTGATATATAATTTAGGTTACGATAATACTATCACATTATATTATTACTTTTTTTAAAATTAATAAATTAAATCAAAATCATGCATCGCACGGGTATAATTCTAGTTATACTAAATGAGCATATTTAGATGAATTTTGGGAACTGCATATTTACACAAAAACTTGCGTAATAATGTCTTACGAATAATTTATATGAAACATATCATTTTTACCCACCAACTCAACCAATTTTAAAAAATTTATATGAGGACTGTGAAATGTGAGTTATAAATTAACTCATCTCATTTCAAATAATTTGTGAGACCGTATCATATAAAACTTAGTGATCGTTGTATGAAATATAATGGGAAATGGGCAACAATTATGTTACTGTTTATAATATATTCACGTGAATTTCACGCCAATTTTAAAAATAAATATATAACATTCAAGCAATAAAAAGATGCCACGTGTAATTAGGTGGGACACGTGGTATTGCCAACGCATTATTATTTTCTGTTAAGTCGCGTCACGGAGCTCACTATTAGGTGAGACGTTGGAACGGTCAACATGACGTCATCAATGAGTCGATGATGTCACTAGGCTTTTTTCCCATACTTGTACTTTCAGTTTTCTTGGTCTAGTTTATTACTACGTAGATCCCAAAATAAATGGCATTTTAGTCTTTTACACATATATTAAAAAATGTGATAAAAAGTCCAATCTACCCATATTTAAGTTTAATTAATGAGATATTTTTATCTCTTTAACACATTTAATTTGAGGTGAGTAAATAGGGGTATATTTGGTATGTTGCATGTAAATATGCTTTGAAATATGAAAACGACAATTATTTTTGGACAAATTTTAGTTGCTAAAACGTCATTTATTTTGGGACAGAGATAGTATTTAATTGAAAATTGATTCTCTGGAATATAATTTGCTATCCAAACTATTGGATATATATTAACTATATTAATCAATATTATTCTTCAGTCAATTACAAATCACAATCCCAACTAATCTAAGTTTATATTTTATCATCTTCAACGGAATATTCCATCAAAATTAGCGTGCAATGTCATTGTTTTATTACACGCTAATTCAAATTGATGCAAATAAATTCTAATATCAAATGTAATATAAGATTCATATATATTTGTAGGATTAATATGTAAAAAGAAAAAACCAAACATGTACTGAATCAAAATAAGTGTTAAATTAAATATTTTTCTTGTTACAGTTAAAATTTCATGATGCAATTGATACCATAAGTTTGTATTTTTTTAATGTAATTAACCCTATGAATTTTCTTCATATACGCATATTAAGGGCAGCTGCATCCATTCATTTGAGACGCATTTTTAAATAAAAAATTAATATTTTAATAATGTCAGGTTATTGTAAGTGCTCATGTTTTTAGAGGAGAGAGAATGAGAGTAATATGCTACATATCAGCAATTAACATAATAATGTATGTTATGTCACCTTGTATCGTGATGAGAGTTCCTAGATGGGAAAAAAGGAACAAAGAATAATGGTGACTTTGTGGATTTGTGCGGTGTGGTAGTTATGGAACTTGATGAATGATGTGGTGTTCAATGGTTCTTCTATAAATATAATTAGATTAACAGAGGAAATAATTGGGAGATCTTGGTCTCGGATAGCTGAAAAATCAACTATGTTAAGAGAGATTACAGTAGGGAATTGACGTATGAACCCGCGTGACTCGTTAGGTCTTGGTTTGGTGTAGAAAGTTTGTAGGGGTAAGAAAGAATAAGTTATTATAAGTTTAGTGTAATTTATAATGTTGGTGGTGATATTTTAATGCAACGTCATCCATTGTAAGGGTTGTAGAAATTTGGAATCCCTTAATAGATTCGAGTCTTTTGTAATAAAAAACTAAATATTTAGAACCAGTAGTTGGGGAGTAAACCTATTCAAAGATGATTGGGTGATGTATAGTTAATTCTTGTACTCCATAAAATCAGACCGCAGATGTTAGGACAAATCCCCACTAATAATTGCAAGATAATCTTAATTAATTATTTAGCATTGTTAATTACCACTCTTACATAATTGATTACACACTTTAACTCGACTAAAATATTAGTTGCCATGTCTAAGTGTCATTAACTTTGTGGTAATGATTTGGGTTTAAGATGGCCAACCTATGACTTCTACCCATTATTCTTGTTAATTTTTATCTATTGTTACGAAAACTCTAATTACTTTATATCCATGTTTGTTGTGTACAAATAGTATTATAATTTTCCTTTGACTACGTATAAATTATTTTTTTGGATGAAAGTTGAAAAGCAAAAATATTACGTACCACTATGAAGAATATATTATCTTCCCAATATATATAATAGTAAATGATTGGCGGTATTAATTTAATGTTTTGTTTAATATTTGAATTGTTTTGGAAAATATGAAATGGAAACAGTATTATTTTTGTGATATTTAACAAAATCATAATTTATGGATGGAGGGATTTTTTTATAAAACCGAAAATAAATCGGTTTATTAGATGCTTAACTTAATATTGGTTTTTATGTATAAATTTCTTTCTTAGTTGAAAAATTGGGTAAGACCATTCACAAATAACACTATATGAGTTGGTGTCTCGCTGAACTGATCGTGTCACTTAAACTTGGATTATTTACATCCTAATTTTTAAATAAAACCTTGATCCATGGATGAAAATCGATGAGACAGTTCCGCACATACTAAAGTATATCGTTTTCTATAAATTTAAGTCAATTAAGTATAGAAAGTTAATAATAAATAAAAACCAAAAGTATGTACATGGAAGATTGTGAAAACAATTTAAACTCAATTCACACTGTTATTTTGAATCAAGAAGCTCCAATTTAACAGTCAACTAAAATTCCTATCATATTAAATTATAATCAGTGTCACGATCAAACATGTATTTCTAGACAGAAAGTAAACGTTGTTAACCTATAAGTATAAAATTAAAAATTTCTCTTCAAATAGTATGGTGTTGACATGACTAAATGCATATATACAATGAGAAAACCACGTTTTTTAATTAGTAACTGAAATTGAATGAAAATTAAGCCAGTTGTCACATTAGTATTGATGACCATAAAATATAAAGAAATAGTGTTTCCACCGACTTTTCAAAGTTTTAATGATACTAAATTAAAGTATTGGGAGAGATATATTAATTATGATGAATAATCATTAATTCCTTAATTAAATTTGAGGGGAATTATATTGACACTATTCAATAAGTTGTTGGTCAGTTTTGTCAATATTGTTGGAAGTCATTGTCCTAAATATAATGCCTCAATTTATTTACTTACCTCTTAATCACCACTTTTTTTTAAAAAAAAAAAAAATTGAAATAAAAAACTTTCATATATATGGATAAAAGGGGTTGGGTTTAATTTGATATTTTATCGATCGTGATTTGAGTCCAAGTGTATAAAGGCAGGTGCAGATCAATGAAAAGAAAATGTTGTACGAGCATCTACAGGATCTAAATTATCATTAAACTCTCTAAGTACATTGAAAATTCATCTGTGATTAAAAAATAACTAAAGTATTTATTAATGGAATTGTTGTGATTCCTTTAGTGGTTTTGTTTCCTTTTGATCATATAAAAATATGTTTTTAATGGTCTTTAAGAAAACCATGTTTTAAATTGTTTTGCACACTTTACAAAGACATTTATGCATAATTAATATTTTCATTACAACAATGTAATAAACACAAGTAGTAATTCAATAATGTCTTTGTTTTTTGTAGTCTAACAATAAAACGTACTATGGTCCAATAAGCAACCTCTTTTTGTTTCTTTCCTCGGATTGTGCGCATGTGTGTATATATAATCTTGTCACACACACACACACATATATATATATATATAGCACTAATTAAAACAAATTTCTTGTATCTGTCATGGTTTCTTATTGTTGTATTTTATATATTTCCTCCAATATATTTAAGATCATTTCATATCTACTAAAACAATTGAATGATCACTGCATCTCTCATTTGAGTTCTAAAAGATGTGAGTTTCTATGAGTATTTACCATAAATTAAAGGCAAATGCTACTGTGCACCAGGTGCACGGATCTGGATTGGTGCAACTGGGGCGACTCGACCCGGATCCGCGCACCTGGATTTTCTTTTTTTTTTCTTTTTTTTTTCGCTTCAGACTGTTACCTTTATGTTGTAAAGATGTGACCTTTACGTTATATAAGTGTGACCTTTATGTATAAATGTTATGACCTTTATGTTCAGTAACTTAGGAAAAAAATGAAGATTTTCAGGTTTTTTCGCTTCAGATTAAGACCTTTATATTGTATTGTTGTAACCTTTATGTACAGTTCTTGTGACCTTTATGTACAAATATTATGACCTTTATAATCCATAACTTTGAAAAAAATTGAAATTTTCAAAATTCAGTGCATTTTAAGGATGGATATATGTGCAGCTAATATTTCAAAAACGTAAATATGTACAAATTTTGTTAAAATTCTTCATTTTTTTCTAAGTTAGAGTATATAAAGGTCATTACATTTATACATAAAGGTCACACTTATATAACATAAAGGTCACATGCATATAACATAAAGGTAACAACCTGAAGTGAAAAAATAAAATTAAAAAAATAAAATAAATAAAAGTGCGCGGATCCGGGTCGACCCGGACCCGATCCGAATTGTACATACACCAGTTGCACAGGAGACTAACTCTAAATTAAATGAGACATGAATATATAAAACAAGCAAGGAGAAATTCAAAAGAAAAAAAAAGTAAGTTTTGTTAATGAATAAGATATTTTATAGGCTTTAAAAACATTCATATTAAAAGAGTGGATACAAAATAGATATGCCATCTTTAACTTTATATTTGAGTTCAAAGATACATGTTATACATAATACATATGATTAAACATATTAAAACTCAGTCGGAGAAAAGACAAACATGATACTATAATCGTGACAAGAATCAAGAATTCCGAGAATTCCAAGAATATTAAATAATTCAAAAGGAATTATAAACAGAAATGTTTGAGCAATCTTCTACTACATCTCTACAAAGTTAAGAGAATTTCTATCATACTTATATTCACTTTATATTTTAAAATAATGGTTACATATCACCTATATTTAAAATCAATAATTAACTTATAACATGTATTAAATATACTAAAATATAAGATGTAAACTTGAAAATAACAAATCATCCTCCATACTCCTTATAAAGCTATTTGTAATTACTTTCATTGGATGTTCATGTTATAGGCTCATAGACCCATGTCCTCTAAATTTATACATATATATATATATATAAAATACAATAATTACATATATATTTTTGATATATATATATATATATATGTTATGTTTTAATTTTAAATGAAAAAATCAAAGGTATTGGGATAAGTAATGGTGATGATGTGACGTCATTTATCCCTCTTAATTCTCAATTAAGAAGCCGTATAAGTTCAAAATAGCCCCCATATTGTTGAGACAATTGAGAAAACCCGTTTCTTCACTAAGGACAATAACACAAATTCAATATGTACTTAAATAAAATAAATCAGTGTGATTTCATCACTAATATGTGTCTTGGAACTTATTTTATATTTACACGAATAAAACTTATTTATTCACGCAAAAATACATATATTGATATCCCAAATCTTTGGGAAATGATTAAAAAGTTAATTATATATGTTAATCAGATCCAAATAAAATTTAATGAGTTGGGCTTTAAATGCACCAATTGATTCAAGTTAAGTTGGGAATAATAGGGTGTGAGGTTCTTATCTTCATCTCAATGAGAATAAATAACCAAACATAATTCAATCTCTTAGTACAATGATAGAAACAGTTTTAGTGATTTTTTGTGATTGATTTTATTGCAATTCCATCAGGGAACCATCACATGTGAATATGTTTGGACTAAGTCTACTATACCATACCATCAAATAATGTGATAGTTTTAGGCTAAAAGGGGCAATTTCCCCTAATTAGAATTGCTTAATTTTTGCTACATTTGGTGCCTTTCTTTTTACCATACACATACAAACACTTTACTTTTAAAAGGGTATTATTTTGAGTGAACTTTTATTAAATTACATGATATGTATATGAATGAATTGATTTCATTATATGCAAACTAAACAGATGCTACACTCAATAAAATACAACATATAGAATTAAACCATGTAGCTCTAGCTGATACCTCTACCACTAATTAGTGCATCTTGGCTGTTTTTTTTTTTTTTTTTTAAATTTTACTAAATGGGTTTTGCTTAATTGACTTTCTAGTGGCTCCTAATTGTAATTACACAACTTGATTAACCTCAAAACGTAGAGTTTATTGGTTCAAAAAGAGCACAAAAAATGGGTAAATAATAGTGTATGGGAATAGAGTGATGCAGGAGAATTGGTTAATTATATAATGGTTGATGGTCCAAAAAAGGTAAAAGATAATCCCACCTAATAATACATGGTCTTGAAAGATGAAGAATAGTTTGTTGTGGTCACTCTTTATATTTGTGTTGGACTACCTTTTTTTTCTTTTAGTCATCTAATGTCTATTTCATCAACTAAAAGGTAGATTGGTAAATGGTTAATTGCAGCCATGGAGATGGAGTAGACCACTCGATGCAAAATCATCTCTACAATTCCCTCCATTTTGGCCCACTTATCTACTCCATGGAATAGATATAATTTCATGGTTGACGAGACTTATAAATATAATTTCATGAGATTCATTAGATGGAGTCCCATATTCCACAAAATGAATCCGTTTTCATATATGAATTGTGGGTTGTGGTTTTCGTGTCATAAAACTTGGTTTGTAGGAAAATATTGTTAAATCATACTCGTATAACATTCCTGTTTTTGAGATCATTTTCGTTTTCTCCTCTTGAATATGTAGGACTGAACATTTCAATGGTCCAACGATTTTCATGGGCTTGATTTTATTTAATTATTTAAATATTACCCCACAACGCACCCAATAAATTAAGTGCATGGTGAATGTATTGAGATGGAATCAAAATTGAAAATATTTTTTGGAATCATCAAAATGATATATTAGGTTTGATTGCTATCCAAGAGGATTGATTTATTGTACATTTAATTTAAATAAAAATAAGGGAAAATATGAAAAACAACCTAAACTATTGACTTTTTTCAGTTTCCAATCTAAGTTTTTTTTTTCTTATCAAATTACAACCTCAACTATTAATATTTATCAAATTGCAACTTTCGGCTTATTTTTCGACAAAAACGTGAACATGTGACCTCTCATTGAAAACGTAAGAATATGTTTACAATTTTGTAATTTAAGGCGACACTCATATAAAGTCAAAGTGGGTAATATGAGTTCTCATTTTTGTAGAAAAATAATTCAAAAGTTACAATTTGATAACTTTTAGTATTTTAGGTTGCAATTTGATAAATGAGTAGAATATAAAAAGCAACTCAAACTATCATCTCTTTGTATTTTGCAACCTTTTTCTTTTTTCTTTTTCCGATTGCAACCTAGTCTTTTGCAGATTTGTCAATTGCAAATTTACCAGTAAAATGGAGATCACATGAGAGACACGTGACTTTATTTGTTCACTTTTGCAACCTAAACTTTTTTTTTAAATTTAATTTGCAACATAAACTTTGTTTTTCATATTGCAACCAAGGATGAAAGGTTTCGGTGGAAATATAAGTATCTTAATTTTACAGAAATATCGTGAAAATATCGATATCGATGGAAATATGGATACATATATTTATTAATATTCTTCCTATATTTACCGATATTTATCGGTATTCCACCGATATTTTATCAATACTTACCTACACTCTACCAATTTTGACCAATATTTCCTTAATATTTATTTTTTGAATATCAGTCACACTCATAGCATAAAGGTGACAACCTGAGACGAAAAAAAAAAAGATTTATGATTGGATAAAACAATAAAGTTTGAGTTGCAATTGGATTAAAAAAATATGTTTTGAGTTTCAAAGTGAAAAAATTAATTCATGCCGAAAAAATGACAGAAAAATAATTTAGATTGCAATCAAAAAATCTACAAAAAGGCTAGGTTGCAATCGGCAAAAAAAAAAAAAAAAGTTGTAAAGTGAAAAAAAGCCGATAGTAGTTGAGGTTGCAATTTGATAAGAAAAATAATATTTCACCCTTGATAAATATTAGTAGTTGAGGTTGTAATTTGAAAAGAAAAAAAGTTTATGTTGGAAATTGAAAAAAGTCAATAGTTTATGTTTATGTTTTTTTTTTCACATTTAACCCTAAAAATAATAATATAAATGAGGATCTCCTAAGCAGGCGATCAATTTGTGGCAAAGTCTATTTCAGTATATTTCAGAAAATTAATAAAGATCCACTTGACAAGTTTCTACAGTTTTAAACAGCCTGAAAAGCCAAAATTCTCAAGTTTGATGTAAAACAATCAAACCTTGTTAGCCAAAAAAAAAAAAAAGGTTCAAAACATGATAATGCTAAAAAAGTCCAAAACGCCAAAATGTAGAATCTGTCTACATTATGTAATCCACAGATCGATTAACCATGCATATAAGTTATCATCCCCAAAGCCTACTAATGAATCCCTTCTTTTCTTTCTTCATCCTGTTCTCCAGTGATGGGAACTCAATCAAGTCATAGGCAAGATCACGAACAATTGGATTACGCGGAACGGCTTGGAAGGCAGGAGGAAAGGCTTCGATGCGAGGGATCGACTTTGTGGTGGGATCACCAACAGCTGATTCGTAATCATCAATTTTCTCCATCAGCAATTTTTCAACCTGAAGCAAACGAGATAAGCATGCAAACAATTGTTCAACCATGATCCTATTTCAGGTAATTTACATTTGGACACGTGCGGAAGAAAAAAGCTGAAGTTACGTGATGTACCTTTTTATCATTTCCTGTTAATGAGATATTGGAGATCTTTCTAGAAAGATTTTCTGGAGCCTTCTCCTCCTCCATAACTCCAGTTGCATGTTCTATACAAATGCTTGATCGGCAATCATTGTAAAGCATCGTTAACTCCTTCATAGCAACCTGTGATCGATCCAAGATACCAGTTTCGGGTTCAGAAGAAAGTTCTATAGGATGTTTTACATTAGAAGAAGCTTGAACTCAAGCAACTTGCACCACACACACAGAAACAAGTAGGTTTAATGGTACTAAGAACAGAAAGAGTTTCAATATTTTTCAATAACCAGATACATATAGTAGCTGGCAATGATTAAAGAGTACTTCCCATGGTAATTAAAAAGAATACACATACAACTGAAGCATGATTTATAAAGAAATCATCAAAAGCCATATTGCAAACTCTACATGAAGATGAAGTAAAAGAAATGTCAAAAAAGATGGAGGAGCATGCAACACACCTGATCAGCATGGGAAGAACTCCGAAGCTTCTTAAGAGCATCCTCAACCAGAGAACGAGCTTTACAGTACAAAGCATATGCTTCTGGCCTTTTTCCAGCTAAACTGTAGGATTTTGCCAAGTAAAAGCACCTGGACGAAATTGATGAAGAGGTCCAAGTCCAGAATGTTAGAGGGGCAATTAAGAATCGAAGGTGTTCAGAGCTAAAATTTTGGACAGAGGAAATCAAAGAGATCCTTAAGATGCTACACAAAATAATTTAGGTACTTGTTGACTATACCACGTAAGAAACTAGCAAAAGTAACAGAAAAAAATAATCCAATATTGTATAATGAAGCAAGACAATTACCTCATAGCCCACTAATTTACCTAACTATAAAACTGGCGTGTTTATAACAAAAAAAAAAAAAAAAAATCTAAATGGAGGATAGGTAGTGATATATTCTCATCTTCCAGGTGGCATCGTTGTACTTTATGAGGAAGGGATACAGAAATGTGGTAAGAAAGACTCCAGTACAACTTTCAAACAATATATTGCTAAGGAAAAGAAGAATCTTAAACAATAAGACCAAAGATAATAAAAAAGTAGCAGACTGCCTAAGTAAATATCTTGTATACCAATGGTTGGAATTAAAGCCATATAAGCTGTCTGGAGAAATGGACAAGATGGGTGGGAAAAAAAATTTGTAAGAAGGGCCAAACCTTTCTGCTCGAAAAACTAGACTTTTCAGTTCACATTCCTCACTGAAGGCCACTTCTTCTGGTTTTCTGTCTCTTCCTGAACTGACCAGATCGGAAAGGTCAGCAGCATTCTGTTTGAAAAAGTAGTTACTTTAGTAATGTTATTATATATAATACATAAGAACCTATATGTTTTACCATATTAATTGTTAACATTAATAAGAGGTTCAATGTTCATAATAAATTGAACAGTCGCTGGGTACTCACCTGTAGCAGGAGATCATACAATCGGACTAGCTCTTCAGGCCTTGTGATTTTTTCATTTTTGTCATCACGAACCTTATTGAGTTTACTCTTTGCCATGCGCACCAGCAACTGATTACGTTCAATGGTTCTCTCTCCTAAGACAGCACCAATAGCTTTATCAAGGCCACTAAGATCATCCTTCATAGTTTCGGAGTTACTTGTGGTAGCCTAAAGCAAATAAAACACCTGAATCAGACTCATAAAGACACGCTGATTAAAGATTCAAAACTCCATCTCCTGCAAATAATCTGCTTCATTCAGTGCATAAAGCTGTTTCACGTAGAAATACATAGAATAGAACAAATTCAGAGCAGCCCACCAAGTCATTTCGTATACAGCTCCTGGCTTCATTATAAGCAGCAAAAATTTTGTCAAATATGGCTAGTTTTTTCTCTGCAGGCATTGAATCTGCTCCTGGACCATTAATATCTTTCTCCAATTCCTGAGCTGATCAAATTGGCAATGCATAACGAGCTTGAGATTTGGTCATGGAAAGTTTGACAATTCATGACTTTAAATTAAAGAAATAAAAAAACCCAGTTGACATGCATGCAGCAGATACCACCATGATAGCAACTATACATGAAATGGTGGATGCACGTTTACATGCAGACATTCAAACATAAACGGCACACTTATATAAGGCTAACATGTCATGTCTTGAGGATTTATTTTCCATATCAAAATTCATTAAGAGTAGGACCATATTACACTTCGAACTCCAGAAAAAATTATCCACCATAATATACCGGAGGAATAAATTGATAACAAGGTCTACCAGATATAAGACTTGGTTGTGTTTACATGTAGACATAAATGCGGCCATAATTAACCTTTGTGCAAGCCTGCAAGGCCATTTTCTAGTACTACCACCAATAAGCATCAGGCAGGAAAATAGAGGGAAATAAAAAAATACAGAAGATGATCCATTAAACCATAAGAGAACTAATGTACTTTGACCTATGGTACTCATAAATCTTGACGAAAATCTACCTTTTAGTATGGAGACCCTAGTCTTTGCATTTGAAATGGGAAATCTATGACCAAGCCAGTGAAATTCAGTCATCGATGCAGCCTGTTGTGATCGTGCCTCAGCCATGACAGCCTGGAAATTATGAGAAAAACAAGGTAAATTATCGATGAGGGCCATCCATAACAGATGTGCTACACTACCAGGATAGTAACTTACAGAACACAGGCACTCTGCTTTAAAAAAAATTATTGTATTCATTAGTATCAGCTACTAACTACATATCATAAACTACCTAATTCAAGAAATAAACTCACCTCCAGTTTAGCTCTGAAAAGGTCCAGAGCAGGCCCTTCCATTTCTCCTACATGGAGTAGTTCAGAAGTTTGTAAATTTGACTCCCCAATTTTGTGCAGGCAATATCTTATGCTAGGTTCAAGTTCCTCAACCCGCTCCCGGCATAAAACTTGGTTCTCTAGATCTCCATACTTCCCCAGTTCCTCATAAACAGCCCTATCAAAAATCAAGGAAGTTAACTAGCATCAAACAGATCCAAATGATGGCAACCATAGCCTTCCTGATACAGTACAAAATACGCATGAAATAGCAAAATAACATATAATTGATAACTTTAACTTCATCGATCAAAAGAACAACTATTATTTAATTTTCTGCTACAAGAAGCTTCATGGAGAATCAAATGTACCTGGCACTTTTGAAGCACTTGAGCGCAATATCCCAGTTCTCATCCTTTTCAAATAGCAAACTCCCTTTCATATAAGAGGCGTAAGCCTGAATAATAAAGAAAAAAGCTCCTCGATAAGAAATAACACATTTTTGTGAAATGCCACACGACCAAGGCTATCTCTTTTTCTTTCTTTTGTCGTTTTTTTTTTCTGTAAAATTAAGAACACCAAATTGAAAAGAATTTCTGGCAGCACAGTTACTAAATCAATAATTCTACAATTCAGACCATTATGACAAGGCAAGCGTCCCCAAACCTAGAAATCCCAAAAAAAAAAAAAAATGAAGCTCAAAGAAGGAAGTTACATAATCGGCTAAGTGGCAACTAAATTGATGTGACAAATTACTTAGCCATGTTTTCCCTTAAGACGAATACTTGAATTATTTCTGGGCTACCTGTTGTAAAATATTCTTGAAGCTGCTTGTAGTCCCTAGAATAACATCTGAACTCCAAGAGCTTATTTAACTTTTCAAGGAGAGGTTGTAATGGACAAAATAACTTTTATGTTTTTTTTACTTGTATTACAACATGCAACTGAAAATTTTATGGTAGAATGATCAAACAATAGTAAGAAACATTAGGCACTAAAAGTAAAGTGATACAAAAGCATTAAACAGTTTATCATTCTATGAGGAAAAATAACATGAACACTGGAAACACATTCTCAGATTATTTACCCAAACTAAAAGTAAAGCATCAAAAAATAAGTCGAAGCAGCCAACCAAAAGATGTGATTCACACCTCTGCTTCCAGTGATGTTCTCGAATCACCCTTGATGGAACACAACTCTTGAAAATGGGTGGCCCATTTTACTGCCTTCCTTAGCCTGCCAATGAGATAGCTCCTCTGGCGTGCATTTGGGCCATCTGGTAACGTTTTCTTTTCCATTGCATGGCTCCATGCTCTTTCAGAAGCATATAGGACCAAATGAAGAAACCTAGATTGGATCCAGGACCATTAGCATAATTAAAGAAAATTTCCACCAGTAAGATTTTAAAACTATAACAAAGGGCAGATTCAGAACCCAAGACTTCCAAGACTGCATATCATTCTCTGGATTTTGAAGCCTCACATAGATAAAAATTAAACCAATTAGATATGCACATTCTATTTCCTGCATGCTGGATAATTGAAAATTTGTTTTCCAACAAGAATTTGGTGATACAGCACTTGTAGGGAAGAACTTATATTGGGCTGTTAATAAGGACTAACCCAAATAATTAATTGAATCTGAAGAAGGGACTGCTATCTCTTTCCTTGAATGAAAGGGAAAGCACAAAATTCCTTCATGTTCTAGTAATATTAAAAAAAATTAAAAAAAGAAAAAACTGAAACTGAAAAGAATATCATATAATCACAATACAGAATCAACTTGCTAAATTTCTTGATCCACATTTATTTAATAAGCCAGTAATAGACAACTAATATCTACATTTCAGGTATTGAGAATACATTCCCACCAACCAAATTTCGATTTATTCCTAACTGAGGTTCTACAGCACAAATTGGTCTACATCAGACAGCATTTCTCCATTCAGTCATAATTTGTTGTCAAAGAAACCAAGATAGATTATTTTCAAATTTAGCTATTATTAGACAAATATTAAGATGAACTAGAAAAAGCACTTGTCAAAGATTACTGTTTTTCTTAATTTAAAAAAAAACAATAATAATGCCTTATCCATAGTAGATAAGAAAATTGTATAAAAAGATAGCCGAAGAAGGAGTTTGGAGCCAGCTGCACACCAGAGATATTATGAAGGCTCTTCCCTCTAGGAGGGCAAAAGAAAAATGTATGCATTAAATACAATTAGTTTCATAATACAAAGGATACAGAGCATCAAACAATTGTACCATTAAGAATGGCAACAGACATAGGTTCAGTTACAAGTAACGAACCATTTGATTGGTGATAATGAAATAAACAAAATGTCATTCAGAATCCCTACAGGGAAAAGGCGTCATATGACAACATGCATTTTTGGTGGTTTGAGCGGGAACATCTTTCACTTGTAACGATTAAAAAGCAAAGTGTACAGTCAACAGAAAGCGCACGAGCTAACAGAAAAAAAATTCTAGTTTGTGAAGTTACATATATGTGCTCAATGAAACACCTACCTGACTTCAGTAGCTGTAGATGCAGTTATCGCTCTCTTGGTATATTTTCCACGGCCATGTGTGAACTTCAAGGACTTATACAATCTACGCAATCGTGCAGTGCAGTACCTCCTAACAACTCAAAATTCAAGCAAAAACAACTTCAAATCCAGTACAAGAAGGCCCAAACAAGTAAGCCTTTCTTTACCAATTCCCAACCAAACATCCGATCCCCCAATACAAATTATAATTAAACATTTAGTACAGCTCATTGAGAGTTATACAATGCAAATGCATATATATATCTATACAACACGCAAGCGCACACGCTAATCTAACAACAGAACAGAGCATAATCACCTGTAACGAGCGTAATCACCAAAGCGCAATCCGTGCTGCATTTGCGCTGATTTCAATAGTTGCAACACTGCAAAATCACCCCTCCAAAGTAAGATTGCTGATTGATACAAAAAACAAATATCATTCATATAGAATGGAAGAGAATCACCATTGATTGAGAATTTAGGGTTACTGATCTGATCAGGGACAGCTGAGTTCTGATCGTCGATTTCCATCACAGCGACGTCGTTTCCCTTCGCCATTAAAATTCTGAATTGAATTTGAGATCTAAATTAACGACGGCGTCTAATAACAATGGGGAAGGCAAGGTAAACGAAGGAATATTCCGGCAAGTCCAGGCCGCGCCGAGTGCGTCCACGGCGGCGGAGATATATAGGGGTTCAGTTCTGTAACGCTAAATTGACGCCTCTCTACTGCTCCTATTGGTTATTACATTGAGATATATTAATATGGGTAATTTAGCGGGTCGGGTCACTATCCGTGTGGGTCAGGGCATCCAATATGCACATTTTTTACCTCGAACATTATTCGTTCATATAAAATATAAACATTTTCTTAAAAAATAAAAGAGTGACACTTGTGTGTCCAGGGGCACGATGCCTTCAAATTAAACTTTACATGTATCATGTGTATACTATTCAGGTATCACATGTATACTCTTATATATATATATATATATATATATATGATACATGTAGAGTATATTTATAACACATATAGAGTATATATATAACGCCTAAAGAGTATGTATATAACACTTAAATCAGTGTCCTATGTGCCCCAGAGATATATAAGTTGAGTTACTCTCCTGTGCACCAGCTGCACGGATTTAAGATCCGTGCAACTGGGCTGGGCGCCTAGCCCGCGCCTCTTTACTTTTTTCGAGTGTTTTGGTCGTTACCTTCACGTTATGTTAGTGTTACCTTCGTGTTATGTTAGGGTTACCTTCGCGTTATGTTAATGTGACCACATCTTCAAATTTCATACCCTTAATTTAAAATCACTAAACTAAAATAACACGAGGGTAACACTAATATAACATGAAGGTAACACTAACATAACATGAAAGTAACATTAACATAACATGAAGGTAAAAAACAATGTTAATCATACCTTCATGTTACATGAGGGTAACACTAACATAACATGAAGGTAACCCTAACACAATATGAGGGTATGACTGCCTAGAACGAATCTTGGTGGGTTTGAGCGCACCCACCAGGCGCATGGGGGCGCGTCAGATGCGCGTGGGGGGTCTAATCCATGCACCAGTTATATAAAATATTTTGTCATATAAGTTTTTGCCAAAATAAAAATGCTATATAGGATTTCAAAATTGAAGTCCACATATTTGTTTAGGCTGGCAATTTAATTTCAATTTACCTTATTAAGAATATAACAAGCAAAAAATGGGAAAAGAAAAAACCAAGCAAAATCTGGAGAAAAAAAAATTAAAAAAAATATATATATATATACACACTATAAATTTGACTATATGTATCAGAAGATTCGGATAAATATTTGTTACTGAAACAATAATTATTGGTCGAAATCTGATTATTAATATACATGATCACTTTTTGTCAATCATCAAATACATTCCAATCCCATTAGATTAGCACAAAAACTTGGTTGAGAAGGTAACACAATATTTTTGTAAGACGAATCATTTTTACCCATTTATCAAACTCATATCCATAAATTTATATGTGAATGGTAAGGAGTGGATCATGGGTTGATCCGTCTCGCATGAAATGATCCGTGAGATGGTCTCACATGAGACTTAGTCTTAGATTAAATAAATTCAAACTTGGTTATTTTTTAAAAGGGTTAAATGCGCGAAACTCCCATGTGTTAAGGAAATGTTGCGTCGGACCCTCATGTGATACGGAAATTGCATCGGGAACACGTCGAAGTTTAAAAATCCGACACGAAACCCCCAAAACTGTTACAATTCACGAGATTGATATGCACGCGCCTGAGCTGTGATTTTTCTTCATTTTTGACCGTTATTTGTTGGGAAAAAGACAGAATTACCCCCACTTTGTCATTATATATGTTTGTGCACAAAATCTTTTTCCCTCTCACTCCCCATTTGAAAATACACGACCCCTGCCTCCCAAAAACCAGTCAGGTTTTTTTTTAATTTCTAATTATTTAATTCATATTGATTTTGTTATATATTTAGTTATAAGTTTAGTAATATTTAATTTGCAGTTTAGTGTATTTGTAATTATTGTGTATTTAATTTTAGTGTATTTAATTTTTATACTCAATACTTATGTACTAACTCAATTTCTTATAAATTTTTTAGGGTAAATGTCTTCCACATTTAGGCCAACCATGTCAAAAAATGAAGAACATTTAGATTTATGATATAGTTATAAGAAGTGTTATTGCCGTAAAAATGTTGAAATAAAAGTTGTTTGTCCGTCCAAAGCTACCGTGGGTAAACTATTTTGCACGTGTCGATCGTCTCAATGTGGGTATTTTGCTTGGCTTGAACCCACATCGATTGGAAGGAAGAATCATTCGATTGAAATGCAAATGTCGAATTTTGACGAAGAAGTGGACTCTTCCGTCAATAATAATTCTAAAGAATTATTTTCCAAATGCGACGATCTGTTATTGAAGATTGAGTGGCTTGACAAAAACCAAGCAACTATCAAAAAAATTATTGTATATTGTGTTGGTACTTCTTATTATTGTAATTCTCAAGTAGTACTTGAACTTCGAAGTAATTAATTGCGATTATTTGTACCCAACATGTGGCTATTTTCCCTTATTCGCCACCTATGAATATGCATATGCAAACTTGTTTAAATCTTTTATTTTGATGAAATTCAAAAACCTGTAATCTGCCTATGTGAGACAAGAAAATATAAAAATGTGGCCACTCAATATTATAAGATTCAAACAAATACAAAAGAAAAAAAAAAAAAAACAGCTTAAGGAACAATTGATTAATGTTGCTGCCTAATTTAAATAAATTCCACAAATTGTCTTCAAATACATGGCAATATGTACCCAAAATATGTGCCCAAAACAGAAATTTGTATCCCCAAATTAGCCCATATGTACCCAAAACCTATTGTCAACCATGTACAAAATAATCACAAGTGTTTTTCAGCAGAAAATATAAGCCCAAAACACCCTATTGTATCAAAAAATACAACTTCACAGCCTGCACAAAATGTACAACTAATACCGTAAATATAAACCAAATTGCCATTCTCATCCATTCATAGTTGTCCTTCCCTTGGGATTCTTCTACTTCCTAGCTGATTTAGAAGAAGGAGACATAGACTGATGAACCTGTCAAAACAGTGAAGAAATGTGAGTAAGATCCAAAATTCAGACCCCTGTCAAAATGTGCACATATGGTTCTTTTGCTACCTCAGCTTGTGCATTAGAGTGTTGGGAGGGATTTTCAACTGTTGAGGCTCGAGTGGCCTGCTGCTGAGTGAGGTTAGAGGGGGCTGTTACAGCAAGAAGAGGGCCTGGTTGGTAAAGATGTTCAAACGGTTCAAAAAACCGGAACCGGATCGGTTCGAATTGGCGGTCAACGGTTCCGGGAACCATTGACCCGGTTTCGATTCCAAACCGAAACTGGGAACCACCGAGAACCGATTATGTTCTGATTCCGGATATGTCAAACCGGCGAACCAGCGATTCCAAGGCCGGTTTATGATATATATATTTTTAATTTTTTTTGTTTCCCGACACGTGGATGGCCGAAATTTGAAAGAAGATAGTCGTTGGAGATCAACGGCCCAGATCAAGTGTCCGTTTGGAACCGGACGAACCGGAACCGACGGCTTTCGGCAATTCAAATCCAACGGCCGAGATCAAGTGGCCGTTGGCGATTGACGGGCGAGATTATCCGAAAAAAGTAAAAGTTTAAAAAAAAGGAAAAAGGGAAATCGTCCGGTTTGAACCAGTCGAACCGTCTATGGCCGGTTCAACCGGCGGTTTCGAACCGGAACCAGAACCGCCCGCCTCATGGTTTGGTTTCGGTTCCATCATTCCGGAATCGCTGAACCGGCAGTTTGGTTGGTCCTCAAAATAAAAGGGAATCACAGACAATCCCTTGTACTCATTGAACAAGGGTAAATTGCTCGAAACACCCTTGTGATTACGAAATGTTGCGCCGATCCCCCTATGATATCAAAATTGCAAGACTAACAAGTGTGATATCATAAAATCGATGCGAAATACCCAAAATCAATAAACTTGATAGATGTGATGTGCACACGCATGATATACGAATTTTCTTTTTGTTTGACCATTTTTTGAGTGCGAAAAGATAAGATTAACCCTACCTTTTAACTATATATTTGTTATATCTTCCATTGTTTTAAATGCATCAAACCACTTATCCACACCCATGACCCACCCAAGATAACACTCTTTATTTATTTAATTTAATTTGACATTTTTTTGTAAAAAAAATTATTAACAGCTTTTTAATATTTAATTTATATTTTATCATTAATTTATTTTTAATTATTGCTTACCAATTGTTTAATTAAATGATTTTGTATTTAATTTTTTTACTAATTCTTTTCATATTAATTTACGAGTGTTAAAATTTAACACTCTTTATTTACCAATTATTTATATTAAATATTTAAAATTAAAATTCAAAGATTGATCAAATCTTCCAAAAATTTAAATAAAGCTAACATTCATAGAATTAATTATCAATACTTCTGAAAATAATTTGATCAAGATCATTAATAAAGATAATTCAAATAATTAAGATCAAACCGAATCTAACTATAATTTCAAAATAACTCAAATAATCTAATACAATCCAAATAATGTCATATCTTAAATTCTAAATCTAATTTTTAATAATTCCATTATCTCCATCATCTTATCTCCGTTATTCTAGATTGGATAGTCAAATTTAAAGGTCATCTAGTATTAAAATTAACAAAAAAATTGAAATAATTTTTTGATCAAGTGTACGAAGCACATATATATTTTGCAATTCACATAGTTAGCGCCTTACATATGTAGACACAACCTTGGAAACATAGGTTTGCAGATTCAGAACCTTGGAGAAGTCAATCACTTGCACTTTGATCCTACAGAATGGCTTTGATCCACCAATGGTTCGTTCAGCTTCAACATGTGTTGGGACCTTTTAAAGCAGAATCAGCCTCCAGTTGAATGACACTTTGAAGCAACAACAATGTCTCAACATTTAATGGACTTTTTCATCTAATTACATTGCCAACAACAAATTCTTTCTCATGCCAAACATACAAAACAAATCTAAATCAACCTATAACCATTTTTCCTTCCAAATTTTTTAAAAATATTGTTGAAAATAACCAAATCTAAACATCACGATCGCCTATCTCTCGCCAGAAAACTCCATTGTTATACACCAAGTTCTAAATTAGATTTCTCTCAATTCTCAACCAAAATATATGAAATTTGTACCAAAATGATCCTCTACTCAAACCCAAACATAACCTCATACCGATTTATGAAAAACTATTCGATTTTGAGTCAAATTGATCGAAATACGAGCAAAATTGCAAAGCAAAATATTCGATTTTGTGTTCTACTTTTAGTTCATAATTTTACAAATTGATTGGGGGTTTTAAAACCCATGATATTAGCTTTCTTCTGTTATATTTATTTGAGATTTTCATTTGATTTATGTTTTCCAATATTGAAATTTTTTTTTCAAAAATCAAAAGGTTTGAGAAGTGATCAAACACAACGATCTACATAGAATAAAATGCAAAGAAGTCTCCTATTTTTCATCTTATCAATCATAACATAGATAGAAAAAGAAAAAAAGAAAGAAAAAAAAAGGAAGAATAACTCACTTCTTGGCAATCTGCAATGGAGGCCTGCAGTTCTGGATCACTCACGTTGTTCTCCTCTTTCATTTTCTTTTTTTTTTTTTAATTAAACTTTATTTTGAGGGTATAACGGGAAATTAAAAATAAAATTTAATAGCGTTAGACTCAATTCAAAAAATGGGTGTATGTCGAATTTATGATATCACACGTGTTATCCTTGCAATTTTGATAACAGATGGGGGAGCGACGTTGATTTTCCTAATCACGAGGGGTTTTGATGCAATTTACCCCATTGAACAATGAGATCAAACTTTGATCATCTCTAATAACCCTCAACACCCCATCAAGATCTACCCCTCGTGAACATGAATACACCTCTACATTTGAACTTTTCCCATCGCACTGATCCCTATAAATCTCTAGTAGATTGTTGAAGAAAAACCTATCAACATTAATAGGTGGTATAACTACCCTCAACCCACCCACATATTTCAGTTTACTAAGCTGCCTAAAACTACCCCACCCATGCATCAAAAATTAAGTAATCAGCATCATCATCAGCCATAGTCTGGAACAACAATCAAGCAAACACATAGGAATCAAACTAATATTGTATTAATAAAACATTCATAAGCATAAACTAGCCTCATAATGCACTTAGGATTTACTCATACAATCAAATTAATCTCATACAATCAATTGGCCTCATAAATCAAAATGCAATCAGAAATCCCTAAATCCTAAGCATAACTTAGCAATAATCCTAAGCATGAATAAATCAGAAATTAGTAGCATCATCATGTGAAGGAATCCCTATAATTCAGAATATGACATACAATTCAAACCAATGACTCAAAATCTTAATTCTGTGTATTCAGGAAACCCTAATACTCTAATTCGAAAAACCCTAAATCCCTATTTCTCTAATTCAGGAAACCCTAAAGCCCTAAATCCCTACTTTCGGAAACCCAAAATCCCTAATTTAGGACACCAGAAATCCCAAAGAAATTGCCAAAACCCCAGAAATCAAAATCATCTAAATATACCATTAACTAAATATTTTAGAGTTTGTAACAGAAAAAAAAAAACGAAAACACAAGTTTTGGGTTGAAGCAGAAAACCAAAAATCAACCCACAGTTTAAACGATGAACAATATTCAAAAATTCATGTACCAAATATCACCTAAACCCTAAACCCACTACCATTTTATGCTTACACCCCAAAAACGAAGAGAAACTCAAAAAATGCAACATACCTTTTCGACAGCGACAAACCTCCAGTCACAAACCCTACCCGACACACCTCCACTCATAGGGCTTCCTCGTACACTACAATTAAATGGAAATATGGGAAGATAACAAAAAAACAGTGAGATTTTGGTAGAAATGGGATGGGAATTGGTCGGAAACAGGATGAGATTTGGTGGAGCCCTATCCTTTCTCTCAACCCTCTAATCCGTGATAGAATAACTTTGAATATTCCATTTAGGTTATATCAGGGACATACCGGGAATTGCAGCCTCTAATCCGTGATAGAATAACTTTGAATATTCCATTTAGGTTATATCAGGGACATAACGGGAATTGCAGTGTCAAAAATTAACGTTGTTTAACTCTGTTAAATTACGTGGGACGTGTGAGTTTATGAACTTCCACATGTTCCTCATGCAATTTCCGTATGACAGGGGGGTCCGGTGCAACATTTTTATATCACAAGGGGGTTTCACACATTTAACCCTTTTTCAAAAGTTAAGATGATATTACACAAGTTTGAACTCTCATGGTTACGGAGTTCTTTTTGTTTTGAGCAACTCTTGTGTGAGACTGTCTCACAGATATTTTTTCGTAAGACAGGTCAACCCATAATCCACACTTAGCAATTCATATGAAAGTTTGTGGACATAGGTTCAATTCATTGGTAATAAGGATCCGTCTCACATGAGTTTTTGTGTTTTGTTTTTTAATGTCATTTTTGAATTGGATGCAAAAAAAGTTGTTGATGCGCTTAATCTGTAACACCCCGAATAAAATTAAGACCTAATTAGAATATATGAGAATGATAATATATAAGTTAACTCATAAAAATTGAGTTTTGATTCGTCTTTTCATAATTTAGATTTAAGTCGTAAAATCAATCTACCAGTATAAAATATTTCAATACACTATTATGATAATCTAATGTTAATTGTTAATTATGACTTTTTTTTTTTATATGACGGAGAAGATAAAATAAACCGTTAATAAAAATCCAAGATAATGATTAATTCGTAAATTATACTACCTCCGTCCCAAAATAAATGACGTTTTAGCCTTTTGCACATATATTAAGAAATGTGATAAAAAGTCCAATCTACCCCTATTTAAGTTTAATTAATGAGGTGCTTTTATCTCTTTAACACATTTAATTTGAGGTGAGTAAATAGGGGTATATTTGGTATATTGCATGTAAATATGCTTTGGAATACGAAAACGACAATTATTTTGGAACAAATTTTAGTTGCTAAAACGTCATTTATTTTGGGACGGAGGTAGTATATTATATCGGGAGTGGAGTCATGTGGACATGTTACCTGCACTGAATCTTATATTTATGACAATGGTACAAATATTAGTAATTGTGTATTATATTTATGACAATGGTACAAATATTTGTATTGTGCATTATACTACCTCCGTCCCAAAATAAATGACGTTTTAGCCTTTTGCACATATATTAAGAAATATGATAAAAAGTCCAATCTATCCCCTATTTATGTTTAATTAATGAGAAATTTATATCTCTTTAACACATTTAATTTGAGATGAGTAAATAGGGGCATATTTGGTATATTGCATGTAAATATGCCTTGGAATACGAAAACGACAATTATTTTGGGACAAATTTTAGTTACTAAAACGTCATTTATTTTGGAACGGAGGTAGTATATATTATTAAATTGTTTGATTCATCCAATTTATTTAATTAATGGGGTTGGTCTCGATTGATAATTTTTATGCGAGATCTAATTATCTGTAACTCGTACACAAAATACAATTCTCGACTCAATTCGTAATCCAAAACTCGATCCAAGGGTGGAAAAGGGTGAGTCATCACATGGATGCCACCTCACCCCTTCTTTGCATGACACCTATCACCCCCATCACATCTCTTTCTTATCTCTCTCTCCTCTCCATCCCTCAAATATCTCTCTCGTACAGGATAGAAAGGAAGAAAAGGGGGAACCCCTTCCCCTTCAATTTCCATCTCTTCATCTGATCTCTCCCTTACCTCATATCTCTCTCCATTTTCCTTTTCCATCTTCTCTGAATATTATACATATATATATGTATATAAATGAATTTCTCTCTCTCTCGGTTTTCCTGTCGATCGCCGTCGTGTTTGGGCGCCGCCGTGGGTGGCGGTGCTAGGTGCGGGTGTGTGCGTGTGTGGATGGGGGCGGCACCGTGAGCGGCGCCGCCGTGCTGTGATGTGTGTGTGCGTGTGGTGTGTGTTGCTGCCGGGGAAAAGAGGGAGAAGGGGAAGGGCGGCGCCACGTCGGGGTGACGCCGGGCAGGATGCCTGCGAGGTGGGGGAGTGTTTCCAGCGACGGGCTGTCGCCGGTAGGGCCGCGGCGGCCAGGGAGAAGGGGGGTGGCGATGGGCAGGGGGAAGAAGGGGGGAGAGCGACGGGGGCTGTGCAGGGGAAAAAGGGGGCGCCGCCGTGAGTGGCGGCGCCGTGCCAGAGGGCGAGCGGACGGCGGCTGAGCGGTGGCGGCCGTGCGAAATGGAGCAGAAGGAGACGGGCTTAGTTGCAGGGGATTAGGGGCTGATTTTTGGAAATTCAATTCTCTCGAGGGACTTAGTTGCAAAAGCTTTATTTTTGTTACATATTAATGAATTAATCCCTTATCTTTTACCTATTTATAGTTTAGTCCCTGCAACTTAATTTAATTGTTGTTGAGCCCTAAATATAGTTTCAATTACAGATTAGACCTCAGATTTATGAAATTAATATTATGATATCAAATCTTATAATTTATGTATAAAAGAGACTAGAGTGACGTTTAAAATGATACGAAAAATACGACGAACCATAGTTAGGATAGGAAAACCCTATTACGAGGCTACAATCATATAAATCCTAGATTCGATTAAATTCTAAACCTAGGATCACGAATCTTTTTCCATTCGGGGATTTATTCTCCTAGTTATTCCGATCGTATACAGTTAAGTTAGACGCTAAGATGGACTTCTACGTTATGTAGGATTTCCAGACGGAAGGCAGGATTAAGGAAGGGGACAGTTTATCGCAAATCAACTTTTGATTATCGAGGTGGGGGTAAATTATGTGTTTTATTAGGTGTTAAAATGTGCGCAATTAATTATGTACAAAATGTGATCAAGTTGATTGTACTTATTTGTGATTGAATTGGACGTTGACGTTCAGCGTTCCTCTTCAATCAATTATGTGTGTATGCGTATGCGTGTGCAGGAGTTTCAGACGTGGCTCCGTTATGTAAAGTTCGAGGTTTCAAATATGGCCTCGTTAATGTCTATGTGGGGGAATTCCGAAGGAACTTATGTCGGAGGGGTAACTCCGATGCACCCCGGGTCAAGAGACCCGAGGAATGCAATGCCTTCGTTATGTTATATTCTTTCCCGATGTTAAATGTATAAATGTTTGATGTATGTGCCTTTACCTCCACTGAGTGTTTCTTTCGCACACTCACCCCTATATGTTTAAATGTTTAGGACAGGGTATGCGAACGTGGCATGCTGGTAGCCGATATTATCAAGGTCAATGAAGATTTTAAATACAGAATTTTATATTTATAAATTCCAAACATGTTTATTTATGTAAATGTTTATTTTATCGCTCTTTTTATTGTATAACAAATTTGTTTGTAAAGAAAGGAATTTCAAGAAAAACGTTTCCGCTGCATTTTCCAAAAATTCGTATTTCATACCAATGCTTCATGGAATAATATTTTACAGCTATTTTCCAGAATTTAGTTTTCTTTATTATTACTGAAAAGGTCTAATTTTAATCTAAGTAATGCCAAAGCAAGATTTTATGTTTTTAAGAAACGGGGCGTTACATAATCGTTCGATTCTTGGTGCACAAAAACTCATGTGAGACGGTCTCACAGATAGTTTTCGTAAAATAAATTCTTATTACCCATGAATTAAATTCATATTTACAAATTTTCATATGAATTGCTAAATATGAATTATGACTCGTGAATTAAATTCATATCTACAAATTTTCATATGAATTGCTAAATATGGATTATGACCCATGAATTAAATTCATATCTACAAATTTTCATATGAATTGCTAAATATGGATTATGGATTGATCTGTCTCACGAAAAAAGATTTTTAAAACTGTCTCATACAAAACCTACTCCACTACTATCCATTGTTTGTCACGAGATTAATTCTTCATTTGAACTCTGGTGATTGGACTGATCCACCCAGTTTTAATGGTGAACATGCTCCAAAAACATTTGCTGCACCTGTGATCCTTTATATTTACTTTATTTCCAGAAAAAAAGAAGAGGATCAATTTCGTATCGTTTTTATTTGTTATAGATGTTTTATTGATTATTATTGAATATGAAATAATGCATACAAAAGCCATGTTATTAGTATTACACATTTCAAGTTTGTAGTGTTCAGTTCAGCCACAAAAGGGATGCATCAAAACACAACTATAAAGTTTTAACTGTCCAGCTGTCCATGTTTTCCTCACTTCAAACACAGATACAATGAACAGAAGAAGCAAACATCATCTCTCCCATCCATCAAACTTACATGGCTTCTCATGCATTAGCATTTCGTCTCGTGGAAGTTGACGATTATTTGAGCTCTTCATCGAGTTATTATCACGAATCCAAATCTAGATCAAAGCTGCTTACCCTAACAACAGAAAACATGCAACAATGAGTTTATCACTCAAGTGCAGAAAAATGCGAGCAACTCAGTAAAATGACCAGCTCACCCTTCTCTATCTGAACTTGACAAGATTATGGTTGAACTCAATGATGAAGGTTCGTATTTCCATGGGAGCAAGCTCGACAACCAACTTCAGAGGATCTACAGGGCCACCTCTCGGGTCAGTGTATGGTTTTGTATCCAGGCCTTCTACTTTCCAAGATAACCGTTTCAGTTCCATTTCTTCTCGTTCCTGGTTCGCAGATAGACTCATTTCCTTGATATTGTCAATCTGATGGCATTTTCAAAAGTGAGTATAAATACGTAAAACTGAGATATTATTAACCAACATTAGTTTGATCACCTTCTTATTAGGAAAAACTTTCTTCAATTCTACGGTTGCCATGACAGATAAATCCTTGTCCTCACCAACCTTAATAGCATAAAAGGAGAAAGAGAGCATTTAAATATCATTACCAATGTTATATTTCACAAAAAAATGTATCTATAGTGCATGATGTAAGAACATAAAACCTCGTATAGATGAGCCAACCGAAAGAGAACGTTTCCATCTTCAAGCTCCTGAGGTGGCAGAAAGTGTGATGAGTCTGAAAAAATACTCAAGGGTAGAAAAAATCGAGAATCCTGATGGTGAACATGTGCCAATTTAAGAAATTTACCTGGAGGGTTAGTATTGCAACATTATCAGGTAGAGTGTAGGAAGGATCCATGGCTGAGAAAGTCGATACAGGGAAATTTGTCCATTTCTCGTCCTGTGTATATATGAATGCAATATCTGGTTAAAAATGTCAAACAAATTGTGTAGACGAGCATTATGGTGACACAGATTACCTGCTCACTGAAGGCTAAGAGAAAGGGAGAGTATATCTCTTGTCCAAATGAACGGCGCCACTTGGATCCCTCACCAAGTGGATCAAATCTGAGATAGTACTTCCCTTGGACCTGTCAGAGATCGAGAATGTAAATTAATGTAATAAGACATACACAAACTCTGATGTTATCCATAAATTTATCTATTGCCATCTTAACCACTATTTTTTATGCCACAAAAAAGTTTGTTTTCAGTCATTATTATTAGCAATTTAAACATAATGGTCGAGTATTTGCAACTAGTTTTCTTATTTCTGATTTTCCATTATCAGCACGAGTTAAGTGACTTTAATCACATACTGAGATGAAAAGAAGATGTTAGATGAAGGGCTAATACAGTAACATGGTGATGGAACTATTAGCAGTATTTGAGGAAAAAAGTCTACTTACTGTCAAACCAGAACATGTCTTGTGAACACAGACTGTTTCGTTTAGAGCTTCATCAACGCCTCTACCATCATCATGGAGCAACCTCCTACATAATGAGGCCTTATATTACTACCTTAAGTACATGTGTATTGGTGACAATAACTACAAAAAGGTATAAAAGGTGAGAAAGGAAGGCACTACCGCAATAAGATATAAATAGAAAGAAAAAGAATAACCTGTGTAGCATTATCTCCACTTCGCCATCAACAACACTTGATCCTCCAACTGATCTGTCCACCAAAACTGATAGCTCTGTGTCCTTATCTTTTATGTACATTCCAAGATTTATCTAACAGGAAAAAAAAAAAGAATGAGTTACAGAAAGAAATCGAGAAGTACCCAAGCAAATTCACACTCAATATTCATGTGATATGCTGTGCAGTAGTGAAGGCAAATTCTAAGTTTGGGACAATATAAGATAACTATAATTCCAAAATTAAATTTGTACTGACAAATGCGTGTGTAGAACAAATCTTTCAGAAAAAAAGTTAATAAAATATGCTGGCTTTAATTAAAACATACCGGGTAGTAGTTTCCTGCTACTGGTTGGTTCACTTCAAGATTCCAATCAGTTCTGTAGTCCCGAATCTTTGCAAAACAATGAAAACTTGTAAGGCCGATGCATATAAATTTTTACATACGCGTTCTCTGGCTGTTACATACCCGTTCAAGAAAATCACGTCCATTCGAGTCTGTATAACATGTTTTGTTGTTTGCTATCTTAGTTTTTATCTGAGATACAATCTCTTTCCCGTTTCCATCATCAATGGGTATGGGGCCGACCTGAAATCCAGGATTACAAGGAAATCTTGACATAAGATTCCAGATTTTGCTTCTCTATCTTTAGATGACTAATAATATAATCAAACGGACAGATAAAATATAATTTAGTAAAGGGAAAGGAAATCAACTTACACTAAATTCAACCTCAGCATGTTCAACCTCCTTGTATACTCTTGTAACCTACGCAAAAATATATTAACAGTTCATGATAAGAATAAAGAAAAATCAGAGCCAGCTCTTTGTTCTTTCAGCAGAAGCGAACATTTCACTTCTTAAATTCTATAAGTTTGACACACTGCATAGATTCAATTAGCAGTTAGAAGTCAGAGCCATGGTTGCTAGTTACGAATTGAAAACGAAAACTTAACTTTCCAATTTTGCTTCAAGTTTCTTCATCAAGTCAGCAAATGAATCTCAAAAATAACAACTCTAAGCACTAATAGATCTTGCACAATTTGGGAGGTATAGTCACCTACAGAAGTGTCCGAGTTCTCTCTAAAATATATTAGACACTGAATCTGGTACTAACCTGATATATCCATGAATTAATCGTCTGATGAACTTCATCAAAGAGTGGTCCTCTGAAAACTGTAAGTGGAGTCTGCAATAGATGTTAAATAAATCATTGCTAAATCATTCAAGCATAAATAAGCAAGTGGTATAACAATTAACAAAATGTAAATACCTTTATATCAGACTGTATCGGGAATGTGCCATTTGGGCGGAAAATATATGCTCCTGAAGCCTTTAACAAGTAAATGAAATTACTGATTAATTAAACTCCAAAACATCAACTTGGAAGGAAAATCTAAAATACACGTTATTATTACCTGTTTTTCATCAGTACTCCCAACATAATAAGTGTATGATTGCTCCAGAGAAACGTTCACCTTCATTACAAATTATGCACAGTATGTTAGTAGACTTTCTCCGTTAGTTGGCTTGGACAATTTTGTTACTCAACTGTGAAAATCACTTTATAAAGTTAACCAAGAATACATGACACTATTTCAGGATGAAAATGATAAGACAAACAACAATAAGAGGCTATTTCTATATGGCATACCGAGTTTTTGCCATTAATATATCGCGTAAGATGTCCATTATTTCCATTATATATAAGCTTCAAGTTGCCAGGCCCTACTTCTATGGCACCACCTTGACTCCCATCAAACAAGTATGATGTCGGATTTATCGAAACAGAAGCTGGAAATGCAACATGTGAATATTTAAATGAGTATTGTTGTATTTCAAAAACTTGATTCAGTAAGAGCATGAGTCTCACATTGACCACTTGAGATTACATAAGTGTTAAAACCCAAAGGCGGAACTTCTGCTGTGAAAGCAAGCCAATATTTGGGGCTCGCGAGAGGGGATTCACCCGTATATGCACTAGCGTAGAATTTCCGCATGAATGCTGAAGCATTGACTATAGGAAGAAGCTGGGACAAAATTAATTTTCCCGTTGAATCTTTGACAGTGACTTTCTCATTGATTACCTGCATCAAATTCATTAAGGTACAATCAATGACCAATACAATAATGCAACCCTAAATTTTCTGCATTTTTGTTCTTGATTCAGTCCCTGTACATAGCCAGGAGAAATCCCAAGGTACAAGAATACAGACGAGCAAAGTCATTGATAAATTTGATGCTCCGTTTGGATAGAGTGATTTGAAATCCAGAATTTGAAATGAGTGGATTTCAAATCCTCTCAAGTTGGAGTGGATTTGAAAGCCACTAAAATGACTCCAAAATTAGCTCAAAATGAAAATCATGGATTTCAAATCCACATCCATCCAAACACTACCGGTGGATTTGCTACCATGGATTTCAAATCCCTCCTCAAATCCACTCATCCAAATGGACCCTAAATGAACTTAGATTGGTCGCAGGGACAAGAAAAGGCAAACACAAGAAGCTCACAGGAATTCTGACGACAGATGTTCTTTTCCACCCAAGAGAGTTGTAGACAACCACTGCCTGCAGATAGCAAGCAATGAATCATGTAAACTAAAAACTGTTCACTAGGAAAACAGAAATATATATTATCGATTCAATTAGTTGAAATACAGTCAAATAAAATTGTTGCTTACTATTTTTTTCCCCAAAGAAAGATCAACTTCTGTTGCAGGACAATAACTTATATTCAACAGCAGGCACTGGAAAGAAGAAAATATATTAGGTGCATGGCATCTACTTAATATTAAAGAAAAATCAATTTCATTTTCCATGCTTCCCAAGGAACAGAAATAAGCAATAAAGTGACTAGAACTTCAAATCAAGAATGGTTTTGATGTTTAGAAATAATTCTAGACTTACGTAGAAGTAATTCCATGTATTCATAGACAACAAAGAGATATGTGAAATAAAATGAAGGTGTTCAAGGTTTTACTTGGTTGAAGATTGTGACAGGACTCTTGCATTTGGCAGAGAAAGATGACTGTGTTATACAATCAAGGGAAGCTGATACAACATCCTCAGACTGCATTAGTTCATAAATGCAACAAAATATTTTAATTTGTGAAAGTACAATATATAGATACACACACACACTGAGAGAGAGCCCAACCTCCTTGTAACCGATTGATAGGCGTTTTGCATAGTCATTAGCGACATGTTGCTTTTCAGTACCAGTAACTGCATCATGATGTTGTGCAATTGCCAAAGCATTGCCTAAAGAGTCAGTGGTTGGCCCAGATTCATTTCGTCCTCTAAAATATTCCAACTGCCTTGCTGCCTAATCAAGTATACGAGTCTAATGAGATTTCATATTCAAACATTCCTCGATTAGCAAGAAACCTTGATGAACAAGATACCAAGGAGTTTCTTCGCATACCAAGTAGTAGCCACTCAACACTCTGACATAGCCTTTGATGGCTGGTCGACTTGTAAAATATCCAGTCCAATAACCATTTATGCGGTCAGCGTATCTGATAAACAACTTGCATCAATCACTGCAAAATGCAAGTAGTATAATATGCAATTTGTGTATGTTTAATCTTTACTCACGGGAAGTAGTCATCAGATTTAAGAGGCCATGACTCGTTCAAAGCATACTTCGTGTCGGTGTAAAAAGATGGAGTTGAATAGAAGGCATTGACACGGCCATCCTGTGAACAGGTCAAAAACAGTATATCACAGAAAAAGCAGTCATCAATGATTTGCAATAGGAATTCTCGAACACTTCTAATACACTAGCAAGAATCATCCACCAATGGGAAGCATATGACAAAATAGTTCAGAAGATGCTAACTTGATTCACATAGTGTATGAGCTTGTCCATATTCCGGAACCATGTATGCGCATATTGATACTTGAAATCTGTTCCCATAGTCCACATGATATGATTTGAACGAGTAACATTAGCCTGCAAGTGAAACCAACTTGAGATGATTCCTAGAATATGGTACTATTTTAATAATTTGAAGACAATATATACAAAGAGCAAGAAGGAAGAAAGATATATATTAAAAATTGGTTTACCTGTGAATAAGCAGCAGCTACAAAATCATTGACACGCTCGTGAACATTGTAATCAAATAGATCCATATCATCCTTAGGTCAAGAACCACTGACAACGTCAGTATCTACACAGGCAACAATTCAATACAAAAAATTTCTTCTAAACAATTACTTGGACTATCGGCGAATCATCATTGACTTCAAAATAAAAACCAGTAGGAGGTTCATAATTTCCGGCATAAAAAGCACCAGCAAATATCTGAAGTAATTAGAAAGGAAATTAAATAATCAGTTTTCTGCAGAATGTGTATTAAGGAGTTGAATAGTGACTAGGCTACTGAAATTAATTACAACTTAAGAAAAACCTGAGAAGAAGAACCACGACTTTTTGAACCTCTCCAGATAACCTCTAGTGTCTTCTCGTCTCTCCTCTTGGCTCTATCTTGGTAATCAATACGAGCAAAGTATAGAGCATCAAATCCCACCTAAAGCGCAATAAAAGCAGGAAATCAGCTTATTACTGAAATGCATATAGAGCATGATTAAGAATACATTCCAAAAGACTATAGATTCACCACAATACCTCTGCTCCCAAAAGGTAAGCTTGAACAGCAGAATGTCCAAACGGGTCAATCTGCCAACCGATTCTAGGAGTCACATTGAACTGCTGTTTGAGAAACTTATGACCTAGAGTTGTCTGATCTATCATATCAACGTAATGAGTTGCTGCCTCATCATGCATGCACCAACCACCATTTCTGCATAACCAGAATCAATATAACACGAGAAAATTAACCATCACCCTCCATCCAATCAGCTAATGTGGTATTGTTTTTTTCATCAATTCATCACTACGCAACCAACTCTAAAATAGATAAACAGCAATAGTGCTTTATTGGCATCATCAATCTTTTATTAGTTTTAATGAATATCGAACTATTACATGAACTCAAGTTGACCCGATTGGACTAGCAATCCAACTGTTTTCTTCATCTCCTCACTCTGTTCTCTCCACCACCGTTGGAAAAACGCCTTTTACACAACATAACAAGCATTTACATCAGCATTATTCATCGACATTTTAAACAAACAAACCAAAACATATGACAAAAACTGGTACCTGTTCGACATAAATAAATTTCCTGTTCTTATCAGCAAGCAATGCCGGAATCAACGAGTCCAACACATTCTGAACACACGCACCCTACACACATCCCACCAAGCATTTTCAACTCTCAAATTTCCGCAATCCATACAACTAACCAATCACAAAAATCTCGAAATCCATGCTAGATACATAGCAACTCTGAAACCCAAAACAATAAACTCAATCCCACTTCCATAAAAGTCCAAAACAATAACAAAGGATAAACAAAGCAATAACCTGAATGGAATTGTTAGATCCAACATAGTACTGATCAACAGTCTTCAACCACCCAACATCATCATGAGTATGAGGAACCAAATGAACATTAATCTTTCCTTGAACAACACCCCCCGATGTGTTGTAAACCATGTACTTACATTCCACCAAAACACACACCAAACACGCAGTCAAAACCACCGCAAAAACACGAAATTCCGCCATGGAAGTTTCCGTTGCACACGAGCTCACTTGTGGCAAGTGAATGGACCAACCCCAGAAAAAGACAATGTCGAATCAAGAAAACCTCGACCCACAAATCAATTCGAGAATCCCTATGTAAAAGTGGGACTAAAAACCATGTCGGATAAGCATTATCGATGGAATTTAGTTGAAACGTCGATTGTCAGTGTATAATAGATAAACATGTGCTGATGACAAAGGAAAGGTGCATTATTCAGTTGAATAAAGGATTTGGAGCTGAAATTTTGCAGTTGGCTGAAGGTTGACTCACTGAGTCACTGTCGGATTTATATATGGGTAACATTTACTATTATTATAAAATGAATTTAAAATTCAGTTAATAAATTAGCGCCGATTATGCTTTGATTTTATGTTTTCCTTCATAGTTAATTGTGATTTTTTCAATTAAGTAATGTAGATGTTCTACCTTCCCTCGATGTATATTTATTTATTTTATTTATTCCAATAAAATTAATACATTTTTTGCCTACAAATTTTATTGTCATTTTTTTTTCTTTTTTTCCCTCAAATGTCTAAAAATAACCTTTTAAAACAACTTACCAATTAAGTTGGGATTAATTTGGTGGGGTTGTTTTGTATAATCAAGATTGATGAAGAAGCACTTTGTTGTGTGGAAAATGATGTGAATGATATAATTGTAGTGTTTGGTATCTTATATTAGGTGATGTGAAAACAATGATAAGTTAGTTTGGTACTTTAAATTAAATAAATATAGATGAGCAAAAACTCAACTTCTACCTACATAAGCGAATCATATAGCCTGGAATAGAGTATTTTGAACACTACAAATTATCATTTGTAAATGGATATTTTAATCACTTTTATCGAGATCTCGTTAGAGACGGGCTTCGATACCGCTACCAACCAACTGAAAATTCCTCATTTCTATGTGATCTTCTTTTGGTCTATACTATCAAACCCTTGAAAGATAAGATCGACACAAGATTAAATACTGTAATAACTATACTATGAAGTTATTTGATTTTCAATATGAATTGTGTGGATAAAAAAATTTGTTGATTACACAAGTTTGAATATCAAGTAAGCGACATCAAATTACTATCACCGATCTATTTTAATTTGTTCATCAAACTAGAAAGCTATTCAATTTTTGTTTAACTAAGACATAAAATGAAAAATCTAAAGAAAAAAGGGGCAAATTGCATGAAAAACCTTTTTTTTTTTTTTTTTCCTTTTGCATCAGTATATTCCATTTACAAAAAATACTTAGGGGATGTTTGGTTATATTTTCGATCTGGATTTTCCAACATTTGACATAGCTTTTATTTGGTTGCATTAATTTTGTATGAAAAAAGTGGACAATTAATATCTTGTCCTACATTCTGAATATTTGAGTCTGATACAATATCTTGTTAAAATAACATATACTACTAGGCCATGTTTGGTATTCGGTTTTGGGCTGGACTAGGTTAGTTATCCAGCCCAACTGTGTATTTGGCATTAGTGTCAGAAGCCCGGGTTTGTGCTTGGGCCCGGGTTTTGGGTAGTGGGTTTATGCAGTGTTAGAGGCCTGATATCAAACCCACCACTCTACCAAGGATAAATCTGTTCCAACAGTAAATTGTTGTGAAATTATAATTTTACCCTTACTATTCATATGAAAATGTCCTTTACACCATTGGATTTCTTCAAAACTACGATCTAGCCCATTTCAAATAGGACAAACCCTAACCCACCTTGCACCTCTCTTCCCCGGCCGACTGCACAATCGCCGATCGGTGGAGACCACAGCGAACAACCTGAAGACAGAAAACTCAACAACCTGCAGCGACGCTACATGTAGTTCAGAGAGGCTCCTCATAACGCTAGGTAATCTATTTGTCTAATCTTTTTTTGCAATGTATACCAATCCCCATTTTCAGAAATGGCTCCTCATGTTGATGCTCGGAAATGGGTTTCGATGTGGCCGATTGGGGTTTCATATACCCAATACTCGATTCTTAGAACCGTAGTGTAATTTCAGGTTTCAGAATCGCCATTTCTCGATTCTTAGAACCCTAGTGTAATGCAGGGAATTCTGATTTGTAATTGGGGTTTCAAAAGTTCGATGAGGCCGATTGGGGTTTCATAATCCCAATTGCTCGATTCTTATACTTTGCTCATGCATTTCTTCCAAACTGAAAAGTTCATTGAACATATCCTGAAAGTGTTGAGCTATGTTGTTATTTATTTGCAAGAATCTATGAAAATAAGACATTTTTCTCTTTAGGTGTTTAAAGATTCAAATTTTGTGTGATTTTTGCTAAAAATACCCCTTGAACCCTCTTTTCTCTTCATCGTCTTATCCACGGCGCAGTGATTTGAGGTACAACACCAAAATGTTGCAGCACCAAAAGATGGTGGTTTACTAGTTGCAATAGTTCTTTGTTGTATTTGTTCTGGAATTATATCATTGCAGTTTAGACATGATTTTGCTGAGAATTGATGTGTGAGTGTGATTGACAAATTTAGGAAATTGAGAGAAGCCCAAGCTTACAGTTTGACTTCCTTTCGAATGGAAATTTTTTGTTTTCTTAACTTTTATGATTTTGATGTTCCAAGATTGTTATTCTAAATGCTTTTAATGTTAATATTTAATCTTGAGAGCACTTAAACTTGAAACAAATATTGCATTGTTCTTTCTCTATTTCGGTGGTCATGGTTCCAGTTTCTGTAGCATATGGGGATGTTAAAATTGTTGATGCTATATGCTCATGCAGGTTAATATGTGCTGTTGATGTGGTCTTGCTACAGTTTAGTTCTTTTTCTTTATATACTCAGCATTTTCTTGTGGTCAATATTCTTCATGGCTGCTTAAGTTTATTTTCCAAAACATTGCATATTTTGGTAGTGGCAGAGTTTGTAGATGGGTGTTTCCGATCACATTCTTTTTCTGGAAATCTCATGATGTATTTATTTCCTTCATTGTTCTGATTTTTTTGCTAATGCACATGGAGTTGCCTGTACAGAGACTAGTGTTGCATATTAAGGATAGGATTATTTATTAGGGTAGCCCACATTGCATGGATGATCGTAGAAGAGAGCTATTCATTTCACGATGAAATTATCCATTTCATTTTATCTGTGGATGTCTATGAGGGACTAATGAGTTTGGATTATGTTGGCTCTTGTTCAGATTCCTCATTCGAGACCTGCTGAATACAAGAGGTCTAGGTTATCTAGAAACCGCAGGACGGTGAATCGTGCTTATGGAGGTGTATTATCCGGAGGTGCTGTGAGGGAGAGGTGAGTTATACTTCTCACTTGAAGTCTTGGATCATACTTTAGTCACGATCATCTATTTTATTATTGAATGGAATGAAAAGGGCTCTGCTAAATTTTCCTAGGATTATTCTGGCTTTCTTGGTGGAAGAGCAAAAGATCGTGAAGAAGGTTTTGAAGATACAGAAGGCAAAGGAGAAACAAGCTTCTATGAGCTAAGCTCTATGGTGAAGCAGAATCTACTACCATATTAAAACTGAGAAGTTTTGCGTACGATGAAGATGAAACTTGAATCCAAAGTTTGTAGCAAAGGGGATTCAAACTTGAATCCAAACTTGAATCCAAAGGGGATTCAAGGGGTATTTTTAGCAAGAATCACACAAAGTTTGTAACAAGAATCAAAACTGTTTCAATTTGTGAATCCAAACTACACCCAAAAACTACCCCTAAAACTCAATAGGATTGTACCTCATAGACATGTCGAATTCAAAGTATTTGCAAGAATCTTGTCGTCTCCTTATTAATAGACTTCTTCTTCAACCTTCATACATGGGTGTTTCTCCTTTGAAGTTGGGGAGGAAGAACAAAAAAAGAATTTAAACAAATTTTTTTGTTGCACTTCATTTTCATTTTCAGATTTTATTTATTTTGGTTATTTAGAGGGGCATTTTAGTCAAAACACATATTATATCCATATCAACAAATATACCAAACAAGAAATAATAAACAAACCAATTTTAACTAACCTCCAACCATTCATACCAAACAATATAATCTAATCAATCCTACTACAAAACTTACATACCAAACAACAAATTTTCAACAGTGAACAGTGTAATCCCATCTTTTTTAACAATCCCTAACAAACTCAACCACTATACCGAACATGCCCTAGATGATAAGTCTCAATGAATTTTGATATTTTAGACTAATTGTACTGTATAATATCAATTTAACAACAATAAAACTTATTTTAGATATTTAATTTGAATGTGCTGATTGATTTAAAAATAAATGAAGCAATTGATTAAGCAAACATTATTTAATTTACAGCTTAATAAATAAAATACTGGAAATATTATAATAAATAATCCTCACAACCAAACATCCCTCAAAAGAGGTGGCACGAACACAATGACACGTCGGATAATCCTATCCTCATCCAGGATTACGTTATCATCGGACAAGTCCTATCTTTTCCACTCCCATTCTTCCCGCCCTATCTACCGCCAAGTAAAACCTCAACTGTAACTGCTCAATTCGCCATTAAAATCCTGCAATTGCGAGAAAATGGCGTTCTCCTCCATCTTGTATTCTCCAATTCACTTCACGCTCCCGAAATCCCACCTCCACCGCCGCCAGGGCAGGCCACTTTCCATAACCGCCGCAATTCCGCCGATTTCCAGCGCCGCCGACCTCTCTGCAGTGTCGGAAGCTGTAGACAGCACAACCATCGCCGTTATAGGAGGTGGATCGGTGGCCGCGCTGGCTGCCGTGCTCTCCTTAACCGACCCTGAGAAGCGGCGGCAAATGCAGGCGGAGGAGGTGGGCGGAGGGGACAAGGAGGTGGTCAAGGAGTACTTCAACAACGATGGGTTTCAGCGGTGGCGGAGGATTTATGGAGATACTGACGACGTTAATAAGGTGCAGAGGGACATTAGGCTTGGACACTCGAAAACTGTGGAGAATGTGATGAAGATGTTGCTGGATGAGGGGCCGTTGAGTGGGGTCACGGTGTGTGATGCGGGGTGTGGGACCGGTTGCTTGTCGATTCCGTTGGCCAAGGAAGGGGCCGTGGTGGCAGCGAGTGATATCTCAGCTGCCATGGTTGCTGAGGCTGAGAAGCAGGTTAGTTTCTTTCGTTAATCCTGTATTTCTATTATGAAGTCAATGCTTATTATTGGAATTATCTGATTAAGCATTCTGTAAATTGGATTATATTCTGGATTTCACTCCTAAATCATGGTTCAACTTGAAGAATTCAGCTTAAGAAACATAGACATTTCGATTGATTTCATAATTCTTGATTCAGGTAAGAGAGGAGCTTTTTAAGGGCAAGGATGAGCTACCTCCTGGACTGGTATTGCCGAAATTTGAAGTAAAAGACTTGGAGAGCTTGGATGGGAAGTACGACACGGTTATCTGCTTAGACGTTTTAATACACTACCCACAAAACAAGGCGGATGCCATGATCGCACACCTTGCTTCTTTGGCTGAGAACCGTTTGATTCTAAGTTTCGCCCCAAAGACATTTTACTATGATCTATTGAAGAGGGTCGGAGAATTGTTCCCTGGACCTTCAAAGGCTACAAGGGCATATCTTCATGCTGAGGCTGATGTGGAGAGGGCGTTGCAAAAAGTTGGGTGGAGAATAAGGAAGAGAGGTATAACCACCACACAGTTCTACTTTTCTAGGATTGTTGAGGCCATTTCTGCTTAAGCTGAAATTGAGGTGAGATGTGATTTTTGCACCGTCTTTCCAAGTTGCTAAATACCAGGAAAGTTCTCTTATTCTTGCATAAATCAAGAAATGTATAGTAGATCGATTCTTCTTTTTAACCTTTTATTTGTGGAAAATTTTGCTGGTTAATATGATTGTTCTTTAGGTGTAGATGCTATCATTTACTAAATTCAATTGATGTTGTATATTCTGAGTTCTACTTTTTTACCATTTACTGATTAGAACTGATACATATTTTACATGCTCTAGTAAATGGTACATTTTTGTGTGTATTCTGGTCTACTTTTCACCTTGAGTAATGAGCAAGTCTCTTATGAGATGGTCTCATGGAGTACATTCCGTGAGACCCAAGCCAAAAAACATCACAATATCCAAAACAATGAATAATAGTATATAAATTACCCCCTTCCTTAAACTAACCATAACAAATTTAAACTAGAGAAAAAAAAATTGGCTTGTCCTGACAGTCTCACACAAGTCTTGAGTTGTTGAAATATCTTTTTGATTTTTCATCTTTGACTTAAGAGTTAGGGCATCATATTGTCTAATTTGGCCATGCTCCCTATGATAATTATCAGATCCATAGGGTGCTGGATAGTAGCAGAATCAACATCTCAAAATCATAGATAGATGAGACAAATCCATCATAGTAAGATTCGATTATCAAATAAGTAAGTTCAATCAAGCCAAAACAAACAATGATAAAAATGCAATAAATCCGGAATCTAGACTGGAGTTCAGAAAAAATGCAACATCCTCAAGGTGTGAAGCAAGACCACTCTAAGGGACCTTGATTTCTACGGTTACCTGCAGTTACAACTTATCTGCGATTTTCTCAAGAACATCAGTAATCTTGGTGAGAGCTGCAACTAAACTGTCATGTTGATCCTTCTTCTGCTCTCTTTCCAGTCTATAATTCAATTTCTGATCTTCAAGCTGTGCATTCAGCATATTAGAGTTTCTCTCTAGAGCATTGATCAATGAGTCATCCGCTTCAATGCTGTTACAGTCACTTGATGACTGCTTTCTTTTCTTCACTCCTTCTTCAAACTGAGAACCTCCCCAGGAACGTGGGTCTGCTTGTCTTTTCTTTCCTGTATCTTTGAAAGAAGACATATCATAAGCGTTAGTGACCTGACTCAGTATGGCTCCTACAATAACTTTGTAAGGTCAAGGAAGGTTTGTCTTATGTTTGCACTTGCATCCAGTGACTTTTAATGTCCAACATATGACCTACTTCTGAGGTTGGCTGTGAAGAGTTAATAGCGTTTCTTAACATAATGTCAAGTTAGATATTTTGCACATTTTAGTTAGTGTGCAATGTGCTGAGTCATTAGTAGATAGTTGTACTTATTCTAGTGCACCATAGGATTATTTTAGTAAGGCTGAGTGTAACTTTTAAGAACAACAAAAACTTAAACCAAATCATAACCTCAACATATTAGGAGCTAATAAACATGATCACCAAGTAAAGATACAAGATTCAACAAATATAATTTTATCCATTTATTCTTACTGAATGAAAGGTTACATCTTTACCTTCATCTGAATTTTCTTGCTGAAATGGTTGATATTTCAACTCTGCTAACAACAGGGAAATATTAGTACTAGCAATTCCAGAAAAAAAAAAAAAACAGAGTATTATCACTTTTATATTCCTAAAATGCAGTCTAGTCTGTTGGATAAATAATTGTCAATTTTTTTGTAGCATAGTGTGTAAAAAAGGATTATGATTCATAGTTTATGCTTACCTGAAATAGGCACTGGAGAAGGAATGGTTGTCGTTTGACCATCTGTTTGAACTTTTCCCTTTTCTGGGCTGATCCCAAATTCGTGTGCCACTTGTTCATAGTCAGAAAACGAACCATCCACATGTTCCTCATCGTCCACCATCTCATCCTCATCTTCTGCCTCTTGACCATCCAAATCATCACTGTTGTTCTCATCTACACTTGTTGTCACCAGTGCTAGTTGGTACGAAGGTCTCGTGGATCCTTTTCCATCCAAGACATCATACACTTCTCTGTCAAAGAAGCTTGAAAGCTTTTGCTCCCTCCTCACATCACTCCTCATCATCCAATAAGATTCATTCTCTCTCTCAGACTCCCATTTCTTTATCTTCTTAAAATCACTGAGAAGATTGCTCCACCGCTTACGGCATTGTACTGGCCCTCGGCTCACCCCATTCTTTCTGCAGTATGATGAGATGTAATCCCACTTGGGTTCAACCTGAACAGGTCCATCATTGGAACGCGATCTCCGACACCTTCGCCCTCTCTCCTCTGCAAGATTTTTGCCTTCTATCAGCACCATTGTCTCTTCTCGAGTCCATCGAGGATGCCTTGGTGTTTTGTACCTATCATCACTCCTTTCAAAAGATGGGAGCTCTCCATGAACCACATTAATTTCATATGTGGCATTTTCATACGTTTCATTCTTTCTTGATGTCATGATTCTTTGGCTGCACAGGGCAAAGATTCTGACCAGTAGCTAATTTCTTGAAATAGATCCAATTTTTTGCCTAAAGGTCTTTCTATATGTGGAGAATGGACAAATCTGGTAGGTTCTTTTTTGGTGTTAAGACACATAAATTTACAGTCATGTCCATTGTCAAACTCGGAAAGCTTTTGAATGGTGTCCTATATTCTGTGTTTCCTTCTATTGACTATCTTGATAAGGAAACAATATCATTTATTACAGAATTGAAAGAATTAATGCTGACATGGTCTGTATTGCTTTTTATTTTTCCCAACATGCACCATACTCTCAAGGCATTGCTCAAATTTCTTTGAAGAAAACTCTCATTACAGAAATCTCATTAGTGATGGTGTCCTTATAAGAGCCTATTTCTTTATGTATTGAGCCCTATATCTTGATAAGGTACATTGTCCAAATTACCTTGAAATTTCTGTCCTAGTGATTGACTGTCCATATAAGGAGATATCTTTATACAGGGTTTGAATGCAGAGACTCTTAATATGACTTCTGGATTGAGCTGTATATCTTTTAAGGCGCATTTCTGATTTATTTTGATTGTCACATTCCTTTTTATTGTCTCTCTCATTTATTCAAATTGTGTGTGTGCCGCTTGTGTTCTGTATCCTACTGTGATCCATTAGGACCATACCAAATGCTATATGGTAGTGTTCAGATTGAGGAATTCAAAATGGACAGATTTGAAACTCTGCCAAATCCTTAAAACATTAGTTTAAAATGATCGTGATGGATTTCAAATTCGTATTGATCCAAGCAACCACCAATGGGTTTGTTTGGTGTTACGGATTTCAAATCCTTCAATCAAACACCACCTCACTTATATCTGAAAGTTAAAGCTTTGTGCCACCTGAAACAATGAGCATTGTACAAGTTATTACTCTTATGATTGGGACAAAGATGATTGCAGTTTCTGCAGTGAGAATTTTTTGGAGTTCCATATTGGTTTTCCATCACTTTCTATGAACTTTTTTAGTTGTTGTACACATTCAATTCTATGACATAACTCCTCCAGGTTAGTTCGTGTCATTTGTCTATATGTTCGTGTGTGTATTGTATCGTGCCACGAATTGCCAATCAGAATATATGGAAAACATGTTGACTAGCAAGCCTACATGTTGTTGTTACATGGTACAAATGAAAATTTAGTGCATATTATAGAAACTGAGATTGAAGTTTGACCAATTGATAGAAGAAAATACAGCTTGTTTTGAAATTTTCACATACTATCCTCATATTTGGTAACTTATACCTACTAAGAGCTATGTCGTTTTAACAGATTAATCTTGAAAGTATACAAATATCAACGTCACTGTGGTTTTGCTATATGTAAAAGTGTGCTTGCAGATTTTACAATGTGATGCCATTTATTTCTCTCAAATAAGTCAAATTTATTTTTGATTTTACCCTGAATTATTATATGGAGAAAAATATCCTTAAATGCGTAGCAAAGGATGGGAAGATTACTTTCTCCTTTGGTGTCAATTGTCACGATAAAGGTGCAGTTACAAAACAACTATTTTTTTTTCTTTTTTCTTTAATTGCTAAGTGTCATAGTATTTTCTTTAAATCAATTTCATACTTACGTCTAACTAATTTCATACTTGATGCATCATCAATTTCATACTTACGTCTAACTAATTTCATACTTAGATCAAGGGATGACATTGCATTGGAGAAACTTAACAGTCTTCTTATTTCTCACATATATAATTATACATCTCAGCAATTCTATGTTGCTCTCTTTTTTGTTGTCCATCTTACCAATACATTTTGAAATATATGCGCTATACAACTTGATGAAATGTTAATTATAATTATTCTCATAAGTAATTTAAAAAATTCAATAATTATATATATATAAATATATCTTAGAAAAGGTGTATTACACAAAATCATTCTGAAATTAGAGACTTAAAGAATCTAAAAAGTTGATGAAACTTATTATTGTAGAACGACTGAATTGAATTGCTCTGCTAGGTTACAAAACAGTGTCCAAAAATTCAATATAACAATTATTTTGTAATCTTCTTATATCATTTCTACATTAGAAAAAATAAAATCATAACATGTAAAATAAATTTTAAATTATATTTATAGATGAAGATCAATTATAGAATTATTTTGGGTTAAATCCAAAAATCAATTTCAACTATTTTTTCAGTTTCCATCCTAAACATTTTGGCAACATATTTTGTGTAACTGGTGCATTAATTCTAGATCCATGAACTCTGGTCAACCCGCCCCACGCCTCTCACGCGAGTTTTCATGCACCCCAATGCTCTCCTACGCGCCTGGTGGGTGCATTCAAACTCACCAAGATTCGCTCCAGGCAGTCATACATTCATGTTATGTTAGTGTTACCTTCATGTTATGTTAGTGTTACCTACATAAAGGTATAACACTAACATAATATGAAGGTTAGTTTAACATAATATGAATGTATGATTAACATTGTCTTTTACCTTCATGTTATGTTATATTAGTGTTACCTTCGTATTATTTTAGTTCAATGATTTTAAACTAAGGGTATGAAATTTGGAAATGAGGTCACACTAACATAACACGAAGATAACACTAACATAACATAAAGGTCACAACCAAAATATGCGAAAAAGTAAAGGGACGCGGGTTGGGTTGGCTCGCGCCAGCCAGCGCGGCCCGATTACACGGATATCAGATCCGTGCACCTGGTGCACAGGAGAGTCACTCAATTTTTTTTTCTTATTAGATTGTAACTTGAACCACTAAAATTTATCAAATTGCAACTTTTAACTCATTTTCCAACAAAAAAATGTGAGCATGTAACCCTACATTGATAACATAAATGTATTCTTTCAATCTTGTAATTTAAGATGACTTTCAATATATAAAGTAAATATGGGTGTTAAGAGCTCACGTTTTTATAGGAAAATAGTTTGAAAATTGCAAAAAATAGTTCGGAAATTGCAATTTCTTAAATTTTAATACTTTTTACGTAGCAATTTGATAAATTTTAGTATTTACGATTATAATTTGATAAGAGAAAGAAAATTTAGGCTGCAAACTAAAAAAAACAAATAATTTAGGTTGCATTTTACATTTTCTGGACTATTTTACACATTCGCGACCTCAAAATCACAAACAAGACTTGCAATTCGCATTCGGTCCAAGCACTCCTCCTCCCTCCCTTTCCCGCGCATAATTTGTTTTCCCCGATTTTCATCATCATTGAACCAGCACCAAACCCTAGAACGTAGAGATCAACGTCCCAGAATCCCAACTACTGAGAGAGAAAATGGCGAGCGACGGAGAGCGAGGCGGTGAAGAAGAAGAATCGGCGACCGAGCTCTTGAGGGATCGATTCCGACTCAACACTATCTCCATCGCCGAAGCCGAAGGTCTCAATCTATGCAATTACCTTACGTTTTTCTTTTGTACAATTCGTATATCAGTCTTCGAATGCATGTATTATTCTGTACAGATCTATTTCAATTTTAATGTGTAGTATGGAAATTTGTGCAGCTAAGCGAAATGGAATGGAAGTTTCTCAGCCGATTATGTCCTGTGTCTCCGATTTAGCCTTCAAATATGCTCGTAATCCTCTTTTATTCTCTATTCTCTCAACATGTGTGTCTACCGTATGTATATGTCAACGTGGTCGTTGGAGGCGAATGAGGGCTATAGTCAGTGTTTTATTCATGTGGTTTATATCCTTAGAAATGGAAGCGTAATAAATGTGGATATTTGATTTATACTATGTATATTCAATGCTTCGTGGTCTGTCATATATAAATAATCTTGGTCCAAGTCTAGGTCTTAACTGGGACTTTTCGTACAATCACTTGATCATTGTGCTTGATGATGATCCTCAGCTAAAACCTCCTAATGCTTATCAGTGAGGTCAAAAAGATTGTCTACAAAGTACAAACTAGTAAAAATAAAAGCACTCAGACATTAAATTATTACCTTTAAACAAATTATAGTAAGGGAGATCACTTATTGGGCACAGGCATCATTGGTCTGGATCATGTATTTTGGGGAGATCTTGACTGAGGATCTGTAGTTTGGTTTTGGGTCAAGCAATCTCAAACTGGTTGGGTTAAATTCACTTATAAAAAGAAGTGAAGTAGTCCATCTGGACAATACTCTTGATTGTAGGGGTGTTTTGAGTCATAATATGTAAATCCATTCATTTATATAGTTTGCCAGTGTCCTGTTCCATGTTTTCAGCTATTCAATTCACATGCTTCTGGTGTAGAGTTAAATCTACCTCCGCACATCTTTGTTTGCTTGAGAATAAAGTTGAAGTATAACTTCACAGACAAAGAGTAATGGTTGATACCAGAGAGTGATTGCCTTACTCACGAACTATTCTATGTTATACATCTATTAGGATGTAGCTCAAACTTATTGAGTAGTTATTTTGTTCATTTTTCCATACATCAATGATCAACCCTTGGACATTATATGCTTGTGGATGTAAAGGATTTACAACTCTTGGCATGAGTAGAAGGGGTATTAGACAAGTTGTAGATATTTAGTAAACAGGGTGTGGGCTGTGTGGCATTTTGGAGATCATGCATTAAGAGTTGATTTTATAAGAAAACAAAGAGGTTGGTCATAAAAAATGTCTGGAAATTTAAGGCCACATGAACTCTCCCCAATTATGTGGTAGTATGATCTATATTTTCCAAAGAAAATGCATGCAGAAAGAATGGCCTTTCAACCTCAGAAGTTTTATATTAGATGCTTTTTGATGGCACGAAAGATGGTGATTAGTGGATCCCAGTTATCTACTCTTGATGACTTCTAAGAGTAGGACAGAGAAGTGCTCAGAGTCTAGGTAGTTACTTAAAGGAAGCCAGTCACATTTAGAAATTAGATAGGATGCTGGAGAAAGACATCCCAGAGTGTGTGAAGAAAGTGAAAAGATCAATAGCATATAAATAGCATGAGAGTGAAGAGCACACAAACTTTGGTCAGAGGTTGTATACTAGATATATCTTATTATTAACAATTTTTCTTAAGCAACTTATTTTATAGGGATTATCTTGGCCCTTATAGTTTTAGTTGTCTTTATGAGATATTTCCCCTAAAATGAGAAAAATCTGCTATTTTGTGTAATGCAGAACAGTTAGCCAAAGACCTTGAAATGTTTGCACAGCATGCTGGTCGCAAATCTGTGAACATGGAAGACGTCATACTTTCTGGTAAGATTCCCATGATTCAATACTAACCACATGGTTCCACTGCATAACTTGAGTGTCAACTGCATGTATCTAAACCTTCATCTCACAAATCTCCATCACTTATTGCTTAACGATGATTTTCCATGAGTTTTATTTGAATTCTCCCACGTATTCCTCGTGCACAATTTGTTTATAATTGCTGGGAGTCCTATTGCACAGTCGATGATCAGTTCATGTGATCTCGTTGTGACTGCTTTCAGCACATCGTAATGATCATCTGACTGCCTCCCTGAGGTCCTTCTGCAACGAGCTTAAAGCCAAAGAGCCTCACTCGGATAGGAAGAGAAGGAAGTTTACCAAAAGGGAAGATAAAGCTGTTGCAGATGTGCTTCATATTGCTGATTCCTAGCTTGAATAAGGTTTAATAATGTAGGCATGCTGCTAATGTTTCATTCACACACTCACACTGTTGATTTTTCCACTCTTTTTTTAAATAATTATATAAACAAAGGGACATGTTATGTTTTATGGGCATTTAAGGTTCCTCCGAGGAGGGGTTATGGTAATTGCACGATTCTTTCTTGAAGTAGTTATATTTTTCGAATCTGTATGTTTTTGATGAGGTAAATGTAGTGATCGATGAAAGTAAAATGACTGAACGTGCAGTTTCACTTTTAATGTTTTATTAAATCATACTTGATGTCTTCTTGGGACATGTTATTTAAGTTCGAGTAAACCCTTGATTGAACATATGTAATTTTTATAAACTATTAATTCTTAACAATGAAATTTGGTTGTGATGATGACTTATATTATATACAAATTGAAACGTTAAGACAACTACTTTTTATATGATTAAAAGGATAAACGTACTATTCAAAGACCATGAACATGAAGGTGTAACAACTGAATGATTTACAGATAAAAAGTATGAACATACATTTGATATTTATCTTGGAATTTGTTAAAAAAAAATTTTCCTGACTTGAATCTAAAGTTCAAGCATAATTGTTTTTAGGCCTAATGGTAAAAAAAATCCAAACCTTTATGAGTATTTGTTATTTTGGCCAATTCTTTAATTTTTATCAATTTATCCATGTTTTTGTTAATTAGGTGCAATTATAGCCAATTATAAATTTCGGTCAAAATTATATGATAGATAAAAGACCTGTCAGACACATAAGCATAATTTTATGACACATTATCAAACATAGTTAGCTTCTTTTTTTATTCTACTTTTATTTTGTACATCAAAATTAATGCTTCTCCACTGTCAACGATTCCCAGTTGTTGCAGAAACAAGATGAAGAAGACTAGAATACCTAGATTTCCTATGGCTACATTAATTCCTTACCGTGGAGCCATTAACCTCCTTGCCACTCCCAATAAAACCACTTTGGCTATATATATATAAACTAGTATTGGCACCCGCGCTATGCGCGGTATGTGATATTATAATATTGTTAAATATTTGATAATATAGTATAAGTAATTTTAGTACATAAAAGACATTATAATATTTAATAACTAATATAATCTTAATTTGCTTAAAATAATTCAATTTACAACAATATATCGATATTATACACATCCAATTCACTAATCTATGACTAATATTAAAAACAAAAATATCAATCATGATCTTCAAATCAAAATTGGAAATTTTACTTGCAAGTTTGTAAGTTTTTTAAAAAACTTTATACACAACATTTCTAGTTGAAACATTTTTTTTATCATATGTGCTACAAAAAAAATTCGTCAGTCACTTAAATTAAATATACTAAAAAAACTAAAAAAATATGAATTAAATATCAAATTCAATTACTTAAATTAATTATGTGTGTTTGTGAATATGTATATACATAAACAAAAATTTACGTAGGAACTTGATGCAATTACTGTCAATTATATATTTTCAACCTTTTATTTTAAAATAAATTGGATTAGAAAAAAAGTAATATCGCTTAACATTGAAGATGACAGATATTTATTTTGTTGTAAGTATCACATAAATAAATTGATATAACACGACATTGATCATTACAATTTAAGCTTAATACAAAATCGAAATGTAGTAGTAGTGATCATGATGATGACAATATAATAATTAGAAACTAAACATATAATTTAAATAATCAGCTGAGCCATCTAAATTCAAAACGTGCACTCTCATATAAAAATATACGAAGTCCTAAGTGTAAAATAAAAAATGAAAATTTTATTATGAGATATTTATAATTTAAAAAAATATTTAGGATGTCATATAATTCAGACTACAGACATATTATATACATATATGTGTATATACACACATTTTAAATAATTATACTTATTTATTAATCTATATTAAATATGATATAAATTATACCCATGCAAAGTAATATTTATTATTGAAATTATTGTTTGGATATTAATTGTTGGTATTTAAAAAATTATTCAAAATTAATTTAATTAAGATCAGTAAAATGAGAATAAACCGATACATCATTTATATTATTAAATCAAAAGGATTAAATAGTAAAAAATGAAAAAAAAAATTGACGGGATACTTACAAATATTAATTTAAAAAATACTTAGGATGACATATAATTTTTACACTAAATACATACTATCCATATACATATATGTATATACACACATCTTTAATAGTGTTACACTTATCTATTAACTATATTGATATTACATATGATATCGAATTATTCCTAAACAAATTAATATTTAGAGTAAGTCTCATATGAAACGGGTGCATGGATTTGGATCAAGGGACCCGCTTCTCTTTCTCTCTTTTTTTTTTCCCGCATAATTTTTTAATTTTTGCACCTACCAATAGGGTATGTTAGAACTACATCTACATTATCTTAAACATATCTTTACGTTATGTTAATCTACATATCTGCTCATATTTCATACATTTTCTTTTTTACGCTTGGTTTTTGAATTTTGGCACTTACCACTACGTTATGTTAGACATATCTTTACGTTTTGTTAAACCTACCATTCTGCCCAATTTCATACCTTAAACTTAAAAAAAAAAAAAACCTTCGGGCTGACACATGTACAATTACGTTGTATTAGACATACCTTTAAGTATGGTTAGACATACCTTTGTGTTATGTTAAATCTACCTACATAAGGTAGATCTAACTATGGGAAAAATTCAATTTTAGTCCATTTAAAAAGTCAATGTCCAATTTTCGTCCACCATGAAAGCGGTTTTCAATTTTAGTCTAATTAAGCCAAAAATCGTCACTATTTCGTCCATTTTTGGCTTAATTGGACTAAAATTGAAAACTGAAAATTGAAAACCGCTTCCATGGTGGACAAAATAGTTACAAAAATGGACCAAATAGTGACGATTTTTGGCTAAATTTGACTAAAATTGAAAATCGCTTTCATGGTGGACGAAAATTAGACATTGACTTTTTAAATGAACTAAAATTGAATTTAACCCATCTAACTATACATAAAGGTATGTCTATCGGAGCGAGTTTGAGTGGGCTTGAGCGCGAGTATCAGGCGCGTGCGGACTCGTGAAATGCAAGTGGGAGTGTTTTTTTTTTTTTTTTGCGTTTTGACCAGATCAACCCTGATGTATGGATTAGATTTGTGTGTCAAACTCATATACGTTTTTGCCTAATATTTATTATTGAAATTATTGTTTGAATAATCTATTGTTGATATTATAAGGAATTATTCAATAAAAATTAATTTAATTAATATTAATAAAATAAGAATAAACTGATACAATATTTATATTATAAATTGGATAAATGAAATAATAAAAATACAAAATAAAAAAATTATTGATGTGACACTTTTTCTTAAAAAATGATATTTTTGTAAATATCTCCAATTTTTCCTCTATTATTATAGTATATAAATATATAGAAAGATTTGTTTATTTATTTATTTATTTATTGTTTTGAATATTTATACAATAAATATAACATTAAATGTCTTAAATATTAATATTTTTTTTATTAATAAATGTAAAATGAAAGTTATTAATGATTTCTTAAAATGGAAATATTTAATAAATGAGACATTTATTGCAGTTATTTTTGGTAGAATGTTCTGCTTTTATATATATATAGATATAGATATATATATATGAGAACCAACATTATCCAACGACTCCACACTTAATAGTTAATATACCGTCGAAGCAAGATACAGTTGATGATAATGGATTCTCTTCACATCAGCTGCTCAAAATAAGTTGTCATCTTCGTCATAAACCATTCCAGTCTGTAAGAGGAAGAGAGAAAAACGATCCATGATTGTATCCAAAAAAAATCAAAAGAAAATTTGTTAGCATTTAGAGATAAAAGATTAAAATTTCTCACTGAGCTGGTTCTCCGATGGGAACACCATCACATTCTACACTGCCTCCATTAGTATACAAGAACACCCGGATAGCACGATTACTGCCATTTATGCAGCTAGATGCATTGCAGAGGCAAGTGGAATTAATGCATTTCATACACACATCTCTTCCTGGGTTCCAAGTTGAAAGATGAGCATCAACCTCAGCTTCAATGGATGAGGTAGGTAGATGATGAATAATAGAACTTCATTCTTTTTTCTTTTTGCCACATAAGTATCATGTAATCTAATTTTGATTTAAATTTAAGTTTGGCTAAAATCACAACTAATGAGTAAAATTATGGATGAATTGACAAGATTACAAGAATTGGCTAAAATGACAAAAACTTGTAAAGCTTTGGATTTTTTTGGTTATTTGGCCTTTTTTTTTTTATCAAACAAAGAGGTTTTTATTCAAAACAAAAGAGGCTAACGTGTGAGCAAGAAGTGTCCAAATCTCAAACTAATATAAGGTGGAACACGACATAACGATTAAGTGGCATTACGTTAATAGATTTGACAGGACGCAATCTACACCAATAGATACCACTTTAATCATATCATCACAAAGAGTGACACGTGTAACTCAGGGATATGATGCTCCCAAATTAATCATCATATGATGTTAAATATATACTCTAGAGGTATCATATATATACTCTTCAGGTATCACATGTATACTCTTATATGCATAGGTCTTGTGTGCAGAGACCGTCTCACGGATCTCTTTTTGTGAGACGGATCAACCCATAATCTACACTTAGCAATTCATATGAAAATTTGTGGATATGAGTTCAATTCATGGGTAATAAAGATCTCTCTCACAAAAAATATACTCTTATATACATATGATACTTGTAGAGTATATTTATAATACCAAGAAACATAACACATATAGAGTATATATATAACACCTGAAGAGCATGTATATAACACCTAAATCTCTGCCCCTATGTGCTCCAAGGGTATATAAATTTTTGCTCTTCACAAATTACCATCACTAATCATTAGTAAGTGGCATTAGATTCAGTTAATCATGTATTCACGAAACACCATTCATTATTATTGTTGTTGTTTTGAATTATTAGAAACACCACTAGGGTGAAAAACACCACTAGTGTTTCACCCGTGCGTTGCACGGGATAAAAATATTTAAAAAATATAATTATTTCGTTTGATATGTGAAAATATTTTGTTTTTAATAATTAAATTGTGGTATATAAAAATATTTGAATCAAATTGAATGAAAAATGTAATTTGTAATATTAAACATAATATAAGACTATTTCAACTGAATAGTATAGAAGCAAAAATGTAAAACAATTTATAGAATAAATTAAAATTCATAGATTTTTGAAAAACTTCTTTATATACAACGTTTGTAGTGGTGCCTCTTTCTTTAGCTTCCTTATCACATATTAAAATCTTCAATCCAACACGACTGGCTACTCTAGAAACAACAACATATAATTGGTCGTGAGTAAAAACCGGTTTCTTTAGGAAAAGACTAACATGGGAAAGAGATTGTCCTTGACTTTTGTTAATCGTCATTGCATATGAAACGATCAAATGAAACTGCCTTCTTTTAAATTTAAAAGGTAATCTCTTATCAGAAATTCTAGGTATTAAAACATTCTCACCAGCATTTGATCCACATAGAATTTTTGCTTCAATAACATGACATCCAAGTCTTGTAATCACCAATCGCGTGTCATTGCATAATCCAAGTGTTTGACTATATTCCTCAACAACATAACATGAGTTCCAACTTTTAGGACCAACTCATGGTTAGGAACACCAGAACATGTAAGTGCATTAAGAAATTCTGAAGTGTGAACATTCTGCTGTAAGTCAACATTCGAGTCTGATTTGCACATACTGTCGGAACTAAGATAAGTCTTCACTTCCCCAAAATGCAATTTTGTCATATACTTATTTACTGCCTCAACAACATCCAGAGTTGGAGCAAGTATTGCTCTATCATGCAAATAACTTGAGTCATCATTTGATTTTCCGAATTGTGGATATATACTCTGAACAATCGATGTCATTGGATCATCACTTGGCTCAATCAAAATGTTATTTGGAATTGTAATATCAACAATACCATTATTTGAACCTCCAATTTTACCATCACCTATACTTGCAATCCATTCAGAATTTTTTTTAAGTTTGTCACTCTCAACATCATAGAGACCATTATGAAGCCTCATATTCTTCATCAATCTAAGTATCTTGCAATACTTCCAAAGATAAGAAGAATTTATAGTTGCATGAACTATATCTTGTCTGCTTCATTTTGGTATTATTGGCAAAATTTGACGAAAATCTCCACCCAATATAATAGTTTTACCTACAAAAGGTCTGTCAGAGCTCATATGTTTGGTAAACCTTAACATATCTCGCAAACTTCTATCTAATGCCTCAAAACAATGCTTATGAGTCATAGGAGCTTTATCCCAAATTATAAGTTTGCATCTGATAATCAATCCAGCTAGAAGACTATTTTGTTTAATATTGCATGTTGAGTCTTCATTGATATTTATTGGTATTGCAAATTGAGAATGAGTTGTTCTTCCACCGGGTAAAAGAAGTGACGCTATACCACTTGATGCAACATTAAGTACAATATCGCCTCTCATCCTTATTGCTGCAGAAAGTGTCTTCCAAACATATGTTTTACCGGTACCACCAGGACCATAAACAAAAAACATTCCACCCTTATTTGAATTCACTACGTAAAGTACTGTAGTATAGATAAGACGTTGTTCAATGGTGAATTCCTCCAAAAGGATGTCATGCTCTGTTGACAGTGCTTCCTAGTCGTACTGAAGTTCATCGTTTATCAATTTGTTTTGAAAATGAAGATCTTGATCAATATCTGGAATTGACATTGATTCATAATCACGTAAACTCTTTCCACGACTTTGCAATAACTTTTCCAGTTCAACCAAAGTTAATTTTTTTATTTCAGCTTCACTCAATATCAAATCTGAAAAATCATAAATATATGTTAATAATATTTGAACTAAATATATGGTTCTTATTTTTAAAAAAGGTTCTTATTACTTAGCAATGATCATAAAATTATAAAATAATTGTAACAAAAATCTTGTAAACCATACCTCGATTTTGCAATATAGTTCTTTGATTGTATAATATAACATCTAAAAGGTATGACCAACATGCCTACCATACCTTTTCTGGACGACTTAAAGTATCCGATAATAGTAAAGTGACAAACAAACTTCTCAATGATTTTGCAGATGCCCAAAAACTCGACTCAATTATTCCATCAATAAATTCTTTATCATTTTCCAACAGACCCAAAGCATAACACGCATCACAGTAAGATTCATATTGATGTCCATTTATAAACTTCAAATCATTGTAACATTTTGCTCCACAGATTAGATTGAGAAAATATCGAACATAATACGAATCACCAGATCCAGAAGAAACATAATTAATACGTCCTAATGCAAATCCCTTTTGTCGAGGAACCCATTCTTTACGGGATGACTTCCAAACAAACTTTTGTGGGAATTCAACATAAGTTAAGTTTTGAGCCTATGGATATTATTTATTTGCTTCGAACAAAACCAGAAACATGCTTTGATTAACCGTCGGTCGATCAATAACAACATCCAGGGGCTCATGATATGATAAAATGACATTTTGTTCATCTGGAATATGGAAATTCAACCTTTCAATTGGAATATCTCTATATTGTATTTCATATGCCAATGTCCTCCAAGCAGCCTCAATGGATGATATATAACGGTAATCATAATATAACTCAATTCATCAACAATCTTCCCAACTTGATCATCTTTTGCACTATCATAAAATGTTGTTGTAACACGATCATGGCCTTTACTTACGTACTTAAACAAATACTTTATTGACCGATATTGGTCGCACCATTCAACATTGATGTGTGCTCCATATTTGAGTAATAAAAATCTGTTATGTGGTACCACGAATCTGTTATCCATAGGAACACCCTATTTTATAACGATTCTACCATCATCTCTACGTCTATAAATTGGATATCCATCATTATCAATAGATGTACTATTAGTGAACTTCTTTGGAAAATGCTTCATACATCTACCCTTGACCATGCATGGTGAATTTTTCCGAACTTGACCGCAGGGTCCATGAATCATAAAATCACGTACGGCTGAAAAGTAAGATGGTCTAACTTCTCATCTGGAATTTCAGCCAAAATGATTTTATCTATGTCATTAGACATTAGATATTTGTCCTCCTTGGATATGAATAGTAGAATATGTTCGTGAGGAAGTCCACGTTTTTTGAAATTCTACAGTGTAAATCACTGTAATTGAGGAAAAAAAAAGGTTAAAATGAAGAACAAAATAACTATGAGCTAAATCTAAATAAGTATACATTTTATATATAAATACATGAAATTTTAAATTTTAAATTTTACATTTTGAATTCATATAAAAAATTTAGAAAATATACTTGCCACAACATTCCCAAATATCTTGTTACGACGAAGATCTTTTACCAAAGCATCCAATTTGATGTTGAAAACTCTCGCAACTATATCTGGTCTATCCTCGAGTTTGAGATTCATTTTTTGAGTAAAACAAACTATTTTTGGCCATTTGGGATTACATGTAAAAGTTATAAATAAATCTGGATATCCAGCCCATTTACATACAACCATCACATCTTGATAGTTTTGTATCATATTACATGGTCCTCCAGTAAATGTAGGTACAATAAAATTCGTTTGCCCTGAGTACACAGATTTGTCTTACCATGTAACAATGCTTCATTGAGACCCTTATACATTTCACATCGCAACTGTTTTTGATGTGTTCTTATATACAATAATCTAAATGATTCGATCATTGTATAAGCATCCACAACAAACTGCTGAAAAAGTCGCCTACTATATAAAATAGTAAAAACTTCTTCATTCCTTTCATGTATTCTGTAAGCAAATAATTCTCTTATGCTTATTTTTTTCCTTCCTCGGGTTGAAGAAGATGCTCTTTCTGAAAATGGGATGTCATCCCGATATCCATCTTCACCATATGGAAATAGTAGTGGATATTGTAGACTGAGACACGAAGCGATCAACTCATTTATACGCTTAAGTTGTCCAGTTTGTGTTTCCACAATTATATCTCTCTCACCCAAAATTTCATCCAAATCACCTACAATGATGACAACGACTTCAGAGACAGTGGGCAGATTGTACATTCTTGCATCTCCTTCTCTTTTGCCACAAAGTTTTAATTTCACATTTGAATAATGTTGTTGGTGTAGTTTTTCTCCAGTCATTCCGAATGATTTCACCAAAACATTATTTTCATCCAAAAGGAACTTCAATTCGGACACAATTTCAGAATGAAGACTATTAACCTCATCATTTTGCCTGTGATATAAGAAAATAAATTAAATTTAATATAAAGTACAAAGTTGATTATAATTGTATTAATTTGTAGATAATATCAAAACAACATCTTTATAAAAATAAAAATACCTGACGGACTTTAATCTATTTGCAACTTCATTATCTGTATGTATCATAAATATAGAGTTGAGCAAACTTTGGTACTGAACCTTGAACATGGACCAAACTACCAATCAAATGATAATTTTGACCATGCAATTGGAATACCGGAGGAGAATTTCCTGTATTTAATTTCTACTAATATATAAAAAGATATAATATATAAATGAATTTAAATGCAAATGGAATATTATCATATTCATTTAATGTGATGATGTATATATCTATGAAAGTGATATTGGCAAAAAATCTTTCTACATATTTGTCCACATGGTAGGTCAACTTTGATTATTAAATTTCAATTGATATATTTATGATATGATTTAAATTATGTATATAAATATGATTTACGTAATATCATCAATAATATAAACATTGATTATATACAATAATATAAATATAGATATGATTTAATATTCAAATGAATAATATATATATATATATATATATATTATAATTCATTCCACAATATATATTACATACGTCTACTTAATTATTTATCACTTAAAAAATGTTTATTTATAAATGGAAAAAATTATATTAATTATTTTTTTCATAAATAATATCTAATGAAAATTGTATCACATAGAATTGTTGACTTTATGTATATAATATTTTAGCAAACTTTAAATGCATGTATATAAATTTATCACATAGAATTTATATCACATAATAATTATAATTATAATTATTGAAATCTAGACATGAAAATATTAAACAAACTTAAAAGTAATTAGATCATGTAATTATAATTAACTACTACATATAATTGAGTCCCTGCACCTTTCTTGATTTATATTAATTAAATAATATTTCATTTATATTAGATATGATTAAGATCTACTACTCAGCAAAATTTCCTTATAATATCCACCTTAAGATTGACACCTTTCTTAATCTTGGGGAATTATAACATCCACCTTTCTTATTATAATTACTACTCAGCAAAATTTCCTTATATATAAATATATTAAATATGATTTATATATATTAAATAAAATAAAAAAATATTTTCTGATTTGACAAATACTGGAAAATCTTGATATTACTTTTTTTTAGAATCTGTTTTTATATAAATAATATATAGATAGATAGATATAGATTTTATTCTCCACAATTAATTTTATTAAACTGTTGGTTTTTGCTCCTTTTCTTATAAATTTACAGAAAACGCAGTATTGATTTAGGCATTAAAAATCATGCACCATCTTCTCCGCTCGCTGCCTCCTCTTCTCTTCTCCGCCGATCTTCAGCCACTAGTCCACCACCGCATCTCCTCCGACTTCTACAGCCCTTCCGCCGTTAATACCAAAAAACTCGCCATTTTCTTTCTCTCTCCTCTACTCTTCTATCATTTATTTCTTCTCTTATTATAAGATGAGGGGTATAATAGTACTTTCGGAAGAAGTACCGTTGTTCAAATAAAGAGAGTTCTGATTTCTTGGGTGCTATATAATAATACTAGTATAAATATAATACACAACATTACACTCGCGAGTTTAAGTCTTCTAAATTGGGGGGTTTAGGGTTCTTGCCTGCAACGATTTGCAAATTGTGGAAAAGATGGATCAAGAGGAAATCGATAAAGTGGTTATGGCCTATTTGGATAAAAGGGGTTTTAAGCAGGCTGGCCTCGCCTTTCAGCAAGAGAAGCAGCAACACAGCAAAGGCAGCAACGCCTCCTCCACTGCACAAATTGATCCTGATATTGCCAAACAAATCCTCGCCTTCTCCGAGTACGAAGATAATTTTACGCCTTCTTTCTCACATTCTACCAATTCTGTATTTTTTTCCTTATATTTACTAAACACTACTTTTTGTTGGTGAAGAATTAAAGATTCAATCGTCTTTCCCATAAGTGCATTTTTTTCTGCGTGGGTGTTAGGTTTTAGTGTAATGAGGGCGTGCACTGTAATATTTATTGGCAGTGGAAGTGATATTTTGCCTTGGCCAATGATCACTGTTAATAATTTTGCTTAAAACTTGCGAATTTCAATGTCTGTTGTTGACTGCATGGAAAGTACTCTGATTCGTATATTAATTTTTAACATTAGTCTGCCTATATTGCCTATGAGTGAGTTTATTGATTATTCACATTATTTTAATATTTTTCAGAGTGGATGGTCCTGCTCAGTACCAAGAAGGGTATGGCAAGCTTCGCTCATGGGCTTATAGTTCATTGGATCAATACCAGGTCCTTCCCACTATAGTAACAAAATTCTTATTGCTTTTCTTTGAGATGTTATGATATGAGCCCAGTATTATCTATGTGATGAATTTGGACCCACTAGTAATAATCTGTCAGCTACCTGACAGGAGCCCTTATGGTATCTTGCACACATTATCAGTTCACTATCTAGCTGGTCATGTACCTTCGTGTTGATGCACCCTGACATTTATTGCATGTTCTATTCTAAGTCTCCTTTAAGATGCCACTTCTTCAATGTTGTCTTCCTAAGTGGTTAAATTTCTCTAGGCCGCATCTCCACATTTTAGTTACATCTTGCATTTTCTACAAGGATTTCTGTTGTGATAACATTGACTTTTGCAACACCTTTTACTTTGCTTCATGGTTGTATTCTGTTTGTGATAGCATTATTTGCTTGAGTGCTATTAGCTATCATAGCAGCTTGATTATTTCAACTCCCTCAGATGGGTTGCCTATCTTAATATGTGACAATATATATTGCTTCTTATTTGACATGCAGCATGAGTTGGTTAGAGTCTTGTATCCAGTATTTATCCATGGATTTATGGATCTTGTTGCAAAGGGTCATATTCAGGAAGGTGAGCTTGTCTAATAGTTCACTTCCTAAAAATTATTTCATCAGTTCGGCCCCTTGAAATAATAGCTTTTCTTTTCAGCTCGAGCTTTTTTTAATAGCTTTCGAGGAGACCATGAAGTGACACATGCACGTGACCTTCAAAAATTAGAAGGTGTTCTATCTCCGTCGCATCTGGAGGTCCATCACTTTCCTCCAATGATGACTCACATTTGTTAGTTGATGCATTCAGGCACAATCTCTTAAATATTTCCTTTTTCTTTTTATGTAGGAAATGGAATTTGCGCATTGTTTAAGGCAGAGCAAAGTGAATATTAAGATTTGCCAAGTAATCTCTCTCTTCCCCCCTCTCCCCCTCATATGTTTGACATTTAGCTCTAGTTAGTCATGAGCTGTAAGCAAAAGTTGATGCCTGCCACCCAATGCTTTTCTTGTAGTTTTGTACTGAAATTCAGGTGCTCTGATAATATGTTTGGGATTCAGAAGAGGAAAGGGGCAGAGGGTTTGCCTCTGGAGCTGGACAGAATTACTTATGAAATGGAATCTTACTTCTTTCAATTTTTTCATTTCAGTACTCCTATGACCTACTTCTTCAATACTTACACAAGTCTCAATCAATTACAATGCTTGGAGTCATCAATGAACATATAAACTTTCTAGGTATAGTTCCCTCCTTTATTGGTTCTTTATAAGTGTGATGCTACTTTCTTATTCTATCCTACTTTCCCATTTATGCTTATCATTTTCACATGGACATAATAAACAGTTAATCTGATTTTCAGTTTCTCCTGGGCAACCAGCCTCAATTGCTGATGATGCTGAATATGTTACACTATTTGGAAGGGACCAGGATGCAGCTAATTTGATAAATCAGAAAGAAATTCACTGGGGGGTCAGTCAGCAACAAAACAGACACATATATAACGTGTTTTCTCATTTTTAGACTTTTTTTTCCCTTCTTAATATGAATTTGAAACTCATGGGAGTTCCTTTCTCTTTATATGTACAAAAAAAAAAAAGCCCTTGATCTTCATGTTTGCACTTCTAGAGTATCGTGTTATGGTATAGGAGTGAATAAGAATGCTCTAGTATTCTGTTGAGTGATACTGCAAGTGATGATAGCACATTTTAGGTCTTCTTTGCTGAATTTTGTTGATTTGCGTATTCATTCTAAGGGATTTCCCATCCCTCTTTTTCTCTAAAATAAAATAAAATAATACTATTAACACTTCTCTAAGGATAGATGAATTTATAATTCTTATGCTTTGTAATTTGTGCAACCAGGGTAATCAATTATTGCTATTTGATTTATTGCTTTCACAATCTAATGCTTTGGCTACTTTTAAATGAAGTGGAACTATTTCCACTCACTATGTCATATTGATCACCCTAATGGTTGCACTATTGGTAGCATGGAAATGAGAACTTGCTTGTCTATATTTGGCTGGAGTTTTGGGAAAACCAATTAATCATTTGTACTATATTTTTTGTTCTGTTGGATTATTGTAATATACTTTTTTGGGCAGATGTGAATATTTGAGCTTTCATTCTTTCTTCCTTTATCTTTTGAGTTTCTTTGGTGTAGTTTTATCTCAATGTATTTCCTAAGAAAGAACTATATTGGCTGAAAGAGTCTCTTATTTTGACATTATTATACCATTTATATTCTAGCAGTTGCTTGAAGATTCTTTGGAAGAAAAGTTGGAAAAAGCAGGGGTTTCAAATCTGGATTCAGAAAAGGCGGATGGAGAAACTAGAGAAGGAGAACTGGAGGAAAATAAGGTTGTTAGTTTATTTAGATGTTTTCACAGTTTTCTGTAATCCTTACAGGAATGATCATGATTGATAACCTTTTTTTTTTTTAACATTTTTTTCCTTTTTTTTCCAGAAAAGATCTGTTGATGGTGGCAAGCAGGGCACTACATCTAAAAAGCTAAAAAAGGACAAGGTTGTTGGTGCTACGGCAAAAGGTCATCGAGCAGAGAGTGCTGCTGTTTCTGGAGCACCACGTGTCAAACCTGAGCTAGCCTTGCCAGTAATGTATATTCTAGAATGGCCTTGTGTAGTTTTATCCCTTCTTTTTCTCTTTTCATGATAGACTGTACAGTTGCTTGAGCAATATTATTTTACTCAGTATACACTCCTCACTTTTGGCTCACTTTTAATGCTAAGCTGCCTACATTATGTATACTTATACTAAAACCTAGAACTACTTTGTGCTTTAAGTTCTCATGGAAAATTATGTGAACATGTCATATTACTCTTTAATGTGAGTCATGATCAGTCTTGTCCCAGTTATATTATGAGCTTAATCACATGTGATGTTCAAGTGAGAGTCCCAAGAGATAATCCTACAATTTATATTGCTAGATCATTTTCCTAAAACAGGGTTTGACTACCTACTAGGGTTTAAAATTTTCAATTTTTCTTGAAAATAATAAACTTATATGGTGTCATAGAATTTGAAGTTTCTCACTGGAGAATTGTGGACTTCAGATTTGCAGAACACATTACTTTTACAGTTTTCCTACATGCAAACATGGTTGTATTGTCACCATCTTTAAGGGAATTGGCTTGCTTTATTGGTTTCGAATTTAGATTGATTAGTTATCACACTTATGTTTTCCTTTTCATGTTTCTAGTCCTATAGAGGTGGAACAGTCTATCCTTGAAGACTTAAGAAACCGCGTGCAGTTGAGTAGCGTGGCATTGCCTTCCATCAGCTTCTATACTTTTATCAACACTCATGACAGGTATGCTTGTCATAGAGTAAAAATTAATTAATCATTTATTTGTATTTATTGGTGTGGCAATGTATGACTTATTATAATAGGGTCAATAGGGTCTATCGCCAAAAAAAAAAAAAGGCAAATTTTATAACTTTTGCAATTAATCATTTTTTCTTTAAAATTGCGATCTAATGTATGAATTTTCTAAATTGTGCACTATAATGCATCAGGTAGCTTTGTAACAGGATTTTCATGACTTGGCTTCGAAAGCTACACCCACTACCTTGGTGGGTACAATGAAACTGAGCCGAGAGAAAACTCGATTCAAATCTTTAAGTACAACTAGAATTAAGAGCTGAAATTATGAATCTAACATGCATAGATACTAGCCTTTTTAGTAATTACAAGACCTTAAATTATGTGGCATCCACCAAGGCCATGGGTGTTGAGTTTCGAGAGCCACACACCATTAGAGTCTCATTGGAAAGTTACCCCTGCTTCTTCGAGTTGCAAAGTTTTTAAGTTTTTCATTGCAATTTTTTAAAAGATGCTATTAATTGCTAAAAAGTGGTAAAAGTCATGCATATTTTGCAGTTAACCTTTTATGATATTTACTAATTTATATTTTTTGGGAATTATCATGATCTCTGGGAAACTTTATCTATCAGCTTGAATTGTGCTTCAATATCTGATGATGGGTCAATGGTAGCTGGTGGATTTTCAGATTCATCTTTAAAGGTTGTTTACTTTTCTATGTAGTTTATCATCTTAAATTGTTGTTTTCAATGATATCTTAACTGAAAGCCATGATTGACAGGTTTGGGACATGGCGAAGCTTGGCCAACAAAATATGAACTGTAAGTTGGTCCCTCAGTTCTCTCGACCTTTTTAGAAATCTTGATGCAGAGTTTTTAGATCTCTGATTTTTTGACTCTGCATTCTTCATCCTCATTAGTTAAAGGATTGTGTTAGTTTTTTTTTTTTTTTTTTTTGTGTATGGTGAATTGGATAAACATATAACTTGCATGCTGTACCTAAAGTGGTAGTCTCAGTTGTAAGTGGAAGAGAATTCTCTTATGGTATGTCTAGTGAAAAGTACTGATGAGAAACCCTTTATTGTAAAAAGTGCAGCAGGCAACAGAAGATAATTGTCAACAATCTATGTAATTCACTTGATAGACAGGGCACATATATAATCCAACTGTAAATACTAGCTTAATTATGTGTTGGCACTCAACATTTTGTTTAGCTTGTGTTTGGTTCGGTGTTTGTTTTTATTCTGTCAGAATTGTTGGTTTAAGAATATTACTAAGTCTCACTTTTGACAATCAACTGATTTTGTTTAGCTTGTGTGTTGTGAGGAGTTAGTTTTTTGGCTGTTTCAGATGTGAGCCTTGGCTTAAGGTTTTTATTTCTTGATAGTATAGATTTTTCATACCTCTGATTCCATGTAGTAAGTATGTTAGGGATTATAACAATAATCATGAACTCAAGATACTTATGTATATCAATTTATTTATGTTTATAGAACTTCTGATACTCTGAAATGTGTATGGATATGAATGTGCTGTATCCGATGTTTGCCCTTCAATGTCAGTGTTTTTATGTTATTTTAAGTTGCTGGCGTCACATTAAATTTCATACACTGAAGCATTCATATTGTTTATCAATGAATGTGGATGTTGACTCTAGAATACCAGCTCCTTCGCAGGGTGAAATTGAGTTGGCTTCCAATGAGCCTAGCTCAAGTGCTGTGGGAAGATCTTACACATTGTTTCGAGGTCATGCTGGACCTGTTCATTCTGCCACTTTTAGTCCGCTTGGGGATTTCCTTCTATCTTCTTCATCAGATTCTACAAGTAAGTTGTTTGCCATTACATTTTACTCTGTTCTCTGAGCCTTTTCCTTTTAATCTAACTAGCAGCCAATGGCCTTTGCAGTTCGATTGTGGAGCACAAAATTAAATGCGAATCTTGTTTGCTATAAGGGCCACAATTATCCTGTATGGGATGTACAGGTAGGAGTAACATCTTAAACTGTTATAGTTGTTGAGTGTGACAACCTACCTACTGTTCTCCAATTAGGCAAGCATCTTCATGATACAATCCATTTGTTCGAAAATCATTAACACTAACGATACTTCAATATTTTCATACTGCTGAAAATACGTAGGTTTCAAAAGTCCAATTTATTTTCACTTGGAATTTACCTGTGTTTAAACAACGTACTAATCTATGTATTTTTCATCTCTGCTGGTGTCTCTTTCCAATCGTTAATCTGACCTCATCTTCTCCTATGCTCATGTTTGGTGATAAGTTCACAATAACTTCTCCATGATTCTGCCACCAACCTAGTGCTTGGTATTCTTTACAAAATATGTCATTAAGTCGGATGTCGAATGATGTTATCAAATTTTCTAATCTTTCAGTCAATGTACTGAAAAGGTTATTGGTATGAAACAACTCAAGCAATAATAAAGAAAATTGTCATTTTTGCGATGCCTGTGCCATAAGTTTCAACTGAATGCATTATCTTGTTTTGTGTTGTATGATGAGCATTTATAACCTCATGCATCTGCCAAAAAATCATGCAGTTTAGTCCACTAGGACATTATTTTGCTAGTGCTTCACATGATCGCACAGCAAGGATCTGGTCGATGGACAGAATACAGCCTTTAAGAATAATGGCAGGCCATTTATCTGATGTGGATGTAAGTATCTCATTCTCAGTTCTTATATATATGCTGCCTTCACTTTATGTTTATATCCCTTTTCAAAATCAATTGGTTCTTGAGTTTGATTGCATTCTTCATGAGACCTATGGGTGCTTATATATCTGGTACATAAATTGTTATTTGGTCTATCATCTGCGCTGTTCTCATTTATAACTTCTTGTAGCCATAAAATAACCTGATTCACGCGAACCTGGATATGCAACTTCTTGACAAGTAGAACATATTAAGAAGCAGTCTAGTGTTGCTCTACTAGCTACCTTGAATAGGAAATTCCTCTGATTTGTGGTAATTTAACATTTCAGAGATGCCACTAGAGATAAACATTTGTATGGTCTGGTTATCTGCCTGTCTGATTTCATTTGTCTTATCTCTCAAGATGTTCTATGGTATTTCAGAAGATTCTTCAAATACAATGAACTTAAAACTTCTCATTTTTATTAAAGTGCCTGATGTATCTGCCATGTATATGAATACTGAATCTTAGCAATATGATAGGCTGAGTTTTGGACATTTGTCCTTCAACTTGGAACATGGAAAATAAGAGTAAACCAATGCTGTCATCAATTCTTTCAACTTGGAACATGAAATAATACGAGTAAACCAATGTTGTCATCATATCTCTTCTCTATGGGCTTGTAGATAGTCCAACAATCAACAATTGATCTCAGGAGACTTTTAGTCACTGTGAAAAACTTTTTCTCGGTTATGCAATCAATGAGGAAAGTCATGTAGAAACTGTTTTTTCCCCTTCATTGAACAAGCCCTGAGTATTAGTGCCTTTCCCCATTTTTGTGCCGTTTCCACTTTAAGTGAGTTTTTCTGTTCTTATCTTGTCATGCAATTAGTTACACTATCCATATTTTCTGTAGGAAAATGTATGATATTGTGGTATATTGCATGAGAGTTCATCCTTTCGTTTTACAAATTTTTATTTTTATTTTGTTCATGATGATTAGGATTACTATGGTGTATGTATTTAGCTAAACTTAACTATCAATTTAATTGTTTTTCTTGTTGCTCTGTACTATCAATTTAGGCGTTTTTTTTTTTCTTTTCCTTCTATACAATCCGCACTAAAATGGAGTAACTAATTATCTACACCCATTTCCATCTTTTAGTGTGTGCGGTGGCATACAAACTGTAACTACATTGCTACTGGATCCAGTGATAAGACAGTGCGCCTATGGGATGTTCAGAGTGGCGAGTGTGTTAGAATTTTCATTGGTCATAGAAGCATGATCCTAAGTTTGGCAATGTCGCCTGATGGTCGTTATATGGCATCCGGTGATGAAGATGGTATGATAATGATGTGGGATCTTGCATCTGGTCGTTGTGTTTCTCCTTTGATTGGTCATGGCTCTTGTATATGGTCACTTGCCTTTAGGTACTACGCTATTTTTTTCTTCTTTTTGGTACTTCCTAATTATCTCTTCTTAGCTACCATGTAATTCCAACCACCATTATTTCAGTTGTGAAAGCTCACTTCTTGCATCGGGTTCTGCTGATTGCACGGTGAAAATATGGGATGTAGCTACGAGCTCAAAAATTTCAAAAATGGACGAGAAGTAAGCATATAACGAATTATTTGACCTTTTTCATTTATCATTATAATTTCACATATGAACGACGATGGTGTTTTTCAGCAGCAAAAGTAGTGGCACGAGTAGACTCCGATCATTGAAGAGCTTACCTACCAAATCTACCCCCGTCTATAGTCTACAGGTAATTACAATTTGCTCATCTTCCTATTATAATAGATATGTCTCTAAAGTACCAACTCTGTTTTACTTAATCATACCTTTGTTTGCAACCAGTTCTCAAGAAGGAACCTTTTATTTGCTGCTGGAGCTCTCTCAAAGCAGCTGTAAACAGGTGGTAGCATATTTCGACCGAGATTTTTCGAACATTCGTGAGATGTTTGGTGAAACAAGAGCTAATGTCGTGAGAAAAAGTAAATATCTGTAAGAGAATTTATTGCCCATTTCTCATTTCCCTAATTCCTTCTTGTTAATCATTTTTCGTAAATTTTGGGGTGGGGGTGGGGGTGGGGGTGGGGGTGTGGGTGGGGGTGTTGCTGCAACTGTCACTTATGCAAGAATTCCATCAACGAGATTTTTATCATTGTATCCTATATATCCTTTTCAATCTATTCTCATTTCCCAGGATTATTTTCTTGTTGACTTTATTCATTTCTCACATTTCTCTTTCAGTCTCTCATTTCTTTGACTTCCATCCTAAAACTTTTTTTTTATCTTCAATCTACAGTATTTTTTAGTCCATTTTTGAAGTAAGAGTGAAAAGTATCTAGTCTGATAATGCGTGTTTAGAGGGACTTGTTTGTGTTCAGTTAATATTGATGGCATAATTTTTCATGGCTAATAATGATTTCCCAAATTTAACTTCGAACCTTCATTCTTACTAAAAGTAATGATCGTCTATATTATTTTCTTACAAGAAAAATAGACAGCCTAACTTATGATAATGGATAATAATTATTTCATTGGAACATGTGCAATTATTGATGTAGTGGTCTTACATGGTTTTTTTGTAATGCTTTTTTTTTTTTCTCGGAAATGTTCTTTTTGAAAATGGCAATTGTTCTTTAATTCGACCTCTTGAGAAGTACTACCATGTAAATCTTAAAATTTGCCTTAATGATTTAATATGGAGGTTGGGTCCAGAATCCACTAATATCACTAACAATTGGTTCGGTTTGAAATTGATCCACTGATATCACTAACAATTGATAGTTCACTTAGACTACGTTTATCAGTGACCCAACCATGGGTCACTGGAGGGAAAAGACAAACAACATTTGAGAAAAAGAAAATTGGAAAAGTCATTAAAAATGATGACCCGGTTGGCCAACCAACCTCCATTTTCAACCCACTTCCAATCAATTTTTGACACTTGTCATTTTATAATTGGTGAGAGTTCTCTTTTATACAAATAGTTTAACTTATTGATTATCGAATTTAATTTTTATTAAAAAATAATAAAAGTATTATCAAAATTCATATTATTTTTTTCTTTACAAATGGAGTCCAATATTGATATATTTTGAAAAAATATAATTAAATTCATAAATTTGTATTTTATATTTGTAAGTTAGTATTTCATACATCTATTTGAAAATTGATTTATTTCGTTTCAATTTTGTATTTCAAAATTTTTCATTTCAATTTAGTTATTATGTTAGAAGCTTACTTTAAAAAACCATGGTTTGATTAGTTTTTTTTTTCGATTTCATTTTTCAAATATTGTATTTTAATTTCATTATAGTGTTTTTAGCATATTTGAAGTATATGGTAAAAAAAATTCTATTATAAATATCCAATTTAGAATATCAAATATTTTCAATATATTTCTTACATTTTTTAAAAATTTAAAATTTATTATTTGTAATATTCAATAATAAATAATTAGAAAAAAATATTTTAAAAGTTGGGTTGGTGTCACTAATAAACGCTTAAATAGTTGAAGGTTGGGTTGAGTTGTAAGTTGTGTTTGTGGATGAAAGAGAAATGATTTTTTTATTAGAAGGTTGGGTTGGGTTGGGTTGTGAATAAAAATTGTCTTATAGAGCAATTTTGGTCTCATCAACTGGTATCACTAACAATACCAACCTTGTTAAAGCACTCAAATATAATATTTCTAACTTCATATATAAATCAACAACAAATATATAGTGATACCAAATTCTATTTATAATACGAGTTACTCTCCTGTGCACCAGTTGCACGGAAGATCCATACAACTGGCCCGTGTGCGGGCTGGGCGGGCCTCTTTACTTTTTTCACGTGTTTTGGTCGTTACCTTCACGTTATGTTAGTGTTACCTTCGTGTTATATTAGGGTTACCTTCGCGTTATATTAATGTGACCCCATCTCCAGATTGCATACCCTTAGTTTAAAACTACTGAACTAAAATAACACGAATGTAACACTAATGTAACATGAAGGTAACACTAACATAACATGAAAGTAACATTAACATAACATGAAGGTAAAAAACAATTTTAATCATACATTCATGTTATGTTAGAGTGACCCCACGTTATATTAGAGTTACCTTCATGTTATGTTAGGGTTACCTTCATGTTATGCTAGTGTTGGGGGTAACACTAGCATAACATGAAGGTAACCCTAACATAACATGAGGGTATGACTGCCTGGAGCGAATTTTTGTGGGTTTGAGCGCATCCACCCGGCACGTGAGAGCGTTTTGGGGCGCGTGAAAACACGCATTAGAGGCGCGTGAGACGGGTCGACCTAAGTGCATGAATTCTAGATCCATGCATAAAATACATTTGCACAAAATATTTTGCCTTATAAGACAACCAAAGAATTTACATGTAAGAATAATTTCAAAATGCATGACCCCACAAATCTTTGTATCCAATGTGTAGGTGGATATGATTACCAAAAAAAGAAAATAGTGCATGGATACTTTTGTTCACTAGCCCTTCATGAAACCCACTACTGGTCCACCAAGACATGTTTTTTCTTAGTGGTTGACCCTCTTTGGTCCTTGACCTTGACACTCTATATTATATCTTTTAAAACTAGTTGCTGGAGACGATGACCAATTTTTCATTGTAAAATAATATCTCTAATCAATTCTTAATTTCTTGATATTTGTCTTGTGATTTTTTCATTTCTTTTAAAAAAAATTCTTGTTTAAGCTCATGATCAATTTTGGAAGCGATCGGCTTTCAAACTCGAACATTGATGGGCCAAAAAACTGCAACTAATTCTGACCCAGATTATTGTGTATATAGTATATGTATTTAAATAAAATAATATATGAAAATGAGAAAAAGGATATATAGAGAATTGGGATCCAATAAATTGATTTAATGTATGATGTTAGATGATGAGTGTGGGTGTCCAATGAATGTATCTCCTAGTCGTGTAGTGTATGGCTACTAAGATTTCCATTCGATGTTTGTTGCTCTGGTTAATTAAACAATGTTCATTTAATTGGTGTCCCATGCACATTGTGATGATTCGGGTTTGAATTTGGGACACGCAACTTATTAAAAAAACAGCTATAAGGATAATAATTAAAAAGTAACATTTTTTTAATGTATAAATTATGCTTTTAAATTATGAATTTGGAAGTGAGAAATATACATTTTTAGTTCTTATTTCTATAAAAAACAGTTATGAAGGCAATGCATGCAATGATATATAGGTACATCACTTTGTTCGAGATATTCTTAACTAAATCGTAATCTTTCAATTGATAAGAAAAACAGATCGATCATTATTTTCTTGTATTCACAAATTTTTTTCCACTAATATTCCTTTAAATAAAAAGCGCTTTAAAACTGTAGAAATTTTAATTGCAGTTTCATCGTTCTCCATCCAAGTCAAAGTCGTAGTAAGTGATTTTTAGAGATTATATGATTTAATTTTAAAACAATTGTAGGTTTAGACTTTTTTACTTAATTTTTCATGTGCTTCGTGATATGGGTTGGTGAGTAATCTATGTGAAGGTTAAACTAGTACTTGCACCCACGCGATGCGCGTTTTATGATATAATGTTGGTAAATATTAATTATTTCATAATATAATGTAAGTAATTTTAGTATATAAAAGACATTATAATATTTAATAGCTAAGAAAAAGTATAAATTTGCTTAAGATAATTCAATTCACAACAATATATTGATATTATACATATCCAATTCACTAATTTATGATCAATACTAAAAACAAAAGTATCAATATCATGATCTTCAAATCAAAATTGGAAATTTTACTTGTAAAGTTTGTAAGTTTTTTAAAAACTTCTTTATACACAACAATTATAGTCGAAACATTTTTTTTATCATATGTGTTACAAACTAATATCTTCAGTCACATAAATAAAATATACTAAAAAAACTAAAAATATTATGAATTAAAAATCAAATTCAATTATTTAAATAAAATACATGTGTGTGTGAGTATGTATATATAGAAACATTACACAATAAAATTAGAAATTTTTGTAGGAACTTGATGCAAGCACTGTCAATTATGTATTTTCAGCCTTTTATTTCAAAATAAATTGAATTAGAATTTTTTTTATTAATATCGCTTAACCTCGAATATGGCAGATAACTATTCCTTTATAAGTATCGCGTAAATTAATTGATATAGCACGCCATTGATCATTACGATTTAAGCTCAACACATAATCAAAATGTAGTAGTAGTCTACGATCATGATGATGACAACATAATTAGAAATTAAACATATAATTTAAATAATTAGGTGAGCCATATTAATTCAAAATGTGCACTCTCATATAAAAATATACGAAGTCGTAAGTGTAAAGTAAAAGACTAAAATTTTATTTGATTATGAGATATTTATAATTTAAAAAATATTTAAGATGACATATAATTCAAACTAAATACATATATACATATATGTATATACTACACACATCTTTAATAGTGTTATATTTATTTATTAAATTTATATTATTATGGTATAAATTATCCCCATGCAAATTAATATTTATTATTGACATTATTCTTTGGATATCTATTGTTGATTTTTAATAAATTATTCAATAAAAATTAATTTAGATCAATAAAATGAGAATAAATTAACACAATATTTATATTATTAGATCAAATGAATTAAATAGCAAAAAATGCAAAATAAAAAATTTTGTTGATGGGACACTTACAAATATTAATTTATAAAATACTTAGAATGACATATAATTTCACACTAAATACATTATATATATACATATATGTATATATACACAGTTTTAGTAGTGTTACATTTATTTATAAATTATATTTATATTAAATATGATACAATTATCCCTAAAAATATTAATATTTATTATTGAAATTATTCTTTGAACATTATCTATTATTGGTGTATAAGAAATTATTCAATAAAAAATAACTTAATCAGTATTAATAAAATAAGAATAAACTAATACAATATATATATATATATATATTATAAATTGAATGGATTAAATAACAAAAAATGCAAAATAAAAATATTGTTGATGTGACACTTTTTTGTTGAGAAAATAATATTTCTGTAAATATCTCAAAATTTTCCTCTATTATTATATTATAGAAATATATAAATAAATTTATCAATTTACTTTTTCTTTTGAGTTCCTATACAATAAATATAAAATTAAATGTATTAAATATTAATATTTATGTATTTGTTTATTAATGATTTCTTAAAATGAAAATATTTAATAAATGAGACATTTATTGTAGCTATTTTTGGCAGAATATTCTGCTTTTATATAGATATAGATTTGTTAAGGCAAATAAATATAATACAAAACCTCAGGTGCAACCGTCGCACCATAGTACAACTATATCTATAGTAGAAAATAAAAACTTATAATTGTAAAATATATATTTGAATCTCGTTATATGTGAAATTGTCTCACTCAACTACAAATGCAAACCCATTGATTTCGAATTGAAACTCCAGTTCAAAGATTTTGCAGGGATTGTTCTTACAAACTCATTTATAGTATTAGTATGTAGCTATATATTATTAGGTATTTATTAAATGAGCCGATCTTACGAATCCCATTACGAGAAATTGAGTCATTATTATCAAACATGTCAGGTATATATTATGAATCGATAAATATTGAAGTATCACTTGATATAAAGTATTAAAAATAGAAAAATGTTAAAATTATCACGACATAAGCTCTTGATATGTCCACCACTTATGTGTGGACATTTAAAAATTTGAGCGAATGAAGAATATTTTTGATACATTTAAAAAATCTGACCCATATCAGAAAATTTGAAACTGAGACGATCTCATAAAAATCTATTTTCTCAAATAATAATATCCAAAACTTAACTAAAACAAATAGAAAACCATGAAAAATAGAGTTTATATTTCTAGAGATAGGTTCCACATATGTATTGCCATTTCATCATCTTTTCTTCTAAGCTGTTTTCTTTTTCTTTTTGTAAAAGCAAAAAGAAAAACTCTCTATTACATTTCCTCAACAGTGACATAAAAACGTTGCTTTTTTCCAAAAAGGAGTGATTGGCGACCAATCCAATTTCTTTACAAAAAAATACAATAAATATAAGAGTTGCATGCCCAATCTACCCATTTCTATATAAGGGATGCACAAATTTACCCATGATTATAATATTTTTACTCCATATACCCAAAAATTTAAAATATTGTCCCCAAATATGAAATACCCAAAAACATTTTGCAGTGTCTGTCAGAGTACACATGTAATATATATTGACTTATATTAATTGAAATGAAAATTACACGTGGTAATGTAATATATATTGACTTATATAAATTGAAATTAAAATTACACGTGGTGTGGGATATTAATTAATATATTGATTTATGATATTATTAAGTGTAATATAAATTTATTGTAATGTAAATTGATTAAGTAATATAAATTATAGAGTTGCAATTATAAGTGTAATATATTGTAATATAAATTTATATTATATTAAGTGTAATATATTGATTTAAATTAATAAAATATTTGTAATAAATGTGGCATATCTACCCCCACCCCAATTAGGTTTAACGAATTAAACTCTCCCCATTCTTTCCTCCCACTTTTCTTTCTTTACTACTCTCACTCACTCACTCACTCCCTCACGGCGGCGGCGGCGAAGGCGAGGCAAACTCTCCCCATTCTTGCTCTCCCATTTCTCTTCGGCCGGCCACCATTTCCCTCGAGTTAAATGGCCGAACAGGTTAGTACTCTAGTCTTTATACTTTGTTTTATTATTTATACTTTGTTTTTTATTTAGTTTGATTATTGTTTGAAAGTTGTGATTTTGTTTAGAGTTTAGGTAGTATTAAATTATTGTTGTGATTAGTATTGAAATGTTGTGGTTATTAAATTGTTGTGATGTAGAATGACCAAAATAATTGTTAAGAAAAATATTCAACTAACGAAGAAAAAAAACATTCGTTAACCCCTAAAATTTTGGGGGTTAACGAATCAACATAAAATGCCATCTCAATTCGTTAACCCCTTAAATTCAAGGGTTAACGAATCATTCTGAAAATGTAAGTTGGTTTCGTTAACCTTGAAACTATAAGGGTTAACGAATTTCATTTTTTTCTCTAATTAATATTTTGTAATTCGTTAATTAGTGTATCAAAACTTTGACCAATCCAAATTTTGAGACTCCTCAATTAGTGTATCAAAACTTTGACCAGCAACATGTGTCTCCTCATCTAATGAACATTGTTCTTAATGATAAGAAGAAGAACCACCTGATACTCCTGAGTCTATTCGTTTCAACGAAACAAACAGAACTAGTAGTCCATACTCCTGTGAAAAACACTCATGCAAATCAAAATCATTCATGATTTTCTTCTTCTTCAATCTTCCATTCACTTCTACTAGAGAATGGATCAAATACCGCCAACATCTCAAATCAGCAAGCATAATCTCATGTAGCGAACTCAATAAATCTTGATATGAAAATGTTTCGAGATTGATCATTGATTGAATGCCATTCACGTACTACAAACCATGCCAGTAACCTCCATGACATATTGCCACTGAAAAAGTCATCCCTGAACAAATATGAAAAAAATGCTCAATAATTATCAAATCGTTAATCAACGAATTACAAAATTAATATCACAACAAATTAACTAAACAAAGTTAACTAATAAACGAATTACAAAATTAATATCACAACCAAAATTTAGTGAATTAAAAATCAATAAATTAAGTAAGGAATGAATTCAAAGAAACGAATTAATAAAAGTTTGGCTAACAAATTTATTAATTATAGCTAACGAAATTAGGGCTAAGTAGGGCTAAAGCAAATTCAAAACTTAACTATCGAACTAATTAACGATTTATAATAGGCAAATAGACTAACAAATTAACAATGACACAAAAATATTAGCCGATTGGAATATAGGAATTAAGGAATTAGAAAATAGTAATTAACGAGAGAAAACATTGTTTTATTTCGTTAACCCTTATAATTTAGGGGTTAACGAATTCTTGTGATATTCGGAGGTTGTTTCGTTAACCCTTATATTATAAGGGTTAACAAAATTTTAATGATTTTTGCTAAGTTTCGTTAACCCTTATAATATAGGGGTTAACGAAATTTTAATGATTTTTGCTAAGTTTCGTTAACCCTTATAATATAGGGGTTAACGAAATTTTAATGATTTTTGCTAAGTTTCGTTAACCCTTATAATATAGGGGTTAACGAATTTTTTGGGATTTTTGCTAAGTTTCGTTAACCCTTATAATTTAGGGGTTAACGAAAGTTTGGGATTTTACTTGGTTATTTCGTTAACCCCTTCAAATTAAGGGTTAACGAAATGAGAGAGATAATTTTCTCAATTTTTGTAGAAAATAATTGTTACCAAAATAATTGTTACCAAAATTCTTACCAAAATAATTGTTCATAGAAATTTTATAGGAATTATTCGAAAAAAATTTAACAAAAGTGTAAATCTCTAACATTCAAACAATAATCAAACAAAATTAAACAATAATCAAATAACTAACCATTCAAACAATAATCAAACAAAATATTATAGAAAACTAACTATAGCCATTTCAACTATAAACAAAATTAAACTTTAAAACAAATTAAAAGTGTTTTTATGCATTGAAATACTTACTCAATACTCTTGTTTTGGATGAATCCTTGAAACTTTCAAATTTTTAAGAGAACTCTCCCGAATCTGTGAATGTGAATTGTGTGGAATGAATTCAATTGTAAATTTGAATATTAATACTAAGGTAAATTTTTGGTTCAATGAATGGAATGATTGATCATACTCATCATATTATTGTCTTATTATTCACGTGAAAAAATAAAAGTAAAAAGAGGTAAAAATAGTCAAAAAAAAATCTATGCAAAGCAAAGTACATCAGTCTGCATAGCAAAGTACATGAGTCAAAGTCAAAAATGGAAAAATGGGTATTTGGGGATAATACTTTATATATATGGGTAGATGGGTAGAAAAATTTATATTGATGGGCAATAAAGTGAAATGCTTATATATAAATGGGTATCTCGGGCTATTTCCTCATAAATATAATTTCGTGAGAGTTATTTCCACAAATTTTATTGGAATTTACCGATTTAGTCATGATGTGACAACTATATATATACGTATGTATAATTTGGCCTCTCTGTCACAATATACAAAATGCACTTATATGTGTATATATCGAATATGGAGATATTATTTTAAAGTTGTTTTGAGAATTAAATGATAGCATCGACATCCTAAAATAGGTGTCGGTTTTATGCTTTTAAATACAATGAATGTTTCACCAGAATTTGTTTGAGACGATCGTACGAATTATTTTCATGGTTATGAGTTGATCCGTCTCACATAAAATGAACCGTGAGACGATCTCAAAAGTCTCACATAAAATGAACCGTGAGACGATCTCAAACGAGACTTACTCGAAAAGTTTAATGTTTTTAAATACAAGTAACGTTATGAATTATTTGATCTACCCTAAAATTCTATTAATGTGTGTTTAATTGTTTCCACATTTATGCATGCATCAATTTTTTTTTTTTGTTTTGTTTACTTTGACTATCTAACTGACCCAAATTGGCTAAATCAGGACTTAATTGATGATTGGGAAGGAATTGACATAACAAAACCCAATTTTATAGTTCCCAAATTTTCATCTACATCTTGAAATTACTTTCTCAATTAGAGGCTAAATTCAACTTCATTTCTCGATTAGGGCTTCAGATTAGAATGAATTCTCGATTCAAGACCAACTTCCATTTTCTTCTTCCTTTTCCTTTTCTTTGTATTTACAAATTCATTTGTACTTTACTATATATCTATATTTTGGATAAATCAATTTCGGACTTTATCGTTTTCTTTTTATTTATTGATTTCAATAAATAAATAACAAGAAAAATGATGACAATTACATAAATATCCCTAAAAAAGGTGGCATATAGTTTGTTGATTGATGATTGGTGCAGGGCTATAGTTGCAAAGTACAGACTCAAATGTTAAACTAATCTCAACCAAAAAGTTACCACTTTTTGTTTAATGTCTCCTAAAGCATTTGCAAACTCCTTAATTATTCTATACATTCATCACCTTTTTCTCATCTCTTCAATTCATATTTCAATTTAATAATAATTCATGCGTCAAAAGTAAGCAAATTATTGCCATCTTCATTAAGATTATTATATTTTGACCATCAATTAGTTTTATTAGTAAACTTATCCTAAAATAGAAAGTGGTAAAACATCAATTAGTTTTATGTATTGAATTATAATGTTATTATTATCTGTCAAATATTAATAGGTGTGACATGTTATCACAACTCATATATGTGATATAATATTATGGGGAGGGTGAAGTAAGTATTATTATATAATTGGCAGCCTGCATGGATGACATTATCATGTGACAAATTGCACATGTTTCTTCTATTTATTAAGTGTTGAACTATCCACCCCATACATTACTAAACACACCTCATGATTTAAAAATAAAGATAAAAGAAAAGAGTAAAAGACAAAAGTAACTTTATTAATTAAATAATTTAATATTTTGAAAAGGCTTAGACACCCCACTTTTACTTTTAAACCACAACTTTTTGCTATTTCCAAATAAAACTTAAATAAATACAATTTATATCAATATTCATCTAATCTATATAATTTCGAAGATCCAAACCCCGAGAAAACGATATATAGACTGGAAACTGTCGACCTACCCCTTTATTATCTCCTTGAGATACCAGGGTAAACTGCTGTGAACAACGCCACGTATCGTTCGAGATTGATCCTTGAAAATGGTATCAGAGCCTAGATTTATTAAAAACTAAATTTATATTTATTATATTATTTATCTGTAACTCACAATTGGTGAGGAGAATTACACGAGAAAAGAATGGATATGGACGAATGTCCAAGATGTATATTCTACAGGACATATCGTCAAACTTTGACGATATATGCTCAACAACATCGAGACAAGACGACATATTGGTACCGCCAATATGCTGAAAGACAAATCGCAGGTACCAGCGCGGAAGCCCTAAGGTATTGCGAAAGATAATCAGCAAATTATCTGGAATACCTCAGGGTAAACCATATGCTATAAGCTGATCTAACTAGACATCAGGAAGAAAACCATCAATATCATAATGTCTGATGGAAAGCCCGAGTGGAAGGAGATACTTCCAGATACCTCTAAGATCTCTGAAGATCTTAGAAAAATCCAGAAGACGGTGCAGAGTTATGACAACCGCCATAATCACCTACCGACACAAGTTCATCAGATCCAAAGCCAAATGGAGACGATGATAAAAAATCAAAAGGAGACTCTTGAAATCATTCATGATATTCAAGAAAGAGTCAAGAATTTGGAGAACCGACCAAGTTCATCCGGAGGAAGGAGACGTATAAATTTCGGAACAGTTCCCTACTTACATATAGATGGGAAACCAACCGAAGTTGTACGACCCATGACCGATGATGAAAAACTTATTGCCATCATCAAAGGAAAATCTGTTACAAACAAGTAATGGATTTCGAGAAGATAAATCTGCAGGATCTACATGACCTTGCCGAATCCTTCGCGGGATTAGGTATTGTGGATCTAAAGATGAACGCAGGAGATGAATCTGCCTTGGTTACTCGTAATCAACAACAGAGACCACTAGTCAATCCCAACGTAGCAGAAAATTCAGGATCACATCATGTGGATGAGCAAATGCCACATGTAGGGGATTTCACCACAGGAAGAGATCCTATTGCTGTTATAGGAACTCAACCGTGTTCCAAAAGGCCGAATCTTTTCAACACGCCTTATGGAAAGTCACAGCTAGACCAGATACATGCGTATGGGTTGATGCTAAATCTGGATATCCCAGATTTCAAGAACCGTGACATCTTTATCGATGATTGGGCATTGGCTATGAGGATTGAAGTAGGAACCCTTGATCTTACGAAAGAAGGATTCATCTTACTACTCGAGATGAGTCTGGAAGGATCTGTAAAGATCACCTGGGATATGACAACACTAGAGATGAAAAATAACGTTACAGCTGGTGAGTCATTAAAAGGAATTGTCAATAATATGGCCAAATTATTCAAAATCCATTTTATCGGCATAGGCTATTTTGAGGGGATTGAAGAAGAAAAAAGAAAAAGATATAAACAAGCCCTCTACAGCCTCGATTTACATGATATTTGTCATATTAACGAATACATCAAGTTATTCACCGAGTACCGATGGAAGTCTAAAGTGGAAGACAGAGAGGCTTCGCAATTATTCTCTGCGAAGATACTAAGTCCTTTGAGAGAAGTGCTAATCAGGGAATACAATAGTGCAGATGACCTAGATACGGTGGCCAGAAGAATGTTCTTCTTAAAGGCCAAACTATCGGAATGGTGTCATCAGACAACACTCTACAAGAACTACAAGAGACTGCGAGGAATCAATAAAATGGTTCATTTATGTTGCGAAGATAATGACATCCCAACAGTCGTTGGAGGTCAACCACGGAGGCATAAAAGACAGAAACAATGAAACCATCCATACCACTGTGGAAGCAACACTAAGAGAGGCAATCGTTGGTCTTCATGGAGGCCAAGAAGGGTGTGGTCAAAACAAAAGGCCCGAAGTTACAAATCAGGGCAAAGACCAACACCAAACAGGAGTAGAGCCTTTTCATCAGGTTCAAACCAAGGAAGCTCCAGCAGAACCACAAGAAGGAGAACTTTCAGACGAGCTCACACTAGAGCTAATGAAAGTTTTAAAGATTGTAATTGCTAGACATGTGGAGCAAGAGGGCATATCTCAACAGACTGCCCAGAGAATAAAAAACGAGGAAGACAGTTTGAGGCGACACCCGAACTCGAAGAAGCTGTCTACTATCAAGATCTTATACAGGTGTATCAATTTGAGGATCTACCCTCAGATGAAAGCATCTATGAAGAAGAGATCTATTCTGAGGAAATAAGTGAATCCAGCTCAGAATCAGAGTGAAGAAGAAATTCTTCAATCAACGGTAAGAGAGGATATGTCAGGATACCTCTCTCACACTATGGTGTCTCATAAGACTCTAATGAGGATTATGAAAGAAGATCCAAAGCTCCAGATGTACGATGGTTTTACCATTGGAGCTTGATAGGTAGAAATTATATGCATTTAATTAGTGATTTAATTGTATTCTTATTATCTTTTATTCGATTGAATGCATTGTTTTCATACCTATTTGCGTTGTTGAACTCGAAATACTTCATATGTTATTTTCTTGATTAATGTAGGAATATTTGAAGTGTTTTGGAGATCATTGGGACGAGGCCCAGGCATCATGAAGATCAAAGAGAAGGCCCACAAATTAAAAGAAGCCCAAGTGTTGAAAAGGAAGTAAATGGGCTTATGCAAAGAAACCCAACAGCACTATGGAAAGAAAAAGCCCATTTAATTGAATTACTTAATCCCCAAGTTTGGAGAGAAGAGGAGGCACGGCAGTTTATTGGGAGAGATTGGAGAGAGAGAATCACTTTTGGATACATTCTTGTTTTATTTTTATTTTGCTTTTATGGATTTATCAACAACTTTGGTGGATCCAATCGAGATGACGATTGGCTAGTTCTTCAATTCCGGTTAGCAGGGATGTTTGAACTCAATTATCTTTTTATGTTTTAATTAATTTCGTTTCTCCCTCTTGATGTTTTGATTGGAATTGATTGTATTATCTGTGACGAATGATTTCAATTATTGATGCTTGATTTAGATTGATCACCTAGGTTAAGTGTTTGATAATTGATTGCTAGAATCTTAAATCATGAATCCTAATTGTTGTGGTTTAATTTTCATTAGTAGTAAACTAGAGGTCGCGCATCTCTAGGGTAACACAATCCTAGATTATCAAATCGAACTTGTGTATTTGGAGTCTAGTTCACCCTATCGTCTTGGTAATTAATGCGTTTGATGAATTAAATCTAGAGAGCTTATTCTAGGTTATTCAATTGAACAGGGTTAATTAGAGATCTTATCCTAATTTAACTAATCATAAGAGACGATTCGATTTAACAGAGCTTGTTATTAGATTAGGGGTGATAATTCCATGACAAACTGAGAGAGGGGGTAACATTGATTAAGGCGTAATCGATATTGGGGGATAACTGAACTGTTAACTGGAATGCTTTTTATCACCTGATTTCTGTTTAGTTTGTTTTCTAGATCTTAGTAATTTTTAGTTTATTTATCAATCAATCTGATAACCCCCATATTCTTTTGTTTCTTTGAGTTTAGACATAAGTGGACATAATTGAATTGTCATTCCTCGTGGGATCGACTCCGACTTGCCCTATCTACTAATTAGATAGGTTAGGAAGGATTTTTATTTAATTTTATCGCGTCACGACAGCGCGGTCAGAGCTATGGAAAAGGCGTTGGATAAGATGGGATGTCGCAGAAAGCACCAAATTATCCACAGAGTGACTACCGGAGAAATTGTCATCCCAATGGAATTCACTGGTAACTTGATCGAGATGCAATTGGTCCCTTACAGAGAAATACAGGAGATCAAAAGTAGAGTCAAGAGAGAAGTTACGAATACACTCTCATGGATTCACATCGGAGCCATAAGAGTTGTTATTAAAGCAACCTTCAAAGAAGGAGTTGATTCACCGCTCAATCTTGCAATTCTGGACAAACGAATCTCAAATCTCAAGGATTCATGCCTTGGGACGATTACATGAAATTTGTGTGCAGGGAAATTGACATTCAATGTCTATCCAAGAATTGCATACAACTTGGGAGATCGAGATTTCAACCGAGTCTTAACCCTTCATCAAGATTTCAAAAGAAATGATTTGATGAAAGAAGGGAATAGACCCTACTCGATTACCTACAAGATTTCCTACGCTCTCTCGAATACACATCACTCAGATGTATTCTTAAGAAATGAATTTATCGAAGTTCCAAGAATCTTTGAGGACTTCGCCAGGGTAGTTCTACCAGAACTCATAGAATCTCCAACCATAAAGGAGATCGATATGAGGATCCAAGATTAATCCGTCTTCAACAAGAGCCAAAGTCTCAGAATTGAGCCAAGACGTATGTCTTTCCAACAAGACAGACTAATGAGTAGCAGCCATTGGGAAGAAAAGAGACCGAGTACAATTCAGCAAATCCCAGATGTTTTCAAAACACAAGGAGAGCTGAAGTGCCCGGAAGGATGGAGAGGAGTTGAAGTAATATTCAACATTACTCAACGGGACAACATATTCCCTTGTAATGTCCTATATTACCTCCAACAACCGATAATCGAAAAATTTCAAGGAAGCCTAAAATGGGTGAAATTGATTTGACTATCAGAGGAGTTGCAGGAAGAATCCCAGATCAGTTGACACTTGGGATTGAGTTTCTCGAGGAACACAAACCTTGGGAAAGATTACAAGAAGGAATGGAATTCACAGTGGCCAATAAAAGATAAAGAATCAAATAACCACTAGTCCATTCTCCAGATACATTTCCATCAGAATGATATATGATGAATACAAGGCCGAATATTTTGCCGCCTATATCGACTCAGGCACCGGAATATGTACTGCAAAGCAGGAGGTTTTCCCTAAAGAAATTGGAGAAGATCTACCAGCTATCGCAGGAAGAGATTTCTCTAAAAGGATTCTTATCCTCAATCGAGGAATCAAGTAAGCGGAAATCATGATTAGAGGTGCAGGCGGTACCCCATGGTACAAAGTCAAAATGCCACCCATTTATTTCCATGATACAGGCGCAGATGTGTCGTTAGGTAACAATTTCCTACAAACATTCAAGCGCTTTACACAGGAAAATGAGACAAGAAGACTTATTTTCACAACCCTATGTGATCATAAGATTATTATCCAAAGACTACCAGAGGCATTCTACAGAAAAATGTCTATCACTTTTCACAGCAAGCGTGGTGATGAAGCCAAACTTCGATATCAAAAAATGGTGGATAGAAGGAGATTTGGCGATGTATTATTATCCTATCGACAATATGGTCATTCACAGAAAGATACCAAAAGATTGGATAATCACTTGTATTCGTTCAGAGTACAAGGAGAATAAAATGTACCTCCAGAGGTAATTTCAAAATTATGGAAATGCCTATTGGAGAATTCGTCGAGTGAGATTTCCATTGATGAACAGATTTCACTCGAGGATATCAAGAAGAAGATCCAAAGGAATTACAATGAAAATCCTTTGACATGGTGGAACAAGAACGAGCTCAAAACATCCTTAAAAGTTAAACCCGGAAAGGAACACGAGCTTGTAAGATCTAGGCCAATCCTTATAAACCAAGAGGATTGTAAGGATATGCAGAAGATATTTAAGGAACATCTGGACCTTAAGTTGATCTCACTAGGAGTTTCTCCATACAGCAGTCCGGGATTCCTTGTAAGGAATCATGAAGAAATCAAGCGAGGAAAGCCAAGACTTGTTATTAATTACAAAGGAATTAAGGCATCTTGAAGTTCGATGGATACTACATCCCAAGTAGAGAACACCTGGTCAACAACATTAAAGGTGCCAAGGTATTCTCTAAATTAGATTATAAGTCTGGATTCTACCAGATTAAGATGGAGGAAGAAAGCAAGAAATTTACAGCTTTCTCCACACCATAAGGACATTATATCTGGAACGTAATGCAGTTGGAATTGGCAAACGCTCCAAAGATATATCAGAGAAAGATGGATAATATTTTAAAAGATTATTTCAGCTTCATGTTCGTATACATCGATGATATACTCATCGCATCCAAGAACGTGAAAGAGCATCTCAAGCATTTGGAGATATTTTCAGATGTTTGTCACAAAGAAGGATTAGTGCTTTCTGAAAAGAAGGCAGTAATTGCTACAAGACAGATCGAATTCCTTGGAATTGAGATTGACGAATCTGGAATCATCTTGCAAAGCCACATTGTGGAAAATATTCAAGGATTTCCAGATATCCTCAAAGATTAGAAACAATTTCAGAGTTTTCTTGAGGTTGTTAATTTTGCCGGAATGTTCATTAACAATCTGTCATATTACAGGAAGGTGTTTAGCCCATTAATGAAAAATGACACAATATTCAAATGGGAAGATAAACACCAAGATGGGATTAAACAACTTAAGGAGGCCTGTCAACAACTTTCAAAACTTCCTATACCTCAAGACGAGGATGAACTGGTTCTCTATACAGACGCCAGTGATTATTGGTGGGCAGTAGTCCTTATGAAGACTACACCAAATGGAGAAATGTCATGCAGATACTGCAGTGGTTTATTCACAGAAAGTGAAATAGATCGATGTCATATCAACGAGAAGGAGTTCTTCGCAGTGAGAAAGACTTTCAAAAAATGGCATTTATTCTTACTAGCTAAGAAGTTCACCTTGAAGATTGACAATTCAAGCGTCAAAGCTTTTTTGAAAAATAAAATTGAATCTAAAACAGAAAATGCTAGGCGACTTAGATGACAAGCTGAATGTCAATATTATGATTACGGTATTGTCATTGTGAAATCTCATGAAAATGTTCATGTAGATTTCCTAACACGAGATGGAAGGACACGTCGCTGACGAGGTCCTCAAACGAGTTAGGCATCTCAGGGAAAACCTGGAGAGCCTAGAACGAGGCTTTGGGGCTATATTCCTCAATGCAGAAGTCACTGGACGACTTCAACGAGAATATCAAAGATCCGTCTCTAATCAAATACGAGCATGCCAAGCGGCGCAAGTACAATTGTACTTTACGCTGCAAAGGCCTATCCTCCAAGCTGCATCTTCATCGATGCAAAAAGAGGAAACAAGAGAACGGGTCTCTAACCCGATAGTTATGGATTCAAATACCATAACAAAGAGTTCTGTAGATGATGCATTCCTTGAGGATGCACCAACTGGGACAAATATTGTAGCTCTGGTGTCAAAACCCGAGTCTTCAAGTCAACCCAGCACCTCTGGGGTAAAAGAGGGAGAGTTGAACCTTAGGCCACAAACGGGCAAAACTAAGGTTCAGACTAATGAGATTGAAGTTTCCCCTATGCAAGATTACCAAAGGCAATGGGAGAAGCTGATTACAAGGAAGGGTATCAATCCGGAGAGAACAATTGTAGATGTCTCTGGAAAATACCCAAGAGTTTGGGTGAAACCAGGAAGTCATCCAAATGAAATACAGGAATGGTATAACTTTGGAGCTCTTGCTTCAATCTATACCGTCTCACCAGGATTCCCTGAAATTTTGAAACTTCCGAATTGGATTGGGACGGCGGTGCACGAGACTTGGGCCAATAATCCACATTTGGCCAGAGATGATATTTTGAAATTGTACTTCTTTAGTGCAGCTCCAGAACTAGCCAAAAAGGGTTTCCATGAAGCTTTTAATTTCATCAAGCTAAGGAGACCTGAAGGAAACGCCTTGAAAACCATCAAGACAGCTGCTCTGGAGGATACTCCAATTCTGGTAGGAGCATTTTCAGAAGACGAAGCTTCTACCCGACGAGCATTGGGACTATGGGTTTGTCTAAAAGAAATGGATAAAGTCAAGTACCCTTTCAAGTTCTTTCAGAATTCGGTGAATGGATCTTTCCTGCTGAATTCCATGACAGGAACAACCACGAGCTTTGCAGAGGACCTTTTTGAAACAAAGAAAATGATCCTTTGGGAGAACAAGCTTCCGGTAAGCAAAGAAGCCTACCGGAAATTCTGCAATATGGCGCATATTGGCCGATGGACAGATCACGTCTGTTAAGATGCCCAGAGCAGAAAGAACCCGAGTTCGGGAAAGGGTTTCGACCCAAACCCGACCGACGAGAGCAAAGGGCAGAAAAGGACAAAGGGCCGACCCAAAAGAAGAGTTATCCACGAGGACCACAAAGGTAAAATTTCTAAGATTCCCCGACAAAGGTAACATGGGCTGAGTCACACCCCACAAGCATCACATGGGATAAAAGTCAAGGGAAGAAAAGTTGATTCCCCGACAACAATCACATGGGATGAAGAAAAGCTGGCAAACACTAACTCAGTGGTTGATCCACTCAGAAAAGGGGGACAACTGGCTTAAGCAGGTTTGGAATCCGCACTTCAAGTCCGGATTTCCATCTATAAATAAGGCAGGCAGAAGGAAGCTAAGAACATCAACAATTCTCCATAGTTTTCTTCAAAATAAAAACATCCTTGTATAATATTTTGAGTGTTCTAAGTTTTTAGTTTTTAGTATATGTGCATACGAGTTACAACCTTCTCCATGAGAGGCTGATCTAGTATTCTCCTCCCAAAAGGAGATTACAGATATGTAATAAATATTTTCTAGTTCTTAATAAAAAAGAGGTTTTTGCTTCAACATATTTTCCGTTCGATCGATTTATCCCTTGGAAGGATCACCTTGTACACCTGGTGTAGGAAACAAACCAAGGTTGTGCTAGACAGTTGCTGAAGGAGCTGGATAACTTGCAAACTATCTTCCCTGAGGGTTGAAGTTGAACAGTGATGAGCTGTTCGTAAAACGGTTTGGGGGCAGTAATCTTCCAGCTGGTGGTGTAGCAAACCATTTCACTTGGAGCTGTTCTGGTCGAAGAAAGGTATGAATTCCAATGAGATTAATTTATTTTACGGAAGCATATTGGACCTGATCTATTCATGATTTTGGATCTAAAAAGAATATAGATTGGAAAATGATAAATTGGATTAATTTGGATTTATTTAACAAAATTTTGGAAATCAATTGAACTTGGAATAAATGTGAAAATGTGGTTTAAAAAAAAAATGAAAAATGGGGTGTGGATAGAGTGAGGATTTTCCCACCTTTTTGAATTTTCTTGAATTATTAATTAGCAAGGGCATTTTGGTCTTTCTCTAATTATTTTGCTTTATTTTAAAAGGGATGGGTGAGTTTAGTAAAGGTTGGGGTATGGATAGTTCAACCCAGTATGATTATATGGCTCATCTTATGCCACCCTCTCTTTATTTTTAATTGTCCTATATATTCGATATGATTTTTTTGTTATCAATACATACATATATTATGTTTACGTGAGACGGTGTTATATAAGATTTACGTCATTTTTTATTGTGTTCTAGTTTTCAAGATCCTCTATGATAAATAAATCATCACTATCAAGTCTAGTATTGGATATATTTTATGATAATTATCTAATTAACTATCAAGTCGGCCCACTTTGCTACCTAGATTTTCTTAAACACTATTGCGATGAATGATTGCATACAAACACAAAGTAATATTGTATGTCTGTGTTTAAATACAATTTGCCTAAATTAATGTTCAACTTCAAAATAATTTCATGAACTACATCTACACCAATCTATTACATATGTAAATTGGGAGTAGGATTTATGTGCCCGGGGGCACGGATCCAGGATTCGTGCCCCCAACCCGACCCGACCCGACCCGCCCCCATTAATTCAAAAAATTTTCTTCTTCTTCTTCTTGCTCTTCTTCTTCTTCTTCACACAGCATTTTTTTTTCTTCTTCCTCTTCTTCTTCTTCTTTCTCCTTCTTCAACCCGATCTGCTTCCTTCTTCTTCTTCTCCTCCTTCTTTTTCAACCCTTCTTCTTCTTCTTCTTATTCAACCCGATCCGAAAACATATACATACATACATACATACATATGAGGAATCATCTATAGGGTCAAGGAGGAAGGAACCCAACCTTTGTCTATCAAATCCTCATTTTCCGATTAATGAGGGAGGATATTTTGCTGTTAACCCTAGCTCACCATTGATGCTTCCACTAATTTTGTGTTCTAATTTTTTCAGATTTCAAATTTTCTATTTCATCTCTATTGTTCTTTTATCTTTATTAAGGTTTATATATTCAGGATTGTATATATATGTAATTTGATATGCAACTTTGTTGGTTATTAAATGAAGGTATATAATTGTAGAAATATGATTGAGTAGTATGAATTTACAGAAAATTTGGGGAAGAAGATGATAAAATCGCATTTTACAATCTATTATTTATATATACATATCACTTAATCTTAAGAACAGACATTTAACACCTAAAAAATATATATATAACACCTATAGAGTATATATTAAATATATCAGACATATAATATGAAAATATTCTAAAGGTATTACAAATATACTATATAGGTGATATAAGATCACATGCATCTATAAGATATAATAAATACAATTCCTTTAGATGTTATGAAAATATTTTAAAGGTATTACAAAGATACTCTATAGGTGATATAAAATTACATGCATCTATGATATATAATAAACACAATTCCTTCAGGTATTATGAAAATATTATAACACCTAAAGAACACACATATAACACTTATAGAGTATATATATGACACCTATCATTCAATCACATAATATGAAATCTTCTTTATATGTGATACATCAAGAACATACATATAACACATAAAGAGTATATATATAACTCATATAGAGTATACATATAACATCTATCATTGAATCACATAATATGAAATCTTCTATATATGTAATACCTCAAGAACATAGATGTAACACCTAAGGAGTATATATATAACACCTATAAAGTATAACTATAACACCTATCATTGAATCATATAATATAACTATAACACCTACATAGTACATATATAACACCTATAGAGTACATATATAACACTTATCACTGAATCACATAGTGTGAAATCTGGTGTGCGTGGGCGCACACCATATCAGGTGGGGGTGCGCGTGGGGGAGCGTGGGCGCGCCTGGGTGCGGCCATGCGCCAGGTCAGGTCAGTGCCACAGGTGCATATAAGTTTTGTTTGTAAATTGGTCATGAGACGAGTAAGAGAGGAACCTAAAGAAACTATATACTTTGCATCTTGGTTTCGCCACTTTTACATTTCTGTTGTCATGTAATTTACTCATGAATTAAGTTCTTCACAAATACGAACAATTACAACTTTAAATGCTCCTAATTTTATTAGGTGCATGTTTTGACACTACTTCTTTGATCACAACAATAGTAATGTCACACATATGAACGTATCGACTTACATATATGAACAATTAAAACTCGATCTGTTTTTAATTTTTCCAGAAACATGTTTGATACTACTTTGACCATAATAATAATGCCACCAACAACGGTGTCGGGGTTCGAATCCCTCCTCACCCACAATCGCCCCAAAAGGTAAGTACCCTGCCGCAGCTGCACAAGCCCTTCCTACATGCCACAACATAAACATATCAACTTACATCATTTTCAAATCCCGCTATTGGACACCACATTCAAATGAGCTTTACCCTCTATACATACATAATTGCCCCTTGTAGTTTATTTTCTAAAGAGTGACTCTCATGTGCACCAGGTGCACGGATCTTAGATCCGTGCAATCGGGCCAAGCGCGGGTTGGTGCGGGCCAGTCCTGCCCACGCCTCTTTACTTTTTCGCGTGTTTTGATCGTGACCTTCATGTTATGTAAGTGTTACCTTCATGTTATGTTAACATGATCTCATTTCCAGCTTTCATACCCTCAGTTTAAAACCATTGAACTAAAATAACATGAAGTTAACACTATCATATACATGAAGGTGAAAAACAATGTAAATCATAACTTCATATTATGTTAAACTGGTCTTCATGTTATGTTAGTGTTACCTTCATGAAGATATCATTAACATTACATGAAAGTAACACTCACATAACATGAAGGTATGACTACCTGAAGCGAATTTTGATGGGTTTGAGCGCACCCACCAGCGCGTGGGAGCGCATGAAAACGCACATGAAAGACGAGTGGAGTAAATTGACCCGGATGCATGGATTTTCACAAATATTTTGCATTTTCTAAATTATAACCCCATATATGTTTCTCCCTCTAAAATGAAAAATAAAAGATACAAGTCAAAAAGGGTAAAAAAAGTATACAAATTGAAGTATAGAAACAAACGGAAAAAAGAAAAAGGTACAGAAAATAAAAAGCACGTGGGACAAAAGTTAAAGAAGAAAAGAAAATATACATGCGAAATATGTGAATTTCCTAAAATAAAACAAAAAAATACTAAAAAAACAACGATTATAATTCGTATATATTTGGAAATAACATTAATATTTTAAAGTCTAACGCGGTAACAGAGAGACCAAGGTGGGGCCCACCTCACTAACTGCTGCACTGTCTCTCATCTCTTTCTTTGGTTCCTTCGTCTCTCTCTCTCTCTCTCTCTCTCTCTAGACTTTCAAAGGCACAACACAAGTAGCAGCAGAAGCTCATATGCGAAGAATAACCGTAATAAATATCTTTATTTAATTATTTTTAGGCGAAGAGCCGGCGATGGGAAACTGCTGTTCCGACGTGGCCGGCGGCCAGTCGGCGGTCGGAGGCACCAAATCCGGTTCGGCAGCCAACGCTGCCAACGAAGCCATCGATGCCTTCCTCAAGTCTCGCGGCTACAATGGACTCTTCTCTCAGATCGAGGTTTGTCTTACTTTTTTTGCCTATCTGGATATGCATCTCTAAATTACTTGGATCTTCTGCATTTGCTTTCTCAAATTTGTTGTCGTTTATGGAGTTTGCTGTTGTTTATGAGCGTGTGTTTTGGATTTGATGGTGAAGTAGATAACTGTAATTGGAGCACTGGAAGTAAAATGGTGCTTACTTTTTTTTTTCTTTTAAATGGAAATTATTGTTCGTAGTTCTTAGTATTGTTTTTGCGGAAATTATTGATGATAATGAGCTATTAGAATGTAATTAATTGTTATGATAGCTTTTCTCGTGCGTGAGTTAGTTCAAAGTTATCAAAGTAGGCTGAAAGGCTGAGTTTATACATATATGTTAATCTTGGAGGCACATTGAGTGGCTGGATTAAGATTATATTGGGAATTTGGTTTCCTCTTCTACATGAATTTCTAGGGCAAATCCAAATCTATTGGTCCTAGATGTTGGTATGTCTTGGGAACCATTTGGAGCAAGATGTGACTAGGAGGTGAGTTTTGGCCAGTTTGGGCATGGGTCGCAACATGTTGATGACTCAACTTGGTCGTTCTTGGCCTTTGGAGGCTTTGTAGAGGAGGAAATGCTTATGCATCTTGGAAAGTAGTTGCCAAAGTACCATGAAGTGCAACATATTGCTTGGATTAGTGTAGGAAATCGGTGAAGCTTATTGAGAGTGGAGGTCTCCATCAAAGGGGACTTGTTGGATATAAGATTCATGTTGTGATTAAGTAGATCGATGTTTGAGCAAATTCTTACATCTGAAGAGTAGGGACAATAAGGTGAGTATTTGTCCGTGGATAAAAGATTCATCAGTTTAAATGTATTAATCACAATTCGGCAAAATAAGCATGAGCTCCTCCATACAAGTTGGTAGACTTCACCATCAGAATGAGTCTCAATTTCAGCCTCCATAGAGTGGGATAGGGGCATTTAAAGCCAGCTCTTCCTTTCATTGGGTTAGAAGTGAATTACAGTTAGAATATGACCTGGTCTGTGCACATTTTGAGTTAAATTCCAAAAAAAGGGAAAAAAAAAAAGAATTTTCTCTGAAAAAATTCTTAAAAATAAGGCAAATTCCAAGATATAATACTCTATGAAACATTATCCACTGAATTAGTAGGTATCTTATGATTACAACATATGCTCGGAATATTTCTTGTTAGTTTATGCAATAAACCTGACGTTCATTTATGTTATTTGGAAAAATCAAATTCAAGGACATTCACTTTTAAATTGTAATTTTCTCCATCAAGAAGCTATCACATTTCATTGGTACCTGCTAGCAAAATTTTATTATGTGTGTGTGGGGGGCTGTGGTAATCATATGTAAGTTCACCATCGATTTTTATGTACAATATGAAATCTGGAATTCAATCACACAATTGACAATCCACTAACTTTAAAATTGTTTCAATTCGACAGATGAATGTGCATTCATACTCTGCTAATGTGGAATCTGAATGTTATATTTTATCCCAGTGGTACGTCCGTAAGGAGTTAAATTGTCAAACAAAATAAAAATTCCACTTGAGAGAACTCTTACAACATAGTTCTTTTATTGTAGGAGAAGGGGAAATAAAATCCCTACAATCCTAATGTTGCAGCAGAGGGAAAATTTTGTGCCGAAAACTAAAAGGGAGGGAAAATTAGGTCTTCTATAAAAACCCTAAATCTAGAACTCTATAATGAAGTACCCTAAGTTTACCTGCAAATTTGTGTTATCAGTAATGACATTATTCTTGCTAAGTTCCTGACATTGATGATTCATCTTAACCCAACAAGAAGATTTTACCTACATCTTCTTTCCCAGTAATAGGGCTGAAGGTGCGTAATATACTTCCATATTTCAACACTATATCAAGGATCCACATAGTGCACAGTGTACTTTTTCATAACATGAATGCAAGAGCAAGCATGTCACCCAGGTATACCAGGCAGATCCTAAGATCTAAACCATGTTTTAGTGTAATCCCCACTCTCCAAACCACATAATGAGCAAATGGGCCATTATTAAAAGGCATGCCACCATGGTGAATATACGATGGAAATGAAATTGTATACTTAAACAATGAAAACCCAAAAATCTTTTCTGATCAAAAACATGCATTTGCAATTAATCCATATATGTTTGTGTGTGTCTTGTGAGTGGAACTCCATTTACCATTTACCCTGGTACTATAGAATGTATTTGCTTTCTTCAGTATGTGATCCATTATTTCTTAAGCCACATGCCTTTTTATGATGAATTATTGAAACTTCTGGCTCTGGCATATACACATTTAAACTAAGTCTCACTCCTGAGTAATCTTCTAGTTAGTATATGTAGTACTACTTGATCGACCTTGTTAGTAATTGAGGATGATAACGTTTGATACTAAACTGGCAATGGATGTACTCCATGACATAACATTGCCTCTCCTCATGTTGATTGGCCATTCTATATTATGATGCCTTGTGAAATTTCATTTTTCAAACTAGGAAATACTTTGTATTTAGATTTGGATCTCTCTTTCAAACTTTGTTCTAGAAAAATCTAACAAAAAAGCAACCTTTTCCAATACTATGTCAATGAAAGAACATGCATTTGAAACTTGCTCTTAAGTCACTACACATGAGCTGACTTCTGTCAAGCTTCATGCAAAGAGGGACCACAGCAAATATCATCAGACAAAAGTTATTCTAAAATTCAGAACATTTGAATTGGTAAAATGGACCTTGGAGTGCATTCTGTTTGGTTACTGAAAGTGAGTTTGCATTCTTGGTTTAGTGTGAGAGATGCATAGGAAAACTCTTCTATATACTTTTGTAAGTTATTCTGACCTTAATGGTTATATTATGTTCACTTGGCATCGTCTGTTAAAGCATATGAATTCACATTAAAGGAGTCTGATAAAAGCAAAAATATTCGGTCTTTAATGATCTGTTGGATGACTTGGTGATCTAATTTGTATGGCTGTCTGATGAACTTAGCTCAGCATAGTCATCTAAATTGATGGAATTTGATTTTATATCTCTTTTACAAAACGATTGCTACTCATTCTATAAAATATAGTACTTTTATTGCTCTTTTATTGCTTATTGATGATGCGATTAAGTACGCATAGTTCACCATGTAAGTTCATCGTGATATGGATCCAGGATCATCTTTCATGACTTATTGTTGTTTATTTAATGCTTTAGTATTTGTTTACCATCTTTTCTATGTTGATGTTCAATGTCATAACAAACTTATATCAAGTGGTATAAAATGTCCTGTTGTAACTAATTTTCTCATTGATGAATCCTCAAGCTCGTGTTCAAACTTACATATTTTGCAGCTGTCTCTATCTGCAGCAAACTTGCGTGATCGAGATGTGCTCTCCAAGGTTTGTTTTTCTTTATCAGAGAAGAGAACTATTAGTTCTATATATTTATTAATTTAGACAATGTTATCAATTTATGTTCTTTTCTTTTTCTTTTTTTCTTCAGAATTATTAGTTATACATGCTATTTTCCTGTATCAGCTTGAATTTATTGATTATAGTTTTCTTTGGTTTTCAAAAGTCTGATAACAGATATGTCTATGTTTCCTTCTTCTTTTTTTATGAACTTTTCATCTTGAAGCTGAACCTTAATTATTGCGATATATTACTGAACTGATTTAGTACCTGTTTCTTATTATATAATATATGTATATGTATGTATGTGTAAAAAATATATGCAAATGTCATTATGGATGTATACAAGGAAAAGTTAATACATTTGGGTCCAAAACTGTGCCATGTACAATTTTTTTATTGATTTGCTTGTTTCTTAAATCTGGCTTCTCTGGGTATTATGTTCCTTTTATTGTTACATCATTAATTTTCCAGATGTGATTGCTTTTGCCAGTAAGTTGAAGGTAATCACGCTGTTGTGGAATTTTTTTCGTGGTTACGCTTTCCACTCACTGTCCTGTTGTAATTTCAGAGTGATCCAATGGTGGTTCTTTATGTCAGAGGAAGTGACGGTTTGCTTCAAGAGCTTGGTCGCACGGAAGTAGTTTTGAATTCATTGAGTCCCAAATGGATTAGAAAATTTACTGTTGCTTATCAATTCGAGATAGTGCAGCATTTGGTGTGAGTTTTAATGTGATTGTGACTTTAATATCCAACTTTATGTATATTTTAGTCTTTTATATCTCTAGAAACCAACTTCCATTGCAGGTTTCGTGTCTATGATGTTGACAGTCAATTCCACGGCATAGATGTGAAGGTATTGGAAATTCCTGAGTTCATGTCTTCTTATTGCGAGTAATAGAAAATTCACTCAACATTGTTATCTTTTTTTATCTCTCTCATTAGTGTTATTCTGTTTGCTGATTCACATGAATAAGATAAGAGGGCTGATTTTATATACACCTCTTAAAGTCTAATCAATGAGATTGCATCAAATGTTCTTTTTCTTGCTTAGGCACTTAAGCTGGAGGAGCAGCAGTTTCTTGGTGAGGCTAGTTGCACATTATCAGAGGTATGTTGATCTATTATCATATGTTCTCTCAGTGTGACATTTGCAGCCGAAAACCAAAATGCAAACTTTAATTTGTTGCATCCTCAAAGGCTCCTTATTTTCTGTCAACAATTTTAGGGATATGCTTGATATGTTTAATTAGTAAGGATATAGTGTTTTAATAAATGCTGTAGTAGATGATTTCTGTGATAGTGGAATGAGTATATCATCCCTTTGACTTGCCTTACAGCATTTCTTGGACATCTTCTACTTTTCAGACTGGATAATTGGGACTGTTCAAATATGTTTCTGTACCCTCTTAACCTGTTTTTGTAAATCAGTCATCTAACTTTTTGCATTTGAATATCGCATTTTGTAATCGCTTTTTTATAGTCTTATCGCTTTTTCCTTACTTGTTATTTCCTAATTTCTTTCATGTAGATTGCAACGAAATTATACAAGAGCTTAACCTTAGATCTTGCACGTGAAGAAGTTTCTGGCCCAGCGCATGCTAGACAATGTGGTCAGCTCACAGTTTATGCTGAAGAAAGTGTTGTGTCAAAGACTACAGCAGCGTTGACATTGAGATGTTCAGACTTGGAAGCCAAGGATTTGTTCTCGAAAAGTGTAAGAGGGTTTCTCCTTCTGCTTATGCTCCATTCTTATATGAATTCAGAACAGCTGATTCAAAGCATTTCTGCTGTTTGATTTTTCCAGGATCCTTTTCTTGTAATATCAAAAATCACCGAGAGTGGAGCATTTGTTCCAATTTGCAAAACTGAAGTCCTTAAAAATGATCATAATCCAAAATGGAATCAAGTTTTCTTGAGTATTCAGCAAGTAGGAAGCAAGGTACAGATTATTGGGGCTACAAACTGTACTATGTTACTTGAGTAGTCAGAAGCTTATTTTTCTGCTAAATATTTGCTGGCTGGAATTTCTTTTGAAGATTTGTACTGAAAACAAACACAATGCTCTGGATTCTGGATTTGATCGTGGTGTTAATTTAGGAATGGATAATTGTTATAGATCTAAATATAATCTTGGGTTTTGTCCCCATGATCTTCACTTAGCCATATATCCATGGTCTGAGTATCTCTCTATCCATTTTCTTCAGTTATTTGGGCATCTCAATTTAATGGGGTTTACCTATTGCAGGACAGCCCATTAACTATTGAGTGTTTTAACTTCAATAACAATGGAAAACATGATTTACTGGGGTGAGAAACACTCTTTCTTTGATCAAATTTTTTTGACTTGTTTTTCATGTTATTCTGACTTGACTCTTCCTGACCTTAATTGTTCAGGAAAGTTCAGAAATCACTGACAGAATTAGAAAAGCTGCATTCTGTTGGAATGGGAGAGAATATGTTTACCACAATGTCCGGAGGGCAAAATCATCAAAATAAGGCAAACAGCCAAACCAACATGAATTTTGTGTCTGCGCGTAAGTCTTGCTTTTTATTTTTATTGTTTTTCAATGTAGGTCTTAAAGAGCCAGTTATATGTGGACAATTATTCGGAGAACACTCAGCATACATTCCTTGATTACTTGGCTGGAGGTTATGAATTGAATTTCATGGTAGCAATTGATTTCACTGGTATGCTCTTTTTTTTATTTCCAACTCTCCTTAACATTTATTTTCTTTGGATTTGAGACTGGTACACAGTAGCACTTGATTTTCGATTCAATGTTAAGCTTTCATCAATACCTAAATTTTGTTTGATTGAGTCAGTTTATGGTATGATCTAGTCTAAAAGGGAGCAAATTTTGAGAATTGATTTGGACACAGTGGAAAAGGTATATTTCTTTTTGACTGGGTCTATCAGGTCTTTAGAATATTATATATATGTTCTTACATCTGGGTAGCTTCATTTGGTGCTTTGTTGTGCAGGCCATTCTTTATTGTGCAATTCCTAGAAAGTGGCCTCCTTACGGAGTCATACGGGTCCTGCTGATGCATGATTTGTTATTGTATGTGATAACAAATAATATAGTAGATGTCAAAGTATCATCAATGCACTAGCGTGATTAGGCGCTCTAGGTTTTTTTTGGGTGAATATATGCTATAACCTCAACTTAATGTTGCATGCTATGCATGTGCATCAATGCATCTAGTCCTATAATTACTTTTATCCGAGCATCTTAATCAGCTAGTCACTAATTTCGGTATCTGGTTCAGCTTCAAATGGTAATCCTCGCCTGCCCGATTCATTGCATTATATTGATCCAACAGGGCGACCAAATGCATATCAAAGAGTGAGATGTTTTCCTTAATGAAGATTTCAGTTCCTGAAGTTGGCGGAAAAACTAATCTGATCTTTCTAAATTTAGGCAATTTTGGATGTTGGAGGGGTATTGCAGTTCTATGACTACGACAAAAAGTTTCCTGCTTGGGGCTTTGGAGCACGACCAATTGATGGTCCTGTATCACATTGTTTCAACTTAAATGGCAGCAATAAGAATTGTGAGGTGAAACTCGTTTGTGTCGAACATAATTATCAAGCATTTCTTCATAACCTTCCACTTTCTACCTAATTTGTTATCATTATTATATTAAGCATTCTCTGATCCCTTTCAGGTTGAAGGAATCAATGGAATTATGACGGCATATACAAGTGCTCTTTTTAACGTCTCATTGGCAGGACCAACATTATTCGGGCATGTAGTCACACATGCTGCACAGATAGCTAGTGTATCTGTTGCAAGAAATGAAAGAAAGTATTTTGTTTTGTTGATCATCACGGTATGTTTTAAAATTAAAATCTTTCATCATCGTACTTTTTTTACAGTATTCAGAATATTCTTCTGTATTCTTGTCAATTTTCCCACTCATAAAGAACCTGAGTGAACTTTGCGATTTCTCTAAGCATTAGCGTAACTAAATCTGTCTTTATTCTCCTCATTTTATTAATTCCCAAAAAAAAATTAGGATGGAGTGATAACGGATCTCCAAGAAACAAAGGATGCTTTTGTTATGGCATCCGATCTGCCACTGTCCATACTTATCGTTGGGGTTGGGGGAGCTGATTTTAAAGAAATGGAGGTAATATATGTCTTCCCTCTACCATCTCCTTCAGTTATATCTTCTCTCCAGTTCTGTGTTAATCAAATAATCTTGTTATCATTCCTCTATCAGATACTGGATGCAGATAAAGGCGAGAGACTTGAAAGTTCAACTGGACGGGTTGCATCACGCGATATAGTCCAGTTTGTTCCTTTCCGTGATGTACAAAGTAAGTCAGTAATTCCCTTCTGAGAACATTAAATCTCAGAAAACAATCTTTTTTTCTCGAAAAGAATGTCATCAATAGTCTAAATAAGGTGTTATATTATCATGGAAATGCAGGTGGAGAGATCTCTGTTGTTCAATCGCTGCTAGCAGAATTACCAACCCAGTTTTTGACCTACGTACGAGCTCGAGGTATCTCTCCAAATGAATAATCAAATCTACAATTGTACATACAAACATCATTTTTGTCTTGCCACGGAACACACCCGATTTTGTCAGGGTTGATAAAACTGGAAAGTGGCCTACAGAAACCATTCTTGTTTAGTACGTAGCATAAAGTTTCTCCTTCTTTTTTTTTTTTCCTTGCAATCGCGTGGATATTGATAAAATCTCGATTTTCTGAACCTTTTCATGTATTGAATTACTTGACATTTGAAATTTTGTTGAAATCTTCTTAGTCTAGGCATATCATACGGAGTATGATGAATGCTCATGAAAGAGGTGTGTGTATATGTCAATCTTAAGAAGAATTTGGTGGTGTTAGTGTAAATTATGTTGAGACATTTTATCAAATGGATTTTGGATATTCATTGTTCTAACTTGTATCAATGTGCTGCCATTTTCAACTCATAGCCTTGCCCATCTTTGAATCTGATGATGGTTTGTTGCAGTTAATCCTGCTCTCACACGTATTGCAAATATAGAATAATTTTACAAAGTTTAGAAAATTTTGTTTTTAATAAATTATTGTTGAATAAAGACTTTAAATTTTTGGAAAGGGAAATCGCAAATTGATTATACCTCAACTATTATGATGAAATGCTTCTATTAAATATACTAGTTGAAATGAGATGAGTAGTATTGTATGGTATTGAATATTGATGCAACCCAAACCAAATTGATGTTTTTGATAGGATATAATATCGAATATCAGATTGTATGAATTAACTGAAGGTGGCAGCTATTGACACCCCTTATTTATGGTACAATTATATTGTTAAATACACCTCTATTTCATATTTTCAATCTCTTTTTTCACTCATACACCCTTCTTAAATGGTCTTTAATACACCTATCTGTTAAAAAATAATAATCTCATTAGTAAAAAAATAAAATTCTATTTTTAAGGGCACCTCAATCTCTTCTTTTTCTCACTTTTATAATTCAACCGTTGTCCACACATTGCCGCAAACAGGATGTTCAACAATATCGGGTGGAACATTGCCAATAATGTTCCACCATATTTTGTGGAACAATTTTAGAATGTTCAGTCATACGTGATCAAACATTGGAACATTATTCCACGTTGATGGTCGAACAATTCGTAATCTAAGTGTGTTTCAAAACGTTTAATATGAAAATGTGAGACATTGTCTCCATATTCACCCATATGTTGCAAATATGATCCAAACGTTATTGGTTGTATGGTTGAACATCCTGTGATTGTTCTTCATAATTTTTTTGGATATATGTTCATTATTCTTACTGGTTCTATCGAATGGGCTGTTAGCGATTTCTAATAGATGATAGAAAAATTCATTATTGTAAAACTTACATTTTCCATGTCCATGAGATTTTCATGGTCTATTGTTGATTATTTTTAAAGCAAGATCTTATACTTATAAAATTAATTATGATGTGAAAGAATTAAGAGAAAATTGAAGTATTTGTATTTTAAGATGAAGAATTAAATTTTAAATATGATTTAAATAACATAAAATTGTAGTTTTCTAAATTGAATTAGACCATGATTTAATAGTAAATATATTTTAATTTTAAAAATTATATAAAATGGTATGTTTTTTCAATTTTCAAAAGGTTATTTTTATTCAAAAGTTAAGGAGGTGTATTCATAAATTCAAAAATAATATTTTTCTTTGTGCAAGGCTAACTGGGTAGCCAAAATTTTCAAGCCCATAGAACGTATAAAATCCAATTCCAAAGACCGTGTTTGATTTAATACGATTGTTTTAATAATTTCTCTTTTAAACTGAACCAAAAATTTGAAACCAAACAAAAAAAAAAAAATTTGATTTAATGAAAAACTTTGGTTCTAAGTAACAAATAAGTTTTATGTGACACCATTTTAGAATCTTTTTATATAAGAATTTGATAATTCATATATAAATTTATAAAATTAGATTGAGTACTTCAATTTTTGTGTCAAATGAATAATATGAAAATATACAGTAATTGACTCTTTGAAAATAAAAGGAAGAAAAAGTCAAATATGAAATATTTAGCTCCTCCGCCGTCGATATAAACTCAGTTGCTGAAATGCCCAATTTATCATTAGGGTTTTTGATCCGCACCCAAATTTTACTAAACACACCTCAATAAATTAATGTTAAATGAAAAGATATACTTAAAGATAAATATACCCTTATGAATATATAAAATGAATATATTAATATTACTTAATACACTCACTATATGATATATCTATACACACCTCATTCCATAATACTACACATATTACATCTTTTCTTCCTTTCTTTTGCAACTTCAAACCCCAAGTGTAAGTGCTACCATCACAACTCACATGGGAGCAAAGATTGTTATGGAGCATGAAAGAACACTTGGGTCGGGCAATGTAAGCTTTCAAACTTCATTTTAACGTTTCGCGATTCTTAGTTTAGTGTTAGAAGAAGTTTTTTGAAAAAAATTCACAAAAATATGATCGGAAAGTACAGGTAGAACATAATGCAGTGTGTTTGACCACAACTAGTCGAACACATCTGAAGGAGTACGACCACTAATGGTCGAACACATCCGAAGGAGTACGACCAGTAGTGGTCGAACACTTTACACTGTGTTCTACCTGAACTGGTCGAACATTGCATAATAGGCTCGTCAAGTTGTGGTCAAACGGTATGTATGTGTTTCAGAAAGTATTGGTTGAACAGTGGGTTTTGGCCTATAATTGTCGAACATACATAATAGTTTTCGTATGGTGGTTTTCCATATTTGCAACATGCTTATAACATTGTATTCATTTATAGGAAAAATATTCAGATGACACTCAATTGAACATTTACAAGGAACCCGAGGATTTGAACGTGTTGAGCCCAATGTACGAGTAGATAGACTTTTTTGCAGATTTTCTCACAGACGAGATTTTTTATACTCAGGATGACTTTGTGAATTGGGCGTATAGGCTTGGAGCACGTTTGAATATGGTTGTATTAGTTAGAAGATCGGACAGTGGTGATAGTGGTCGGCGAGCTCGTGTATTTTTGGGTTGTGAACGTGGTGGTAAGTACCGTCCGTCCAAGAAGAAAGTTGTCGAAGACCCTTCCATTGTACCGGGAAAGAAGAGCAAAACAAGGATGACAAGTACAAAAAAATGTGAGTGTCCATTCATGTTGAAAGGAGTACAAGTGAATGAGTTAGGGCAATGGATGTTGATGGTAGTATGTGGATCGCATAATCATCCTTTGGGGTGCAATTTGGTTGGTCATTCGTTTGCAGGTCGACTAAAACCTGCTGAATATGCACTTGTGCGTGATCTATCAATGAATAATACGAGGCCAAAAGACATATTGAGTACATTGAAACAATCTTTCAATGAGAATGAGTCGACAATGAAAACTATCTACAATGCTCGACAAAAGCACGGGGTGATTGAGCATGGAGACAGAACCCAAATACAGTACTTGATGGAGAAACTGAAGGCTGAGAACTACTACTACTTGGATAAGAGATGCAAGGAAACGGATAGGGTTACCGACCTTTTTTACGCTCATCCCACAAATGTTGATTTGTTGCGTGCATTCCCAAGCGTTTTGTTGATGGATTGCACCTATAAGACGAATAGGTACAGGATGCCACTTTTGGAGATTGTCGGTGTCACGTCGACAAATCTCACATTTTCTGTGGTTTGTGTGTACATGTTGGCCGAGCGAGAGGAAAACTATAGATGGGCCCTCACCATAGTGAAAGGATTGATGACTGAAGGTGTCTTACCTAATGTGATTGTCACCGACCGTGAAGTGGTACTTATGAATGCGATAAGTGTTGTATTCCCCAACGCCACTCACTTGCTTTGTCGGTGGCATATCAACAAGAACATCCTTGTCAAGTGTAAACCATTACTTGGGAGAGCCGAGAGGTGGGAGAGTTTCAACAGTTGGTGGAATGTGTTGACGTTCGTTGAGGATGAACATCGTTTCTCTGAGTTGCTTAAGACATTTCAATCTGAGTTCAGCGATCATCCTGAAGCGGTTGCATATACTTTGAAGACGTGGATTGAGCCGTACAAGGAGAGGTTTGTCTCATGTTGGACAAACAAGGTGATGCACTACGATAACACAACTAGTTCTTTGTGCACCAAACAAGGTAATGTTGAACAAACAAAGTAATGTCTCATGTTGGACAAACAAGGTAATGTTGAAATTCTTTCTACAAGTAAATTTGGATGAAAGTGCACTGTTACCCCCAATCATTGAAGGATGGTTTGCCCAAAGATCTTCGTGCACAGCAGGGTGGTCTAAAGTGTTCAAACAACACATCATGGACTATACGAAGATTGAAGGTCGTAGTGAAAGCTCATCTAGGGGTGTCAAAACAATTAGTTTAGATGATTAGTGTTTCGTGAATATGTAGGATTCCAAAATGATGTGCTTACGTATATATTTTGGTACAATTATGTAATATGAACTTCTTTTGAAGAATTATGTGTAGCTTACGTATATATATCACTTCATGGCTTGTGGACAAGGTATGTGTCGTTTGTGAGTTGTTCGTTGTAAGAAAATCCCACTGCTCGACCACTTGTGGTTGAAAAATATAAAGCATGTTCGACTACTAGAGGTCGAACACAATGAAGTATGTTCAACCACAAGTGGTCGAACACCACATGATTCGTTCGACCACTTGTTATCGGACATTGCATACAGTGTTCGACTACTTGTGGTCGCACAGCCCGGTTTCCATCCTTCATTTTACCCAAGTTCGAATTTCAATTCACAATGCAATATAACTTCCAAAACATCAATGACACCATTCAAAGTAAATAAATATCCCAAAAAAAAACCATTCAGACTAAATAGTTCTCCAACACGATACCATTCAAAGTAAATTAATATCCAAAACGAAACCATAAACCCTAAATGTATTACAAGTACGATAACATAAATAGTTCAGGTGTTCAATAACTGCTAAAAGTCCAAAAACAAACTATCCTCAACGTTGCCGACGACTTCGGTGAGTGGTGGCCCCTGTAGAGGACTCCGGTGGATCATCAGTGATCTTCAGTGCTCGATATGCACCAACGATCGCCGGCCACACATCAGTCATGTCTAACACCTGCTCATTTCCGGCATACCGTTTATGCACTGGCTTTAGGTATCCAAGAGCATCCCTAATCATATCCCAAGGCTGAGGGCCACGTTGTCGGCTCGTCATGCCAATGGCTGTCGAGCTATGTTCCGGATTCTACACCACCGGGTGTGAGTATTGCATGTACCATAACATGTAATCAGGTATGGTCTCCCATGGTGGGTGTGCATATCGGCCACGTGCTTCTGGGGCTAGCACGTGATTCCTCCAGAATCTGAAAAACTGTCCCATTGCATCCCAAGTGACCCTGTACTTTTGTCCGGTGTTCCCTAGTCAGACATAACTTGGGACGAGCGGCTATTCCGGAACAGTCTAGACATAGCCAAATTGACGAAGCACACGTTCTGGATGGTATGGCTCCATAACCTCAAAGGCACAAATACACGTCATCACAAGGATAGGCATCTCGCAAAGCCGAGTAAGATGTCCAATTGACATGTATTTCATAGAGTCTTATTTAATATTTCAATCATGTCTAACATATTAAGAATGAGATATCGAAAATTGTACTCACCTTGTGTGGTGGAAGATTGTCCAGCATCTCGTGAATGGCCGACACTCGATCAGTGGTTCCTGCACTTCGACCCCTTTGAATCCACCATAATGCAAGTGGTTCACCTTGCTCATATCTCACATTATGACCCGACCTTGTAAATGGAAAGTACTCATAGATCCAGGCCTATAGTTCAAAAATAATTAGTTTCAAGTAAAGACTTACAGTCGAACAGAAAATATAGGACATATAAAAGTTGTATAACAGACAAACTAACCTCCAATAGCGTCAAATACCCACATATTTGACGCACCCCACTCCTGGATGCAAGTCTAAGCTGTCGGTAAAGGAATGCCAGAGCAGCTGCTCCCCAAGCATATCGCTGAACTCGATCAACCCTATCCAGTAGCTGCAAGATTTTAGTATCTACTCGCGTGCCACTTTTGTCTGCAAATATGGTGCATCCTAGCACAAACAATAAGTAGGCACGGGCAGCGCAGGTACGTGCACCCTCGTCTGGGCTGTGGACGTCTTGGCTAAAATGAGATCTAAGCCACTCAAGTCGCACTTAGCTGCCTCGGGCCCCTTGAGTGGCTTCTTGAGTATGGGCATAATTTGTCCCCAAGAGTCTCATCAACAAGACGTGTGGTTGCTCAATCGGACCTCGTGACTCAGGAACAACCACCGGTAGTCCACTAACTGGGAGCCCCGCAGACAAAACACATCATCCAATGTGATCATTGTCATCTCACCCCATGGCATATGAAATGAATTTGTCTCAGGTTGCCATCACTCGACAAATGCACAGATGAGGTTTTTGTTCGGGGTTTTATATGAAATGTGCCTCAACTTTGATATTCTTGTCTATTCGAGCAACCTTGTAAACTCCGGCTGGAAAGGTGGATCAAAGGACCATGTATATATTTTGGTCGTGTGACACCAACACTTCAGCACATTTCTCTCTCATCCCTCCCAAATGCCATAGGCGACGTGCGTCTTGAAGCTAGGGATAAGCTGAGGGTCTTGGGGTCTATCGGGACAAGGGCCAGTCAATACGTCATCTTCCTCCTGGCCCTTTTCTTCGCATTTTTCATCTTCTTGACGCAACTCCTTATCAACTTGAGCTTCTTCAACTTCTTACATCCCTTCGTTTCCCACAACATTTGGCTGAGGCAACTCATCATCGACTTCAGCTTCATATAGAACAATCGAAACAATAGCTTGTGGTTCTTCATTTCGCTGTTCGGGGTGAGCGTATTCCTCGACACGGCACCTTCTGTTAGACGCAGTAGGTCTCCTCCTATATATCACGCCTACACGATTTAACAATTATATTAATAAAGATAAAGACATGTAAAAATCAATTGATCTTACCATTGAAAATCATTAAAAGCGTTCGGCTCAAAGTGGACGAAAAATGTCCAAATATCACATGTTCGACCATAAGAAGTCGAACACAATACAGAATGTTCGACCAGAAGAAGTCAAACAACACATGGTATGTTCGGCCGCTTTTGGTCAAACGGCTTCACTTGTGTTCGGCCGCTTGTGGTCGAATGTCTTCACCTATGTTCGGTCACTTGTGGTCGAACAGCCCACAACAATCACGACCAACCAGGGCCGAACAGAGGCGTGATTTTCAGTTTGATTTTTGGAAAAAAAATTCAATACCCATGTGCAATACATTCTACCCAACTAATAGCATACTATACAAACGTAAATTCTAAACTATAAACATAAAATTAGTAAAAAAAAAAAATAGCATACAACTCCTTGAAATGTATAAATTACATTGAAGAAACTTACTTAAAAGTTCGGGGTTATGTGGAGGTCGAGGAGTCTCTATTCTTCTTTCTTCGGTGGGATCCATTCTTCGTTTTTGTTCGGCGGAAAGTGGTCGAGAATTGAAGGTTTGAAGCAAAGTTTAGGTGGAGATGGTGAAGAAGATGAAGTGTGATGTGTTTTAGGGTTTGGTGGGGTGTGTTTAGTAGTTATTTTAATTATTGAATTTGTGAAATATTAATTTTGACATAAGGGTATTTTAGTATATTTAAGGGGTGTAGTTAGTAAATGTAGTATATAAATTCTTTTTTACGAGGTGTGTTTAGAATTTGGGTGTGTTTATTAATCCCTGTGGTGCGGATAGGAACCCCTTTTAGCATTTGAACAAGCTTCTTCACAATCACCCCACACTCACGCAAAATTGAGCAATCCAATTCTTGAAAACCCGCCTAATCCGTCTCTTTCACTTCCTCTGCACAGATGATTCGTTAATGGAGCCGTGTGATCTTGATTTCTGATACGGGGAAGGCATAGAATACCAGAAGAAAAAAAAGAAACCAGAAAAATGGATAAATTGTTGGAATTCGGAAGGAAAGCTATGTTCTATGTTAGGGTTCTATCAGGTTACGAAGAGCGCCGAATCAGATCTTACAGAATACAGCTCCAGCAACGCCTCCAACAGGTTTCTAAAAATCTTCTTTTTTTTTTTTTTTTTGTAATAAAAACTAATGGTGTATGTATGCAGTCGTAGTTTTCTGTATTTTTTTTCATTAATCGCAGTGGTGTTTATTGTTTATTTATTCATTTTTCTGGAATTGAGATCAGATTCACGAGTATGAAATTTGTTGAAGGTAATTTAATAGCATCGTTTTCATGTGGGGTTTAAGTAGATGTAGAATGGGGAATGATTGAGTTCGGTATATACTTGATGTAGTATGTGTTAGTGTAATTACAATTGAGCTGTCATGTTTTAGGATATCATATGTAGCAACAATGCTATACTAAAATGGATATCAAGATACCATCACTTCACTCTGAAAATGCAAGCTCTTAGTTTGGTATTACTGCGTAATTGTGGTGCTCTTAGTGTAATGCTATTAGTTGGTTGAGTCAGAGTTGTAATTATCCATTTATATCTTCTGAAATGGCCATTTTCTAGTGATTCAGATTTTATTGGTTTATTGTGTTAATACTTGTTATTGTGTGTATATCTTGAATGTTGTGTTTTTATGGAATATGTTTGTTCTTTATGAGATGAGAGTTGATGAAGCTTACCTTTTTGCCAATGTAAGGATTATCAAATACAAAATCTGGGTTTAAGTAGGAATCATGAGTTGTTTATAGATGTTACATGCTTCTATTCAGAAGAGTGTTCATGCACTATATAATTTTTAAATATTTCAACTTATTTCTTCATTCCTTTCATTTGACAAGGCACAAGCAAGGAAAGCAGTTCTTAATAAGGTCCCTGAACAAATTATTATATCAGAGGTGCGGAAGATGGTTGAGGATATGCAAGCTTTGAATAAGAAGTTAGAGGAAACTGTAAGCTTCTCTGCTCTTAGTTTTATGACTATCACGTGACTTTTACTTTATGTGAACTGTGAATAGCCAATGATGTTAATAAGCAAATTTTATGATATCACACTTTCTTAGGCTTTTGTTGCTCTTGCTTCAACTTGTTTACAAATGTGGGCCTGAGTGTTGAACTTGTGAATTTTCAAGATTTAGGATTTCAGGATATGGTCAAAGGAGGACTCGAATTAGCAATATTCTAATATTGATGCCTATGTAACACTTTATTTAACTTGTCAATCAAAATAAAAACGAAAATTAGATCAGTTAATTTAGTGTAGGGAAATGGATGATATGATATGCATGTTGCTTTTATATGTAAATTGGGAGCTGTTAAATTAATGGGCCATATTTCCTGTTTCACAGAGTTCAAAGATGGATCAGGGTTGTATTTAGGTTGTGGGCAGAGACTTCAAACCTTGATAAACCATTCACTCTCCTTTTCTTGAGAAACGTACTCACACCTATTGGCCAAAAAATACATTCAAATTCTCTTGTTTACCCATTCATCAGCTAAAAAGTCTTCTCCTTTGACTATTTGCCTCTCTTCCCCGTCATGTACTTTGGTGGTTCTGCTTTCTTCCTAGTCTATGCACGTGCATTGACGAATTTCACCATTGCATTTTTGTCCAAAAGGATCAACATCTTGTATCTAAACTGGATTATCTCTATGAAAAAAGCCTTTTCAACTGTTAATTATTCATTGCTACTTACGGTAACAGTTTTTTATGCGTCTTTGGTTCACATTTAAGAAATTGTAACTATGTTGAATATGGTTGGTTGTCTTTCTATTTTCTCTTATTCATTATATGTCTGGTTATTCTTTGGAGGGGTGTTTGATCTGGAAAAAATTTCACGCTTCGTAATTCAGAATAATACTGAGTGAGCTTGTGTGTATCAATTTCCTTCTCGAGCATCCATTTTCTTGTTTTAATGTAAATGAGTTGTACATTAAACCACAGGAGACGGCCATTGAGGAATACTTCAAGCCAATTGACAAGGAAGCAGAAATGATAATGAAAGCTCAGCTTGAAGGAGAAGAGAGAACGATGAGAGAGATGATGGCAACAATGCAAAGACAAGCTTTACTTGAAAAAGCTGAAGCAGAAAGGCATGCTGAACTGCAAAATACTAAAACCAATGAACACGTGCAGGAACCAGAATGTGCAGATAAGAAGAGTGCACGAATGGGATAAACCCCTCCCATGTCCACCTTTCTAAACAAGTTTTGTCTGTTGCTCCCGATTCTCCAAGCTTAGTTAGATCTGGTATTACGGTGTTGGATAATTGAACGACATTAAGTTTACCGGCCAGGTCTCGTTTGAAATTGGTAGGCTGTGATGTGAAATAACACAGTTCTGTGCAGTGTGTAATGTAACCATCTTTTGGAAAGCTGCATTTTGTGTTTTAACGAGTTCCTTGCATTTTCACACATTCTTTAGTACGATTATGCTATTTGCACCTCAAAAATGCTACATATAATTCAATTACTGAGGTATGTTCAATTTATCAACAATAGAAATTCGGGCGTATTTAGCATTTAGGGGATGGATATAGTCGCATACTTCTAATTCAAAAATAGGGTTAAAGGCACTTAACCATCCAAACTATACCCCATTTTACAGTTTATTGTAAAAACTTTTTTTCGTTGCACTGTCCTCATTAAACTTTGTGTGATTTGCAAAGTACAGTAAATTGCCACTTTCCGGCTGATTTTTTCGGCATACACTAAACGACGTCGTTTTAAGTAAGGACATTTATGACTTTTTCAGAATCAAAACGCCGTCGTTTTGATGGGCCTTCTTCAACCCCTTTTACAGCCCTAATTAAAACGGGAATAGAGTAAAAAAAATATACAGCAAGCTTCGAAAAATTTTCACCCAGGCAAAATTCCCAAACTCCAAGTTGTTGCCATGGACGATGTGTGTGACTATGGGAAGCGCACAAAAAGGCTCACATCGTGGACGAACTTGAATCCTGGGAGAAGGTATTTGACATGCGACAGATACCGTGTAAGTATGGAGCTTTTTACCATCTATTTTCGATACCTAAGAGGGTGACAAAATTCCCTTGTTTGAGAAGTTTATGCTGGGTTTTTTTTTTAGTATTTCGAATCTCCACTGAAAGTATATAAAAATTGTGTGAATTTTGGGAATTTTGCAAAAGAAATAGAAAATTGCACATGAACCCTAATTCCCCAATTCCCAGTTTAATGCCACTTTTTCTGGTGAATGTATCAATTTTGACGTTGGTTTGGATAAATTGGCTAAAGTAGTAGTAGTTTTTTGCAGAAATTGGTGAATGCAAGTAAAATGTAGAACTTTGATTCTTAAAACATTTTTTTACAAAAATTAGGAGGTTGCAACTTTTTCAAATGGATTGATCCACCAATGTGTGAAAGAGCTTGTCACATTATTCCGGGTTTGTTGAGACGTGTGAATCATCTTGAAGATGAATTGCAGAAGACAAAAACCATGGAGAAAAGGGAGAAATGGCTATGATTGGCAACAATTTGCTTCTTTGTGATGTGGATTGCTAAGTGATTAGGATGTTGTTTAGTTTATATGTATTAGGAGCACATCTATTTTGAGATGATTAACACTTGATGTATTTTGTTTGTTAATGTATGTTTTGACACATTTTGACACATTTTGCATCAATCTATTTTGGATTCCTTTTGGTTACACATGGATGTTGAATTTATTTTGGTTTTGATAACAATGTGGATTGCATTTTGACACACAGTTTTGATCACTCTTTTTTTTTTTGGATTGATAAGCAGATTGATAAGCAAAGTTATTTCATCTGTGCAAAATGAATCTGTGCAAAAGTTTTCAAAGTTCTTTTTACAATCTATCTGTGCAAAATGAATCAATCTATGCAAAATTGAATAACAAAAAAACACATCAAAGTAAATCTGGCCAGAATAATCCCAATATTTTCAGTTAATAGAAAATAAGTTCAAAACAACACTTTCACTGTATCAACTAAGACAAAAGCAAAAGCTATGCTCAACAAATGGAAATGAATGATCAAATTAGAGCTTTGCAAAAACTGCATCTATCAAAGTTGTGCAAAAAATAATCGCACCCCATCTGTGCAAAATGTACAAAAAAGATCCCTACTTCAACTGTGCAAAAACCAGGAGTGTAGTTGTGCAAAAAGTTTCAGCTTAACTCAACTCCAGAATGTCCATACATCTAGGGGTGAAAGCTCACTGCCATCTCCACTTACAAACATCTTCTTTAAACTTTTTCCTTTTTCGGTGGAAAGAAAATCTTACATCTTGAGTTATGCCCCTACTGAGTCTTGGTGCACCTTATTTTTTTGGCCCCTAGCATTAATAACAGATTGTTTGTAAGTGGAAACATCAGAAAAAGTGATCAAGTAGCATGTCAACATAAAATAGCAAAATCTCTTACTTTGCCTTGACTGGAACTTCTTGTTATCTTTTTTACTTCTTCATCTGCAGCATTAAGGAGCTTTTTCTTCTCTGTCTCTGAGGTGAAGCAATCACAACAACTTTTATCTTTTTTCCCTTCCTAGAAGCCACCTGTGGACCCTCACACTCTTTCCTCTTCTTATCAATCTAAGAAACCACAGAAAAATTCAATTAATGGTCTAAAATACACCAAAAATAATGTGATGAAATATATACTATTTCATACCTTCACTGATTCTTGTGTGTCTACTATTACCATGGGAGCTTTTCCATTTTTTTTTCCATTTTCCACACTGAAAAGTAAGTATTTCACACATGAAAGTTACACCAAATATAAGTTCTTGCATTGAACAAAACTAGAAGCAATCTATCTGTGCCAAATACAACAACTGAAATCAGAAAAAACAAAAATATATACCTTCACTTTTTCAGCTACATCTGATTTTACTATGGGAGCTTTTCCCTTGTCTTTTCCCTGTCCACATTGTGAAGTCAATACACCATAGTGACTATAGAAAAAAAAGGTTAAGTAGAGCTTAAGTATACCTTCACTGGATTTTATATAGCTGGTGTTACCATGGGGTCTTTACCCTTTTGTTTCCCTTTTCCACACTAAAATGTAGCAATATACAAGGTAATCAACAACATCTATGTGAAATCAATTAAATATGTGAAATCAACAGATTGATACCTTTTTTAGAGGTTCTTCATTTCTCACACTTTCAGTCTCCCCATCAACATGTGAATCATCCTGTATAGCATAGACAAGTGCAAGTGGTTAGTAACACTGATTAGAACATATGTAGCATGAAAAACATCATAGACTTGAAACCTAAATATAGACCTTCTTGGCAGTTGTAGACTCCTTCTTGGCAAGGTTGAGTGGGCAGCCTCTTACATTGTGATTTGGATGGTGGCATTTAGAGCAAGTCATGATCACACCCTTCTTGCCCAACTTCATTTTACCATCTTTGCCAACTTTCACAGTTTTGCTAGTAGATGCTCTATTCTTGTCCTCATCATTGATTCTGTTTCTGTTGTACAATCTTGGTCTACCAGGCAATTTTTCAACTTTGGGTGGTTGGAGAGGGGTGAAATGCACTGTGGGCCACATAGCAATATCATCAATGGTCCCCATCATATGTGTGTATAACTTCATGAATGTTTCCTTCTTGTAACACTCATCCACATAGTCTTCAGGCTTCAGAGACAAATAATACATTCCACTGATGCCATGTGCATATGGGATCCCACTCAGCTCCCACCTCCTACAACTACAAGTTTCTTCCCCACATTCACCTTGAATCTAGTGCCCATACAGTTTTCAACCTCAAATTCATCCTCACCATTCCAATGGGAGACATAGTCCATGGTTTTCTTCTTGTTTTCCTCTAAAATCTTGTTGATCATTGGACAGATATCATCATCATACTTCATCATCATGTCCCTTCTATGATGAACCCTTTTCATTAAAATCAGCCTAATAGTCTCCAACAGAGTGACTATAGGCTTATTCCTTGCCCTTATAATCATTGCATTGAAGCTCTCTGAAAGATTATTGCACAACATATCTGTCTTGGCAACTTCTATGAAGTGACTCATACTCCAATGTTGTGGAGGCCTTTTCAACAGCCACTGATAAGCCTCAGAATTCCTCTATTTCATCTCCAACATAATAGCATCAAAGTCTGTGACCCTACTAGCCCTTGCAGTCTTCCAGAGGATTTGTTTGAAGGCTAATCCTCTATGAGTTAATTTGAAATTGATGTACAGGTGCATGACACAAAACCTATGTTCAGCCATGGGTAGCTACTTCTCAACAACATCGAATAAACCCTTCTGCTTGTCACTTATTACAGTCCACTCATAGGTATTTTGTATACCTAGATCATCTGTCATCAACTCGAGGAACCAATTCCAGGTTTGCATAGTTTCCTTCTCAACCACAACATAACAAAAGGGATACACTCCATTGTTTGCATCTATCCCCACTACAAATAATAGGATTCCACCTGAGGCACTTTTCAGATGGCATCCATCAAGACAAGTCACCCTCCAACAGCCATCTAACAACCCCTTCTTCAAAGAACCCCAACATATGTACATCCTTTTGAAAAAGATTGATCATCTACTTGATAACACTTAATTTTCACATTGGTATTGGGATTAGATCTCCTAATCTCTTCTGCATATCTCCACAACACAACATATTGTTCAGCCTCCCCAGAATTACCTAGTGCAAGTGCCTTTTTCTTAGCCCTATACATCTGATGCTTACTAAACACAAGTTTCACTTCCTTCTGCATGACTGACATCATAGACTCAATTGGCCACTTAGGATCAGAAACCAATTTATGTCTATACTTCTCTGCCAACCAATTAGATGTAGCATTAATATTAGACTATTTTCTAGGGCACTTATGCTTAGGATTGTGAGTTCTAACCACAATAGTGTCCTCATCCCTCATCTTAGCAGCATATATGGACCATTTACATGTAGGATGTTTACATCTAGCCTGCACCCTAGTCTTATCATTGTTAGGAAAAGTAATCTCTCTCTAGCATAATGGAATGATCCCTAACCAGACTCCTAAAGGTATGCATGTCAATAAACTTTTGCCCTACTTCAAAACTAGGCAGCTTCTAATCACTCACACCCTTCCTTTTGTTTTACTAGTACCCACACCAACATCCACATTTTTTTCTACCCCATCATTTTTTCACTCATTTGAAACCCACCCCACTCAACATCATAATCAACATGGGAATCAAACAAGACATCATCATCAGATAGATCACAGTCACTATCAACTAAGACAGATAAATCAGAATCAGAACCCACACAATTTCCCTCTTCTATATCAGAATTATCATCACTATCAAGCAAATGGAAAAGGGTTTCTCTATCACTTAATTCATCATTATCATTGGCAGGATTTTCAAGACTAACATTCCCTAATCCAGCAGAGCTAAGGTCTTTCACTTCAACATTTTCAGCATTATCATGTTCATGAACTTCAGCAAGTTCAGGAGCACTAAAACTAAGATAATTTATATCACCAACAACCTCACTAATGCACTCATTGAACTCCACATCATTATGATCAACAAAAATACCAATCATCCTATTCTCATCTATGTGATGAACCACATTCATTGCATCAATGTCAGATTCAACAAGTAAACAAGATGTGTTGTCATTTACCCCAGTTTGACTAACATAAAATGCTTTAACATCTTGTATCCCTAACTCAGTGGCCATAGATTGCAATTCAAGGAGAGAAATCTCATCAGAATTACAGAAATCTATATGACCTATGTCACCCCCTAAATATCATTTATTTCCTAAATCCAAAAACATTCCATTATAATGGAATCTAATAGTGAAAAATTCAGAATTATGGTTTGCCAACACAGAGAACAACCACATATTACAACACAGGAAAAAAAATAAAAGGCATAATTTAACAGTTACAAAAAGGGGTCAGATTGCAACAACAAATTTTAAGACCTAATATGCAGAAACTAACATCTTGAATTTCATTGCATTTCTGTGGACAAAATTCACCAAAGTTTTGTTCTATTTGAACTCACTAATAAACTCACTGTAAAGAGAAAAATATGCAAATAAGATAAGAATTAATAAGTGTATAATAATCTTCTCAACATCATCTAATAATTGTGTGTATTACTCAGTAATCCAATCAAGTTAGACAACTCTCAAAATCCAATAGGAAAATAGAAAAATTGCAGTTTCAACATAAGAGAAGTGGAATCAAATCCAAACCCTAACCCTAACCCTAACCCTAACCCTAACCCTTAAATAGAATAAACCTCAAGCATGTGAAAGTGATTTACAGTTAACCCTAAACCCCCAAATCAAAACCACAAGACCCATTTTCATTAACCCTAAATTCAAATAAAACCTTAAACCCCCAAATCAAAACAACAGTTTATCATTTAACACGAATAAAACTCTAAACCCCCATGTGCAAAACAACAGTTTAACCCCCAATTCGAATAAAACCCAATAATTCTAACCCCCAATTAGAAATAAACCCCAAGCATGTGTTTACCCATTTGCAGTAGTTCCCCAAAGCCCTAAATCAAAACCTATGTACCCATTTTCATTAACCCTAAACTCGAAAATCATCAAAACCAGATTACCTACTATGCTGGCCAAAGAACACCTTCTTCATCGTCCTTGTCCCTCACTTTCCAAACCATCGCAATTGAAGACCGTGAGCTTGGACAAATTTTGGGGTGAATTTTTTTTTACTTTTGGGAGAAATTGCTTGCTATAGTTTTTTTTAACTCTATTTCCCGTTTTTTATTAGGGCTGTAAAAGGGGTTGAAGAAGGCCCATCAAAAACGACAGTGTTTTGATTCTTGAAAAGTCATAAATGTCCTTACTTAAAACGACGTCGTTTCATATATGCCGGATAAACCAGCCGAAAAGTGACAATTTACTGTACTTTGCAAATCACGCAAAGTTTAATGAGGACGATGCAACGAAACAAAATTTTTACAATAAACTGCAAAATGGGATATAATTCAAGTGGTTAAGTGTTTTTAACCCTTAAAAATATAAGGTATAAGAAATGATCTGTTTTGATTTAATAATAAGGTATAATAAATTGAGTATAATTCTACGTCACAAGATAAATGTGATCTGTAAGAATGGTTCTACCCAAGTTTTTCAAAATATTAAACATTAAATCCTATCGTGTTTTGCTTGTAAGAAGTAGATTGAACATTATTACATTGCTTTTCCTCAAAAAAAAAAAAAAAACATGATCACATTGCTCGACACAAGTAATATTAACAAGTCTGTGTTTACATGACATTTCTAGGTTTCAATGATTAAACGAAATTAAGTGCGAACGGTGTAATAATGAAACCAAACCCGACAAATGATTTCAATGTAAAATGTGCAATACGCCAACTTGATCCGACCTGTCACAACCTAATTGCCACCCCTAGAAACAAGCATCACACCATCCAATCTATGAAGCCATTTTATTGGAATTTCACAACTCTATGGGAACCATGCTTCTTCCATTATTGTAATTCAAATAATTTAGCTTTTTTACTAGTATAGAAAACAGGAGTAGGAGAGCACAAAATTGGATACAAATAGCAACTACTTAGAGCTAAGGGGTTAAAAAACCTCTACTTATACAGGAACACCAGCCAAGCTGCTTAGAGAGCTTAATTAAGGCCAAACCCCATCTCAAAGACATTGAAAGAAAAAAGATATGATAACAGTACAACTATGAGAGAGTTATTAGAGAAAGACCGAGTAGCATGAGACCACCTTCAATAATCTGCAAGTAAAATTTTAACTGTTTTCTTGAGCTTTCGGTTGCTGAGAACTTTCAAGGCATTCTTTGGCTCTATGAACCTTTGATTGGAGATAGAAGGTCCCATTCTTAGCATTTCGTTCAAACAAGGTATCGTACTTCTGAAAAGACAAGGAGAAAACATGAGTTGATGAAACAATTTTTAGAATAAGCAAAGTGAACAGAGGATGAACTTTCTTGACCAACTGTAACATGACAAACCTTTAAAACCTCCTCCCATGGTGCATTCTCAGGGACACCAAGGATTTGCCTTGCCTCTGCCTCAGTCATCATTTTACTACCTCTTTTAATGTTTTGTACTGCTTCTTGAGCAACACCATTTTTTGAGGCATCTACAAATGTATCAAGAAATAAGAAGCTACTTTCCAGAGTAAAGCTCTTAAGTTCAATGCATTAGCTTCTAACCCAGATGAAAAATGGCAACTTTATGTGGGGAAATAGTGGGTATGACCATATAACCCACATGATCTGTAACATGTGGCATATTAGAATAAAATGGCATAACTATCTAATGACTTCACTTACCTTTATGTATGTGTACTAATTTTGACACTATTCAAATACTGAGTTTTTGAACTAAGAGTGAGGTAATATCCAGAGACACCATTTGACAATGACGTTTTACAAGCAAGGATATACCATTTTCAGAAAAGACTCAAGTTAAATCACGATCCAAAGGAAAATCTTACTCAAGAATCAAATCACAAGTCACAAACGAAGGAAAACTTACTTGCAAGTGCCTGACGATATGCTTGAACAAATGCTCTCGCCATCACCCCAGAGCCCATAATGATCAAGTTAGCAATAATCCTTGCAGCCTACAACAATAAGTCACAACAATTATAAATTTACAATGAACATAACAGTCCAAGTATTTTTCCAAGTCCAAACGGGGAAGGTCTTTGACTGTAGGTGGTATGTCTGTGGAAGGCAACCTAACTATGCATCATGATTTTTCACATCGGACATTTGTTCAAAAGATCAAATATTTGTCACACCCAAAGCGCTAACAGAAATGGGTCTTGGTGATGATGATGATGATATATGCAGGCGGATGAACTGTAGTCATAGGCTCATAGGTTAAATGAAACAAGAGTTCAACTATAACTATCATGCTTTTCAAATATCCCATGGGATAGTCTTAGGCACCTCCTAGGTAAGTCGTAATTTAAATTTTCAGGTTAACTAAAATCTAAAGAGAGGTCTAGAAACAATCGCACATACCTACAAGCCTACACAATCCAATTGAAAATTTGAGAAATTGAACTTCAAAAAGACTTTTGGATCAAATGGCATGCAATAAACATTTTAAGAAATATTTTTTGAGGAAATTCATTTCAGAGTCCAAAAAAGTTCATTATCTTGATTTTTAGTTACGTATTTAGAGTAGCATTGGTCACAAAATATCCAATACTCCCAAATGAAAAATTAATAAAGAATCTCTATCATGGTCGAGCAGCAACCAGAAGCTGATATAACGAGCCATATATATTCTTAAAAGCTTCATACAGCATGTTCAAAATGTGTTAAAGCAGGTCACTGACTTATTCCCACACTTGTTACATGGTGATGCATCATGTGATCTGCATTCATGAAGGAGTGCATGGCAAACACTATACATAACAAGCTAACATGTTAAAAGGAAAAATAAACTTGATTAACCAATTCCTCAAGCACAGTGAACATAACACACGCTCTTTTTGGCCCATCAATTAAGATTTATATACAAGGATTCATGTCGAACCTGTCTTAGCATCAAGTAAACAAAAAAACTCCTCTCATCAACTATTTGTAAGTGTAGATATGAGCTAATAGCATTCTAAGACATTTTGAGAACAGGCTACACACAAATCCAACTATGAAGGGCTGAAATTAGATTTAGAATAGGGCTAGGGGTGTACCATATTTATGGAGGCGAAGTAAGATCACCAGGTGATATTTGAACTCCAAATAATCTACACCAAAACAGGGAGCAGCACCAGCATGTGAGATCATAGTAATCGCATTCAAGTTAACAAGTATGAATCTGATCCAATTGGAACAACCATACATGTTTTATTTATGATGCTCCACAAAAACAATTTTTTGCTGGAATCATAAAATTGAAGACCAAAAATAGATACAGAAAGAACAGGAATGCACACTCCACAGCAAATTTTTTCACATAACAAAAAAGAAAGAAATCAAATTACCAAAAATTATATTTTCTTTTTCTTAAGAAGAAAGAAAACACCAAATAATCACGACTAGCTTTCGCCCAAAGTTCCGTAGCCAGAACAACTATGGCAGCCAAGAGCGCTGCTCATTCCCCTCCATCTTTAGGTAAAAATCAGTCCAATCCAAAAACCAATTACAAAAGCAGGTATAATCATCATATCAACCAAAACATAAAGATATGCCATAAAGACATCAATAATCCCAACATAAAAAATCGATTTCCGCAACAAATTTAAAGAAGATAGAACAAAAAATTCGATCAAACCTTAATAGAACAAAAGTCGCGCGAGCAAGAAAACTTGACAAGGAAAAGGTCACGAAATTAGGGTTCCAAAGAGCTGAGGAAGGAAAAGACTGGTTTCTTGACGAAGGGTTAACGTACCGTTAATTTATGTTCTCTCCTTTTTTCTTATAATACTTTATTTTCTCCTTTTTCTTATAATATCTGATTTTTAGGACAAAAATTTTGGTTCTGTCAAAAAAAAAAAAAGTCTATTTTTATTATAAATATAATATGATATCTATTTTTATTATAAACCGTGATTTTAAGTGGATGAATAAAAAAATAGATTGATATAACGCTAATCCAATTTGATTGAAGCTATCTATATGTGAACGATGGGATTGATATTTTGGTGTAATTGGATGCATATCATGATTAAAGAAATTAAATTGCAAGATTGATAAATAGCCATTAAGATCTTTAGTCCCAAAATAGCAATTCATTTCATATTTATTTATAATAATGACAAGTATAGATCACGTACGTCGTATGTGGAGGATGAATTTTTTAAATCAAAAATATTAAATTACTACTTCAGATAATAGTCTTTCATAATGATATATAATTTAAATTAAATTAGAGTTCTACTCATAATAGAAGTTTATATGATTTTGGTTTAGAATTCTAATATGAAAATCCTATATTATTATTATAATCTTAAATATAATCTTTAATAAGGACATATCTGACAATCCATATTTTATAAGAAATATTCATATTTTTATATAGAAATATTTCGTAAGAAATATAATGTACAAGTAGAATTTGTAAATGTTTGAAATTTAAAGTTTATATAAGAAAGTATAATAATTCAAATTTATTAAAAAAAGTTAAATTATGTATAATTCATATGAGGAAATGTTTTTCTAGCTCGCTTTAGATAATTAATGCAAAATGCATGACCTATAAATTGAATGAAAGAAAAGCTCTAGTTGCTCAAACATACGCACCTTGCAAGAGATCTTATGGTTGAAACAGGTGTGCAATAAAATCAACATGCTCTGATGATAATATCTGCAAAAGCAGGCAATGAAAATATTGGCACATAAAACTGAGAGGGACTAGACAAATTATGTGATACTCAATTGTTGCTATATTTGGATTTACTATGAACAATGTTTGCAAAGGGGCATTCAACGATTTTCGAAACAACTGAAACATCATAAGTAGAAAGTAAATGCAGTTATCAACTGATCTGAGTGAAGTTGTGAAAAGGAGTGCTTTTGAGGTTGAAGTCAGGGAGTTCCGCGCTTGCCACATATAACTTTCTGAGTCGTTGCTGAAGGGGACGAACCTAAGAGCTTTATCGAGCTGAATGAAGATTGTAGATATGGCCTTTTTGATTGAGAATGTGACACAGGACTCATCCTCTTTGAAGGAAGCTTTGTTCTGCATGCCTCTATGCCTAGAAGCTCATTTGGTCCAAGAGGACTATCTGATAGAGATTTCCTCTTTTTCCTTAGAAGTTCCCATAATAAGTTGTCATCTTTTGCCATATCTTTCTTCATGCTCAAAGACTTCGAAGCAAGTATTTAGTAGACAGAAAGGAAGAAATGGTTATTTTTTATAATTCAGGTGATACTACTACTTTTATGAAGGAAAAAGAGATATGGAATGGTTACCATGCAAATAAACATAAAAAGGGAAGTTTTGATGGGAATGGAAATGTTTGAATTGATATTCTTTCACTTTTCGATGCAACTGATGAGAAGAAAAGAAGTACCTTTTCCTGTGTTGTGTTTCCCTCTAAGGACATTGTCAGTTTCCTAGCTGTTTCTTCTGATTTCATTAACCTGCTTAAAGCCTCAATCCTACTTTGTTCTGCTGTAATTGCCAGCTTTCTTACTTCTTCCAACTCGAGAGTCCTCAAATGAATCGCCTTGTGCATCTCTTTAACAATCTCCAATAAGCACGTAGCCTGTTCCCATGTTCAGTTCAACCTTGAGACCTTTAACATACTCAACCATGGGATTGCACATCTTATCAGACAGTTCATAAAACAGGTCATCTATTCCAGCCTCTACTGATTCAAAGGCAGCTCCTACATGATTGTATGTGGCTTTGAGGATTTTTAGCATCATGCAGAATAGGTCATTGTTCTGGGCGGTGTGAGGAATTGAAGAAACACATGAAATGGCTTTGAGGAATACTTTCTTTATGAGAGCTTGATGGTCAGCCAGGTTCTGAAAGGTGTTTTTGTGGCTTGAATTGACCTGAGCTTCAATCTTTTTAAGAACGCTGACAAGTTGCATTAGCTGCAGTTTCTGTCTCTCTATCAGCTCATTTCCTACTGTGATGGCTTTATTCATATAATCTTCTTCCTGCGGTTCAAGAACAAACAACTTAAGGCACGTAAAATGATATTATAAAGAAGACGAGATTCAAATGTAATTACTGAGATGATTAGTTGATATAAAAATCTATTACAACAAGGTATAAGAAAAGATATGAAAGCACCGTAACCCATCATGTTGCACCTCATCAGAGTCTTTTTTTCCTTTTTTGTGGGAGCTTCACACAGGATTTTTGACATGTAACATTGGCAAAGTGTGCAAGCAAACTTACGAAAATCCTGAGAGATCATCACTAGGGTCTAAGCTCTGAAACCTTAAGCAGACATATCTAACTTTTGAATGAAAATCTCAACTATTGCACCAAAAAATTCCCTCTCGAGATCTTTACTGGTTTAGGTTCTAGTGAAATCTAAATTTTTGTTCAATGACATTGACTCTTGACAGGAAAAATATTAAATAAAAGAATATCTAGAACAGGAAGACAGATTCAACTGAGTTTTGATTTCCTGTAAATGTAAATAAACTGATCAAATCAGCATAATAGTTAGTTTGCTGAAAAGTGAACCGTTATGGCTCAACTATTAAATACAGAAACAACTACTTTAGACAAATTGAAATAATGGTTTTCTTTTTTCAAATGCAAGCTCCTGAATCGGGCGTCCATGTAGAATATACAGATGATTAGGCTCTCATTCAGTAAAATAACTCCAAGTGATTGTGGAACTTTTTCATTCATAGTAGGAAGGAGGTAGTTTCAAAGGTGTAGACGCTCTTTGGTGTCACTTATTCATCAGTTTTGTAGTATTAGTCCACTGATAATTGCTGATCTTGAGCAATTCCTATACTCATCCTTTAAATTATTAATCTAACTCAAAAGAGATTTTGTTCAATTTTTATTTTTGACATTCAGTGTCATATACATGTTCAAGCATGGATATGAGCTTTTTTACTGTTTATCCAGCATAAACTTTTTGTGTATAATTTTCTTGCATGGTCATCTGAACTCATATCAGAAATGATTCAGTTATGCTGTCATTGCTATAGAATCCAGCTTAAGTAATGATAACTTTTTCTTGTTCTTTGAACGAAGAAGCATAAATAGACGACTCTAAAAACTTTCACATTCCACTGAGGCACAGGGATAAAGGACCACTGATTACCTCCATAGTAGATAAATGCACAAGCACAGAGGACTATATTAGCAAACGGTTCTCTATGCTTCACATAACGCTCACACATTGGTGAAATTAGAACTCTAGCCATGCTCAGTAAGATACTAGCAGAATTCGCACAAGGTATAACAACTATATGTGCTTGAATAATTGTATCTAAACCTAAAAGTGCGCCATATTCATTTAGCGACTCAATTCCAGGAAATCCTGATGGATTACGCTCACACACAGCACGGAAGCTGATCGATTTGGAGATGTTACCTGAAAATGCGAACGGTCATCAGAAGTCACTATCGTGGTGAATCTCCTCTCTGCAGCCATTTCAGTGGTCTTCAGTCCCACCAGATTCATCAGTTGTATCGCCAGCGACGCGAAAACTTCTTCCGCCTTGCGAAGACAAATCGAATTTCCGATTAGAAAACTGAATTAAAAAACTCAAAGCTAATCAAGGAAATGTGCCGATTGCAGCCATACCTCGAACAAACCAGTTCGGATTTGAGAATTCAGCTGATGGAACGAGACTTTGAGCTGTTCATGGCGGCAGACGACACGCGAAAGCTTTGATTGGATAGCTCCGAGCGACGGCGGCGGAGAGGCGTAAGAGCGATGGGAACTCCGGCGATTCATCGGCTCCTTGTTTGGCGGGAAACGAAGAGATCTTGACTCTGAGGTAGCAAATAGCGCGACATTCAAAAGCGAGCCACACAATTTCTAATTTATTACAATAAATTCAATATTATTTATGCATGTTTTATTTAAAAAAAGTGTGCATATTTTGTATAATTATTTCACTATTATTTATTCAAAAAAATTACAATAAGTTTAAATTTAATTTTTATAGATCAATAAGTAACAAAATTATGTTAAGGTGAAGGTATTCATACATATCTTGAAGACCAAACAATTTTAAATATCAGATTTGCTTCTAATTAATAAAATAAAATAATAAATCACCGTGTTTTCGAAAAATTGCAATTTTATTACAATATTTTTAATTTAGTGAAAGGATCACGGTTTGAATCAACTACTACGTTTTATATCACAACTAGTAATTCACCTGCATGTTGCACAGATTATTTTTTATTGCGATAGTATATCTAATTTGTAGTAATATGATGAAGTAGTTACATTAAAAGGTTATTTATGGCATTTTTTATTATTTCAACAATTTTACAGCATAAACATGTACTTTACATATTTCTATTGATTTTTCTAATTATATCTTATCTAAATAATATCTTTATTCTATAAAATATTTAATTTTAAAAATCAGTTAAAAAAATAAATTAAAATTCAACAACTAAATCTAAAAATAACATTGAACAGGATACATGATAATAATAGCAGTACTTGTATGTTTGTATGTTTTAACTTTTTCATAACTATGAAGTGACTTATATACTTAGTTGTCTTTAGAATTTGTATATAACTATGAAGTGACTTATATACTTAGTTGTCTTTAAAACTTACCGATATGTTTTCTTCATTTTTTTATTTTTATATTTTAATATTGTCTTTAGAATTTGTATATAATTATTATGTTTATAGCTATAAGTGTTTTTATTTGAAAAATAATGTGCAAATTTTTTATTAATTTCATAACTATATATAACAAATGTATATATATTTTTATTCAAATATCTAATTCAACCAACGCAAATAACTCAATTATTTAGAATTCAACTAACACAAACTGAGTGTGTCACTTTTAATGTTATATTTGATAATATAAAAAATTTGGGATATTAAATTTATAGATAACTTAAATAACAAAATTAAAAGCTTACATTCAAGAGAAGAGTACGTTAATAGACATCAGTGACCAATTAACAATATGAGTTTGGAAAGATTATTTATATAAAAAAAATTTTCATAATTACAAAAACTATCATAGATTTCTTTAACTTGACAATTGATAATAAGAATACTTCTCGATATTAAGTGATTAAACTTAGACGAAAAAAAAGAATTAAACTATTTATGCAAGAATGAACAACGATCAACGACAAATAATGATGATGATGATTCCTAAAAGTATGTTAGAAATTCTAAAAAAAAAATTTTTTTGTAAATATAACTAATTACCAATATCTAAAAACCAAAATATAAAATGTAAATAAATTTACCAATAAATCCACTAATAATCATGATGAATAAATCCACTAATAATCATGATGATGATGAGTCTGAAATTAAATATTTTATTGTTTTTATAGAGCTTAATAATGAAGAATTATAATAATAAATAAATGTATACTTCTTATGGTCATTTATTAGAATTCTCAAGATAATTTTTATGCATTGTTCTCAATATTCATATGTTTAAAATCAAAATACCTTCAATTCGTACACCAAAAAATGGAGTTCTCATTCTCTTCTCCTTCCCTTATTTATCCATTTACTTTCTCTTTCTTCTCTACTCTCTCATCTAAATTGATGTTTTATAGGACAGTGGCAAAATATCTAGAAGAATTGTTATCTTCTTTTTTTATTTGGGCTGTGAGGTCTTTGTAGCAATCATTTTTATTTTAGTATTTCTGTCACTGGATTCTTTTGTGTATTTGAAAACAAATATCTTTTTATTATCTTTGACAAGAAAGTTTTGAGGGAAATGTTATTTTTGGAATTTCTCCCGACTGTCCTACTTTTATATTAGTATATATGATATTGTCAGACTATCCAAGTTTAGAAAAATAACGTAGTTTTTAATCTCCAACAAATCAACATTGTTATTGTTTCAGATAAATTATATATATAAAAGTGTGGTTTGCACCCTCAAGTGTTTGATAAATGACACTTTACAATGTTGTCAAGTATCACCTTCAAGTGTTTGACAAGTGACACTTTACAATGTTGTCAAATGTTCTTCCATAAAAATTATTTTATTTATAAAATATTAAAATATTAATATCAATTAAATACACACCCCACTACCCTAGAATAATAAAGTGCTTGGAAAAATTAAATATGTAAGTTACAAATGTTTGTTAATGTTGTATTGTTTTTTTTTTTTTTACATGAAATCTTTGGTGTCAAACTTGAATAATTGTTTTTATCCAACATTTCAATTTCAAAAAAATAAAACAAAATTTGAAGAGTAATTCTGCTACTACATTTTAAGGAATTAAAATAAATAAATAAAAGATATTTGAAGGTGCTAATAATATTTTACAAAAGAACATTCAAGTAGTTCAAACTCAAAAAAATAAAAACTTTTAGAAAAAAAAATATTTAGAGGATTCAATAAAAAAATAACATATAAATATTAGAATTCGGTAATGTCAGACATGAATTAAAATAATGTACTTTAAAATTGTAATTTAAACTATGAAACATATTGCTAATGACATTACAAAAAATAGGTGTTAAAAAAACCTTAAGATATGTGAGATTGAAACATATTTGGCATTAGATAATGAAAAGTTGTGTTTGTTTAGAAAATTTAAAGGTATTATAAAAATAATAATTGCTTGGAAAAAAATAAATATGTAAGTTACAAGTGCTTGCTAATGTTGTATTATCTTTTTTACATGAAATCTTTGGTTGCAAACTTAAATTATTGTTTTTGTCCAACATTTCAAATTGGCAAAAAAAAAAAAAAAAAGTAAGCAACAATGTGCAAACATTAGTTCAGTAATGTCATGCATTAAATAAAAATAATGTACTTTGAAATTGTGTTTAAACTCTGAAACAATATTATTAATGACATTAGCAAAAAATAGGTGCTTAAATTTTTTTTTTTTTTGGATATGTTTAGGTTAAACATATGTAAATTTGACAAATATGAAAGTGAGTTATAGAAATGATGAAATTTGATAATTTTGTGTTTGTTTAGAGATTTTAAAAAGTAGGATTACAATTAATGTCATCATATAGGGAATTATATATAAGAAAAATAGATGATGTACTTTTATTTTATCTTTAAAAAAAGAGCTAATATTTTCAGTTCAAATTGTAAAAAAGTGGATGAAGTAGACAAAAAAAAAAAAGTTATAAGATTCTGTAAACAAATAACATGATTCGGATATTGGTAATTTAAACTCCAAACGTGCACATTCAGTCCATTAACCACCCCCTTAAACAATCGAGAAATTGTATTAAAATAGTACAATATGTAACAATTTGTTAAGGCTAATAAAAAGATCACAAAAACACAATTACAAAATACACCAATACATAAAGCTAATAATGAGACAAACATTGAACAAAACAGATGTTTTCGAGCGATAAAAATGAGATATATTATATACTTTACAGAAATATAAGAAAATACCTAATGCAATAATTAAAACATCTATTAAGAACTATATATTAACAATTTTGTGTTAAAGAATAAATGAAAAAAATTATTAAAGAAAACAATAAGGCTCCATTTGGATAGAGTGATTTCAAATCCAGAATTTGAAATAAGTGGATTTCAAATCCTTTCAAGTTTGAGTGGATTTGAAATCCACTAAAACGACTCTAAAATTAGCTCAAAATGAAAACTATGGATTTTAAATTCACATCCAACCCAACACTATCAGTGAATTTGCTACCAAGGATTTCAAATCTCTCATTAAATCCATATATTCAAATGTACCCTAAGAAATATTATTTTAAGAATAAAGAAAAATATCACACTTATGTAAACATTTACTATCATATAACAATAAACACTAATTATAAAATAAAAAATGAGATAAGTATTAAATGGTTACACGGGTTCAAACCTAGTTTTAAATTAAAAGAAATGATTTGAACTTGAATTCACGTAAAATAATGACATTTTGTTGTGGTTTTTGATGTGACATTTTGATCTAATGTCATTAATTAGCTTGCACTTCTTTATTTAATTTCTATTTAAGTTAAAAAAAAAAAACTCAGCAAACATATGTTTATAATTTTCTAATTAATTTATTTTCGTATAGAAAAAGAAAAAAGATAAAAATAAATAAGGGCACAAGAGACCACACATGACCTGGACCAAGTCGAAAAATCTCACTGATATTTTCGTATTGGTGTCCCTACGCATAAAAGAATTTTGGGCCTTGAGAGTATAGTGGATAAGGGCATAATAATGTCTTAAAAGTATTTTCATTTTAGTCCCTTGTTTATCAAATGCTTCATCTTCATCCATCATATTTTGGTATCAGATCAGCCCCAACCAAATTGACGTTGTCCATCTTGTGATTCAGATTGTGTTAATTTGAATTCGAATCCGGGACATATAAACATTTGATGTAAACCTCAAATAATAAGACAATTTATTAAATACCAATAATGTCCCTTTAATGAAGCTATTGTCTGGTATTTATTCACATGGTTGAATTTTGACTTATTAAGTTGAAATCAAAATCAATAATACACTAATTAATGATTTTTTGTACTAATAAATCGTGAAAGTAAATAGAAGTAAGTGAACCGAATCAAGAAAATTGTAATCCACTCGATAAAGTGCATGCCATCAAACCACATACGAGTTAATCTAGCTTTTTAATCAATAGCGAGTTTACGAGGCCCGAATAAGCAGTTTATACTTCTACAGAGCCGGGAGCTTACTTTTTCATTTCGTTTCCTTGGCTCTAGCTTCTAGCTTGAGGTATCCTCTTTCGCTACCCGGGCTTGGAACGTCAAGTGTTTTTGTCACTTTCTTCTTTTATAAAGTTCTTCACTAAACCAATGACTGCATAATTATATTTCGTGGTGTGGTGACAATTTTTATCTAATATATCAACTAACATAAATTTAACCCGTAATATAGGTTTGGCTAGAGGTCTAAGGAATACTTGTACTGAATGAGTTGAATTGATGTGATACGAAGTAAAATGAGATTATAGATCGACTAGCTATAATTTACTTGACACATTTGAGATTATTACATATGTATTTTTTTTATTACATTATTATTGGAAGAACATGGCTTGGTTGACCACTCTACTATGTTGATGTTGGGTTCACATCCATAAATTCATTCATTGTTGAAGAACTCCCACCGACTCGTCTGTTTGATATTTTTAAAATTTGGAGATTCTTGTCTTAGAGACATACTAGTACTTAACCCGTGTGTTGTATGGATTTGTATTTTAAATAATTTTATATAAGTGAAAAAAGTAAATGTAAGTTCTGTATATTTTTTAAATAGTTAATAAGTAATTTTAAAATTATATATATGTATATATATCAAATTTCAAAAGTATTGTATTAATATACCTAAATGGAAAGGGAATGCAATGCAAAATGATACATTTAACAATTTAATCTGAAAACTTTTATTACACATTTTGCAACACCTCTTTGTACACAACAGTTATAGTGAACGCAATATTTTCCTCCCCACCACGACAAATTAAAACTTTCAATCCATCTCTAGTGGAAAAAATATTTACTAATTAATGGGCAGCTGGATTTGAATTAATATTTTTTGAAAAAAAAAAAAGATAAGAAGACAATAAATCCATAAGACAAATATATTTGAATATGTATATCTAATTTGCACATATGAATCTCAAATGGATTAAATATCTTTTAAAATATTATCAATTTATAATATTAATATAAAACCATTTTCTTTTAATTGAAAAATGAAAAAAATTCTAAATCGTTATTTTTAATCCATCAAATAGAGATACTCTATTACATTAAATTATGTAATATACTAAATTAATGAATTAATAATTTTCTTTAATAGTTAATACTCATCTAACAGTATATGTTTTGAAATGTTAATTATGTACAAAATTTCTTATTATTATAAAAATAAATTAAATTGTTAACTTTAAATTTGATAATAAAAATAATTATAAACATTGAGAAATTTTAATAATAAAAAATAACCACTTGAATGCTTTTATTGATCAAATTTTTAATGGTTTGTTAGATAACTTAATAAGCCAATAATTTTCGGAGTTAGTTAAAAATGACTTATTAATAATATAAGTTTTGAAATATTTATTTATATATAATATTTCTCATAATCACAAAAAGCATCTTAAAATCTGTTTAACTTTAAAATTGATAATTAGAATAATTTCAGGCATTAAGTAATTAAAGTTAACACATAAACAAATTAAAAAATCTGAATGCTTATATTTTATTTGTTTCTATCCTTTGTTGAATTTTTTTATGACTTGATAAATAATTGATAAGTTAATGATTTTTCAAGTTGGGTAAAAGTGACTAATTAACAATATAAATTTTGAAATATATACTTATATATAAAACTTTTCAAAATCACAAAAAATATCTTTAAATTTCTTTAACTTTAAATTGAGAATGAGAATTGGAATAATTTTAGACTTAAATAATAATAGTTAACAAAAAAATTTTAAATTAGTGTTCAACATTGAACAACTTTTGTAAACAACAACACAAATAAATAATATTATTATTATTATTAATTCTAAATATAAATAACAATAATATATTACATTGATTGATTTTCTCGACATTACTACTATCTTTTTTAAATAAATTATTAGGCAAAAGCTTGATGTGACATTTTTAGAATGGAAAATGACAATCTTGTAATTTCTTCAAATGGTCTGGTTATTTTATATATATATATATATATATATATTGTTATTAAAATTTTGAATACAAAATAAAATGAACAATTAAATTAGGGTGTGTTTGGTAGCTATGTTTGGGCTGGTTTAGGTTTAGTAACCAGCCCAACATCATGTTTGGTGCAAGTGTTTAGGGCCCAGGTTTAGGCTGTGCCCGGGTTTCCGCAAAAGGTTTGAGGTGTGTTAGGGCCGGGCTTGCTATCCCACCACTAGGGCCTGGTTTATTATATCCGAACAGTAATTGCAGGGGAAATACCGAGATACCCCTCACTGTAGCTTATTTTTTGACAATTTTGCCCTTCATTAAAACGAAAACTACAAATCTGCCATCAAGCTTAAATGCAAAAAAACCTCTTCTTCCCCAAATCGATTGGAGTTCCTCCACCAAGCTTAGCTCAAAATCCGACCATCTAAATGTGCGACGACAGAAATTGATGGAGTTGAAGTGTAGCTACGCATGATATCGGAGTACCCAAGCACAATCCATCGTCATTTTGCACAAGGTAATGTCGTTCAAACGATGTTTCCACAGTTTCATAGATAGGGATTTTGCGTGGAGTTTTCGACGAACTCAGGGGTCCTAGTGTAAACTATGAAAGGGCTTGATTAAGTTTGGGTTATCCTTACATTAGCCTTTCATACATTGCATGATGCATTTAGACATCGTTTGAGGTGTTCATGTGTGGATTCGACCGATCCCTATTGGAGATTATTGATAATGCAGCTGTTATGATTCGTATTATCTGTAGTTAGGACCCGTTTGTTGTTGCTAATAATTTGTGAAGGTAGTATACTGGTTCAATAACCTCCCATTTTGTGTTGATTGTAGTTAAAAGCTTTGAAAGGGTTATGTGAATCCTTGCTAGATTATTGTAATTTTGCAGAAGTGTCCAAATCCTAGTTTAAATGAAATCTTAAAGATTCACTCATACTGACAAATGTGTGCGAGCTCCTGGCGGGTGAGATGGCGGCAGAGACGGACGATGATAAATGGACGGCCGTTGTAGTGAAGGAATGGGTGGCCAACAATACCCGACTTTGGCCGAAGTTCATCCAGTACGTGAACAACACTATCGGGGTGAAATATAATGAAGAGCGCAACCGGGTTGTGATTTCGCCAGAGTATTGGAGCTTTACCAAGAAGGTACATCACAGAATAAAATGAATCAAACAAACACGCATTATACTTACATTAGCCAATTATATTAATTTTATGAAACAAATTTATCCACTAATCTTTCATTGACAATCTTTATCGGAGCAGAGGCTCTTTCGAGAGTTCGGATTCCCGATGTACAAAGAGTGGACGAAGATCATGCAGGTCCACCAACCTGCTGAGGTTCTGATGGTTGAAACGGGGTCCGGTCCATCCACTCCAATTGTTGTGCAGGATGGTCCCTTTGATCCGGAGTGCGCGGACACAATTGATGTGTATTTCCCAAAAGTTAAAAGGCCGAATCCAATCCCATTCCACAAGCTGACAAAATTATCATGAACTTAATTACCTAACGTAGACATGTTATGCATATATTAAGTACTATTTCTATTTTGAACGTTGTGCTTTAGGTATGTTAAGCACAACCATTTTGCTACCTAGTGGTACATATGATAACTAATGTTCCTGAGCCGACCTTTGGAGACAAAACCGATGTTTAGGATTTGTATGTCTAATGAACCTTTGTACTAACCACTTTGAATTTGCTATGAAATTTGAACTATTATCCTAAATATGTATGAATGGTCACATATCTTTTGTATTCCACTGCATTTCTCCAAATAAGAGCAGTGACATAAAGGGATAATTCAACAAGACAATAATATGCAGGGACTTTCCATCCACAACAATAAAGCAACAATTGTGATGATGCTAAGACTCATGCTGCCTATGACCAACTTCAAATACCAACACACATTCCATCCAAACAAGCCTCCATAAAAATCACCTAACAATATGCATACATGTGTAAAAGGTCTCAACATTATAAGCATGGCAAAATGTGATGGTCACGTATATAGCGTACCCTCCTTTACAATATACTTTGTCGGTCATCGTGACCCTGTGCTACACCTTACATATCGCTTTGGAATGTTGATGGTCATACAAGAGAGGTGTCGAAAGTAAAAGAACAACGATGAACGTGCACACACATGCAAAGAGAGTTGCACGAGTGCTTTTCTTTTCTCCCCGGGCTTTCAGAACTGCAACTTCCGATTGCAAGTGCTCAATCTTCTCTAGGCAGGAATTCACCACTTCCCTTGCACGGCCATCAAGCGGTGGCTTCAACCAAATGAACATTCCACAACTCTGATCATATTACGTGGGAGACAATATAAAAGGGTGGACAAACAAACACAAATGCGAAATGATGGTGAAACTAAAATACCATATCTAGTAAAACGGAGTATGTTTCTTGAACGACATTATTAAATCATACCCCACGAAAAGGGCAAGACATGAAACGTCGCATTGGATTCTTTTTTGTCCGCGAAGTGTGGATACACATAGGTATGGAATGTCGACAATGCACAACCTCGTTTGGGGTTTCCAATTCGCACACGAACCTCCGGAATTAATTGAATTCGAGCTAAGTGGCATCACATTATAACACAAGAAGCATGAACCATTGCAAGAAAACAACATTCAAGTTAGTAGCTTCTTTCATGTCGGTTTCATTACACGAACGTAGCATTACGGTAGATGATATGAAATTGATGGTGCGAAATCGAACATGGTCAATCAAATACTTCCAACATAGTAGCAGACACATTTTTGCCATTTTGAAAAATATGATAAACATAATTACACTGCCATTGTTACCTAGTTAACATTTTGCGAGAGGCCTCCACAAAATTGATGGATTCTTTAATGGAATCGGATAGTTTAAAAGCTGGACGATGTTCACTCGGTTAAAATACTCGATTTATGTGAAACCATTGACGACAACAATTTCGAATCGAAGGAAAAAAAAGAAGATCTGTTCTTCACAAAATCAATTCGATATCTGAATTATTTCTACTCAAGTATACAATATTACATCTAATTTCATGTGGCAAAGGTGGAAATCATACCCTAAATTTCGAAATTATGCTTACCTTTTCTTGCCTGTTTGAAGAGAAACCTATGTGGTGTCTTCGGAGCTACTACAAACCGAAGGATTTACACAACACCGAAGGACTGAAGATCGAAGATGTTGACGTTGATGACAAATTCCTACCACTTTCAACTCGCATTCCGGAGGCTCAATCTCCCATTGCAGAGGAAGTCGAAAATATCTGGCTTCCAAAGTTCTCTGTCAAGCACATACGAATTGTCTGTGGAAGAGGGCTCATGTTTTTTTTTGTAAATAGAAATTGAGAAGCTTTGTGTAGGGGTATTTTGGTCATTGTACTTTACTTATTAGACCCAACCTATATACCAAACACAAATTTCTAAACAATACACTTTATGAACATTTATACCAAACACACATAACAACTAAACCCATATCAAAAACCTCCACACCAAACACCCTAATTAATTTACATGAACAGTAAAAAGCCCAAAATTATTACAATCCAATCCATACCCAACCTCCGTATCAAACGGGGCCTTATAGATACAAAATTGATCAATTTGATACAATAAATTAGCACAAAAAATTAAATGAAAAAATGATTTAATTTAAAGATTATGATTTACATAAAAAAAGACAAAAATAACCTACATAATCTACCAGTAGACTATAGCCCAACCTAAAGGACACTACAATCCTTAAAAGTATAAATCTTTTTATTTTCGATTTTTTTAAATTCTTGTAACTAACTTCTTTCCAATTATAGTATGTAAATTTAGGAGGGAAAATTAGTTATTCTTCTTATATATATTTATAGATATATAGATTTTATTACGATTTTAAATTTGAATTTGCTTTATGAGGCTTGCATAGATTGTGCAAACATTATTATTATCTTAAATTATGCTTTGTGCTATTTTGGATTGATTGAAATGATGTTATCATGGTAATTAAATTCTACAAATTTAACCAATTTTCAATTTATGCATATTATATAGATGGGTAAAATAAGTTAGCAATTAAATAAAATGTTGGATTAAAGTTTAAATTTATGATAAATATAAGGGTGTTACCAATGTCATAGTGGCCCGGCAATGTTCAAATTTATCTCATCGGAATTAATAAATGTATGTGATTATAAATTCTATTTGTACAATTTAAATAAGTTAAACAAGTTATTCGGAAAAACAAAATATTGGATTGATCAATATTTAATTTTAGGCATTATGTAAATAATTCATCGAGTTTGATCGATTGGATCAAAATATGTAACAAATAAACATGTACTACATTTATATAATCTAAAACTCAAATAGAAAAAAAACAAAGTTATAAAAATTCAAACCATGCAAGTTTAAGGGGTGTAGCTTTACAGTCGATTTTATTATTTCATTCAAACTTTGACTTGGTTAATTAACTTGATAAAAATATTAGACATTGGAAAGTGAGGGGTGTAGCTTGTAAACGAGGCAACTAAAACATCAAGGACTAAATTAGAATATCTTCAAAATTAAGGGGCTAAAAGAAATTTACCATAAAAGCAGGTACTTCAGACAGATTTAAAAGGACTATAAATTGGGAGTTGAGGGCTTTGGGCAAAAACCTTGGGGGAAAAATGGAGGCCGCGCAAGAAGCTCAGAAGAGGGAGGCATTCCGGCAAGCCGTCAGCAACACTCTCGAACGCCGTCTCTTTTACATCCCTTCATTCAAGATCTACCGCGGCGTCGCCGGCCTTTATGATTATGGCCCTCCTGGTTGCTCCGTCAAGTCTAACGTCCTCGCTTTCTGGCGTCAGGTCGGCATAGTGTTATGATTCTTCATTACAGAATTTGAATTCGGAACTTTTTGTTACTTCGGAGCTTGATTGGTTTTGATTTTTTGATTTTTTTCAACCATTTGATAATTGATGGAAGTTCTGTTAATTTTGGTGAATTTATTGTTAAGATTTTAGACTTGTATTGTTGATTTTGGTTTCTTTGATTATGATCTTGGGCTTGTTACTTATTTGGTTTGTCGTTTACTTGGAAGTGGAATGGAATTTAGTTACTCCATATAATTAATGTAATTAGCTATTGTGCTAATTTTAATAAGGATGTGTTTTTTTTTTTATATGTTATCTTAATGATTGTATGAATATTTAAGTCTTTCTGCTAATCTTATTCATGCTGCATGGATGTTTTTGGGGCGATTGATATTGATAAACTTTATTTTTCTATAATGCTTATGTTGACTTGGTGAAGTTGTTTCTCTTTTTCGTAAATTTGTTCTTTATGTACTGTATGTCTGAATACATGCTTTCAAGTAGGGTTGTAAAAGAATCGAATCTTATTGATTTGATTCGGTATTCGAATTCGAATATAGTGCTTCGAATTCGAAAAATACAAATAAGAATACGAATAAGAATATTTTTTTATATTCGTATATTATCCGAATACGAATAAGAATATGATGGTATTCGATTCGAGTATTCGCGAATATATTCGAATAATTATAAATATCAATAATTAGATATTTCACTTTTTTATATTAGTATTTAGTACTGCCTAAATACATATTAGTATTACATAAAACATAACTACATATTATATATATTGTAAAGTAAAAACATTTTGTTGTGATACTTGTTTGATGGATTTGACTATGAATTTTAATTATGTTTATGTATTAGAACCTTGGATGTTAATTTGCAAGTTGATTTTTTGTTGCGGTACTTGTTCGATGATTTGACAATGAATTTATATTTATGTATTTCGAATCTTGAATGTTAATTTGGTTAATGAATTATTGAACTTGAGTTGATGAATTTTATTATTTATTTAAGTACTATGTAGGCATATTAATTTGGGGAAAAATATATATTTGATTTTTGTTTGTTGAAATTTTAAGTTTAAAATTTTCGAATACGAATATTCGAATATATTCGAGAATATTCGAATATGTTAAAAGAATCGAATAAGAATTTTATTTGTTATTCGAATAATAAAAGAATAAGAATATGAATATTCGAATAGTTAAAAGAATACGAATATCATGGTATTCGATTCGATTCGATTCGTTTACAACCCTACTTTCAAGCAATCATTTAATGCCATCATCTGTTTTCCTGTCTAATCTTGATTATGCTGTTAAAAGTTTTGTTTTACTGTTTCAGCATTTTGTTCTTGAAGAGAACATGTTGGAAGTTGATTGCCCATGTGTCACTCCAGAGGTTGTGCTGAAAGCATCGGGTCATGTTGATAAGTTCACTGATCTTATGGTTAAAGATGAGAAGACTGGAACCTGTTACCGAGCAGACCATTTGCTCAAGGACTATTGCAAAGAGAAGCTTGAGAAGGATCCTAATCTTGGTGCAGAGAAAACAGCAGAACTGAAGCATGTTCTTGCTGTGCTGGATGACCTCTCTTCTGAAGAACTTGGGGCAAAAATTAAAGGATACGGCATCACTGCACCAGATACGAAAAACAGCCTCTCTGATCCCTATCCTTTCAATCTAATGTTTCAGACATCGATTGGGCCATCTGGATTGAGCCCCGGGTGAGATTGCATTCTTATAGTTTGCTATAAATTTTACTTTTCTGGATTAGTGATCTGGTGGATTATGTTTTCCTTCATTTGACCTTTTATGTTCAATTTGATGCAGATATATGCGTCCTGAAACTGCTCAAGGTATTTTTGTGAACTTTAAGGACTTGTACTACTACAATGGCAACAAGCTTCCTTTTGCAGCTGCACAGATTGGTCAAGCATTCAGAAATGAGGTCTTAATTTTTACATTTTGATTGATTTTCTGTATGCTGACTAGTTTGAATGATGCATGTATTAAACTAGATCTAAGCTGATCAGGATTCGCCATCTGCTGTAGAAGATATAAGCTTGAAAACTAATACTGAGAGCACTACTTGAAGTAGTCTTGTAGACATTGCAGCACATCACATAAATGGATATTGATTTCTAATTTTGTTTCCATTAAGCGGATGCTCTGATACTCATTTAATGGGTTGTAGATTTGTCTAATTTGAATGAATCTCGAGGCAGGATTAGCTTTCTATAGAATTAAGTATAAGATATGTGTCTGGTCTTTGACTTACGAGTTACGGGTGGAAATTCTTTGAACATGATAGAGTGAATCTTTGTACTACTCAATAAAATTCCAGCTATCTCCCCCCCCCCCCCCCCCCCCCCCTCTCTCTTTCTAATCTTTTCAGATCAAAAACTTTTTTAACGATGTTTTTTCTATGCTATGAGTTATATTGGAGCAGATATGTGTTTTTCTTTTATGGAATGCTGATTTGATATGACATGATAGCAAATCTATGCCAGCAATTCCATCAGCTCATCATAATTTATACGATTTCCGTACAGATTGTGTAATAAGCTTGACATTCATGGACTTTGCAGATCTCTCCACGGCAAGGTCTCTTAAGGGTCCGTGAATTTACACTGGCTGAGATAGAACACTTTGTGGATCCTGAGGACAAGTCCCACCCTAAATTTTCTGAAGTTTCAAATTTGGAATTTTTGATGTTCCCCAGAGAAGACCAGGTGTCTGGACGACAAGCAAGGAAAATACCAATTGGAGAAGCAGTTTCCCAGGTTGGTCTATTAAATAGTTGTCCTTAATCTAGCTTCTTACTTTCTCTTGTCTCATATTTTGGTAACATTAACTAACTCATCTTGTATGACTCAGGGCATTGTCAATAACGAAACACTCGGATACTTTATTGGGAGAGTATACTTGTTTCTAACCCTACTTGGAATTGATAAGGACCGCCTAAGATTCCGCCAACATCTGGCAAATGAGATGGCACACTATGCTGCAGATTGTTGGGATGCTGAAATTGAAAGTTCGTATGGATGGATTGAGTGTGTTGGTATTGCTGATAGGTCAGCATATGATTTGCGTGCTCACACGGTAAGAGTGTTGAATTTGCATTATTTATGTGTTATGCTTTTTATAGGCATGGTAAAATCCATTTATATTCTGAGAGGGGTGTACTTTGCTCTGTAAGATTCTATATTGAGTTAGTTATTATGGTTAAATGGTGGAGGTGAACTTTTTATAGTTGTTTTACTATATGATTGGTATTTTGGTGGTTGAGATTTTGTTCTTCTCAATGATACATGAGTCCATGACATACTACTCTGATTGCTTGACGATGCTTAGCTTCTTATTTTTTTCAGGACAAAAGTGGTGTAAGCCTGGTGGCTCATGAAAAATTTGCCGAACCTAAAGAAGTGGAGGTCTTGCCCTTCTACCTTCCTCAGTTTATTCTATGTCACTCCGAGCATGCTCCAAATTATTGAGACCAAAACACAAGTGTATTTAAGACATGAAATTCATTTGAGACTTCTATAGATTTCTACAAAGATTGAGGACTGGTGTGATTGATAGATTGCTGCCCTGGTTTCAATTATTTGGAGTTGCACCCTTGACATAGATCAACCTCCTTACCTCGCACCGTCTCTCTGAGACACATACTTTTGATGGTTTTCTGAAATGATAGTAGTCATTCTGTGTTTCTAATGTTTGATTTTCTCCAGAAACTGGTCATAGCTCCTGTTAAGAAGGAGCTGGGTCTTGCTTTCAAAGGTAGCCAAAAGATGGTGGTTGAAGCATTAGAGGTGTGTCATTATTCCTTTTTGTTGTCCTATGCTTCTGTTTAATTTCTTCTCTTTTCTATTAGATCTCTTTTGCTCTAGTTTACTGCTGGTGGAATCAATGGGAAATAGTTGTTTCTCTGCATTAATGAGAATTTCATTTGGAGTTTTTGAGAATAAGGGCCTGTTGTTTGTTTAAGAATAGCAGCATGTTTTTTCTTTGGAGTTTAGTGAATTATTATATCAAACCTGTATGGGGATGATAGAGTATGGATACAGCTTCATTCCACATTCTGAAGATCTTAGAGTTTTTTTTTTTTGAACTAGTTTTCAATCCTTGTGTTACGTGGGGTATCCTTGCACATATTGTGGTTAGGATGCCTGTTACGACATGAAAAATCAATGTGGTATATGCAACTATTGTTTCTAAAGTTTGCGAAGTTGTTCTCATTTGCTATTTACAAACAGGCTATGGGGGAAAAGGAAGCTATGGAGATGAAGGTGGCTTTGGAAGAGAAGGGAGAAGCAGAATTTCGTGTTTGTACTCTTGACAAGGTTGTGACTATAAAGAAAAGTATGGTGTCCATCTCCAAAGAGATGAAAAAGGAACACCAAAGGGTTTTCACTCCATCAGTGATAGAACCATCTTTTGGTATTGGGAGGATCATATACTGTCTCTATGAACATTCATTTTATACAAGGGCTAGTAAAGAAGGGGATGAACAACTGCATGTCTTCCGTTTCCCTCCACTTGTTGCTCCGATTAAATGTACGGTCTTTCCTCTGGTTCAGAATCAACAATACGAGGAAGTTGCCAAAAGTATCGCCAAGTCATTAACTGCTGTTGGAATTTCATACAAGATTGATATAACAGGTATGCAACAGGAAATGTCACCTACTTAAAATTTCTATATATTTGTGTTTAAGATGGTGTTGGATTAAAGCTTATTTAAAAGATCTTATAAGCTCTTATATCTTACAATATATTTTTAGAGCTCATAAGATATTACATCATTTTTTATTTTTTTTAGCAGTTTAAATGTTTGGATAAAATAAGATGATAAAACTTATGAGATGGTAGTTATGATAATTATGCAACTTAGATGACGAAACTTATTGAGGTGAAGTTCGTCATCATAAGACTGTATTTAAAAAAAAAAGCTGAACAATTGAGGTAAACACGATATATGTTGTATTATGCAGGTACTTCAATAGGAAAGAGATACGCAAGAACAGATGAACTTGGAGTTCCTCTTGCCATAACTGTTGACTCTACAACCTCAGTTACAGTGCGGGAAAGAGATAGCAAGCAGCAGATTCGTGTCGATGTGAATGAAGTGGCATCCTTGGTTAAAGATGTAACTGATGGTGTTAGTACGTGGGCTGATGTGTTGTGGAAATACCCGACTCATTCGTCTTGACCTCCAGTCAGCTGATTTTACACTGGTTTACAGCTTGTCACACCTTTGCCATTTATACATCTAATCAGGATACTCAGGCCAAACTCCTCACCATCAAGCGAAGTTGTTCATGACATTGTATTTTTCGGTTTGATTTTCCATTGCATGAAAACTCACTGGTTTCGACATAAATTTTATATCAACAATTCATATGAACGTCTATGTGACTCAAGTTTCCATGATATTATGTAATGTGAGAATCTTCCCCTTCTTGGATTCTTGCAGTTACTAAATAGGATATTAAGCCATTGTTCTTTCTGCGAAAGCTTGTTTTGTTTTGGCCTTAATTGGGAGATCAAGACCATGTCTTGAGATGCAGTGTAGGTTTTTGGTTATTTCACGGATCTCTATTCAAAGGGTTTTGAAGAATTATGAGTTATTACAATACAGATTTAGTCTGTGAGGCTTCAAATATCTTCTTCTGAGTTATTTAGTTAGTGTGTGTAGTTACTTTCTTTTTTAGAACCTTTACAATCCGAGTTAATTGGAATTTAAGGGATTACATAGTTGCAATATCTCGTAACTCTACAAGTTTATTGATTATCAATCAACGTCTCTGGGGAACTTAGTCACTCTTAACAAAACCTTTTGATTTATCGGATAAATGTTTACTTTCTAATTAATAAGGGCTTTTTTTGTAAATGTGCAATTTAGGTCCAACAAATGTGCAAAGGAAAAGAGTAAATAAAAGAGTAGGGTTTTAGGGCATTATACATACACAAAAACTTACGTAAGACTCACGTAAGACAATCTCAAGAATAGTAAGAATAGTTTATGTGAGACGGATTCTTATTACCTATGACTGAATTCATATCTACAAATTTTCATATGAATTGTCCATATCCACAAATTTTCATATGAATTGTTAAGTGTCACAAATAGTTTCTGTGAGACGGATCCATATTACACATGATTGAGCATATACCAAAAAAAATTCATATGAATTGTTAAGAAAAAAGATCAATGAGACGGAATCTTATTACCCATGATTGAAGTAACAAAAATGATCCGGAACACAAGACTTACTCATATACAACTTCCTCAGTAACATAAATGGAGAACATTTTAAAGGGAGGGAGCGAGGCTGAAATTGAAAATGGGAGGTCTGAAGAGAAGGGCTTTTTCTCTGTGGCCGCCATTTTGGCTCACCCACACTAGGATATTTTATTCTACTCTTTCTTCACCGCTAACCCTTTCTTCATCAACAGGTTTTTCTTTTACTCAACAATTTCCATCATTTCTTATACTTTATGCGTGTATCCCTTTTTGTTGGTTTTTTTTTGTTTTCTGGTTTGCATATTTGTTGTCATCTTCTATGTTATTGTAGCTTCATTCGCATTGTCTAGTGGAGTAAGAGAAATAGAATGATATGCTGATCAAAATCAATATATATATATATATATTTCCATACGGTGAACATGGGATGATTTTATATTATGTGTTGTATATTTGTTAACTAACTGTTACCTGGGTTAATTATAAAAATAAATACATGTACTAACTACCTTTTTTAATTTAATCATGATTTTTTAATTTACAATTTCATAAATGAAGTTAATTTTTTTTGTAATTTCTTAATATTTTTTGAAATTTCACATAATTTTTTTACAATTTGCTACTTGATTTATCTGAGGACTTGCTGATAATTTTCTATGACATTGCTGCTGAAATTCCACAATGCACATCACGTTGGATGACCCAACTTGATATGGAAGACAAATGTTTTGAGGAATACAATCACATTTTTTTTTTGTTTGAACAACGATGTGGACCCGTTGCTACTAGTAGATTTCTTCACCACCTTCAGTTTTAGCCTGAAATTCCTCTTAAAGGCAGAACTTCTGTTTTTGTGAATTTGATTTCGCTGGTTCTTCCGTCAATCTTTAGGTTGATCACAATAATTCTTGCTTTTAAACTGTTTTAAATTATTCATATTCATGCTTGTAAGAGTGTAATCACATTTATATTTGAGGAGCATTGTGTTTTGTATCTTTTAGTGATATTAAAATTCTGACATGGCAAACTCTTTGTGCAATGTTGGTGAAAATTTTGATGAAAATTGGTTAACTGAGAATGTGTACATATATATATATTTTTAATGGGTGAAATTTCTGTTGCTGTGCAAGAATACCAGAACAAGGAAGCATTCCGGCAAGCTGTTGTTAACACACTAGAGCGTCGTCTGTTTTACATCCCTTCCTTCAAGATCTATGGTGGTGTAGCTGGACTCTACGATTATGGACCTCCTGGTTGTGCTGTCAAGGCCAATGTCCTCGCTTTCTGGCGTCAGGTCCGCCAATTTTAAAATTTTTAAATGTTATTAATGTCCTGAATTTTGTTGGACAATTGCGTATTTCTTGGTGCTGATTGTGTAGATTAATATTTTTACTTGTGAATGACTTCACCCTTGAATAGTCACTAAAAAATTATTGTTATTCTATCTTAGTTTAATTTTGAAGATTTTACAGAGGGCCTCTTGCCTTTTCAAGCTGGTTGTTGATTCAGTCACTGTCATTATAACAATTACTTTCTAAAATAGTTTTTTTATTGACCTAGTGAATGAATGTATGATGACCCTCATGCGGACAGATATAAACTAGAGTTGAGTAGATTTTTCATATTACAATGTACACTTCTATTTATTTGTTTGGAGACATGATATAAATGTTAGAATATTCAGTTTTATACACTTATCATTTCACACTACTAAGGTTACTGCACTAATCGAATTGATTTTATGGCTACAATCCTTTCCTGACTTAATTGATTTTTATGGCTACAGTCTTTGATGATCATTGATGTTTCCCTTCATTTTTTAGCATTTTGTACTTGAAGAGAACATGTTGGAGATCGATTGCCCATGTGTTACACCTGAGATTGTCCTGAAAGCATCTGGCCATGTTGATAAGTTCACTGACCTTATGGTTAAAGATGAAAAGACCGGAACCTGTTACAGAGCAGATCATTTGCTCAAAGATTTTTGCAGAAACAAGCTTGAGAAAGACCCTAAAATTAGTGCAGAGAAGGCAGCACAACTAAGGGATGTTCTTGCTATCTTGGATGACTTTTCCATGGAGGAGCTTGGTGCAAAAATCAAGGAATATAGCATTACTGCTCCATATACAAAGAACACTCTCTCTGACCCATATCCTTTCAATCTTATGTTTCGGACATCAATTGGGCCTTCTGGATCTGGATCAAGCCTTGGGTGAGAATGCCATTCATAGTTAGAAGCTCATTTTTTTTTCGTTTTCTACTCTTTATCATAACCTCGTAATATCGAGACCTTTATTCTCCTGTTCACTTTTGAAGTCTAATTTGCTGCAGGTACATGCGTCCGGAGACTGCTCAAGGTATTTTCGTGAACTTCAAGGACTTGTACTACTATAATGGGAACAAGCTTCCATTTGCAGCTGCACAGATTGGTCAAGCTTTCAGAAATGAGGTCTAGCACACCATTATAATGATTAAAATGTCACATGCACCACTAAATCCTGTATACAGTTACTTCTTGAAGCAGCAAAAAGAAAAAAAGTCAGCTGGCTGTCACGGAGTCGAGGAAAAGGGAACTATTGATTAATGTCAACGAGCAGTTTAGTTTTAATAATTTGGAGCATGATATCTTTCATTCAGTTAGTTACTTTGTTGAGTTTCACCAAATGTTAGCTAGTCCACAAGCTCCTAGTTCATAAGTTTCGCAGGAAACCTACAAGTTCAAGCTCCTATGACTTATACACTGTACATATATATATATATATATATTTCATATTTCAGACGGGTGCCATATCAATGCTCTATGACACACATGAACTTTGCAGATCTCTCCACGACAAGGTCTTTTAAGGGTCCGTGAATTTACACTGGCTGAGATTGAACACTTTGTGGATCCTGAGGACAAGTCCCATGCTAAATTTTCTGAAGTTTCAACCTTGGAATTGTTTATATATCCAAGAGAAGATCAGATGTCTGGACAAGCAGCAAGGAGAATATCAGTTGGAGAAGCAGTCTCTCAGGTTTGTGAAGTGTTTGTCTATGGATGCCAATCATCTAGCTTCTTCTGTCTCTTTCCGTTGTGAGATATTGTTCACTTTTGATACCACTTCGGACTCTTTGTTCAGGGGATTGTCAACAATGAGACACTTGGATATTTCATTGGAAGAACATACCTGTTTCTAACCCAACTTGGAATTGATAAAGACCGTCTACGTTTCCGCCAACATATGCCAAATGAGATGGCACATTATTCTGCTGACTGTTGGGATGCAGAAGTTGAAAGCTCTTATGGATGGATTGAGTGTGTCGGTATTGCTGATAGATCAGCATATGATTTGCAAGCTCATGCGGTAAGAGTTCCAGTGAAGTTGCTAATCTGTATTGATGCTTAAACTATATACTTGGGTAGTCTCAGTCCATTCTAAAAGGGTGCATCTTATTCTAACTCTATTAGCAAATTTTGATGTTATTTTTCTGAAGCCTACTGTATAATAAGTATTTTGTTGACAGATAATGTTTCTCTATCTTTTATGCTACAAGTGAGAAGGTAATATTTTTACGTTTATCTTTTGCAGGATAAAAGTAGTGTGCCCCTGGTGGCAAATGAAAAGCTTCAACAACCTAGAGAAGTTGAGGTCTCTTTTCCAGCCCTCCTCTGAGTTTATACACGTCTGAGCACACCTCCTATACTGTTATTGAGATCAATTATGTTCATAAGAAACCTACCTTCTGTATAAGTTTGAGGGTCCCAAATCATTGATATTTGAGTGTCTACATCAATTCACTGGTATTAGTGCTCATGAAGTAGCATGCAATTGACCCCCTCACCCTTCATTTTCTTTTACCTAAGGAGCTTATGCATGCGGTAAATTAATTTTTTAAGCACTCTTTCTATTATTGTTTGGTCTTCTTCAGAAACTTGTCATATCACCAGTTAGGAAGGAGCTGGGTCTTGCTTTCAAGGGTAACCAGAAGATGGTGGTTGAAGCATTAGAGGTATTCTATTATAGGTTCATAATTATCTTGTGATAGTTTTGTTGTTTACTCAAGAAGGCATCTGTTTTATGCTTTGCTTCATTTTTACTTCTGATTTTGTTTGCTGGGAGACTTTGAGCATGATATCTAATGTATATTCATTATCTTAATTTGGCAGCATATTAACTTTTCTGGAGTAGTAAATTTTTCTGTTACTTCGACCTATGTATGTTGTAATGTGGAATTAAGTTTCATGGAAGAGACTAGCTTGAGTTTAAAACTATATATGAGAAAACTAGGAGGCTATCTTCATAGGGATATAATGTGGAAGAATGCATCTGATTATGTTTGGGAACATTGTGAATTTTTGGTCATATTTATAAACAGGCCATGGGCAAGAAAGAGGCTATGGAGATGAAAGCGACTTTGGAAGCCAAGGGAGAGGCAGAGTTTCATGTTTGTACTCTTAACAAAGTTGTCGTTATAAAGAATAATATGGTCTCAATCTCCATAGAGAAGAAAAAGGAACACCAGAGGGTTTTCACACCATCAGTGATTGAACCGTCTTTTGGAATTGGAAGGATCATATACTGTCTCTATGAGCATTCATTTTACACAAGGCCTAGTAAAGACTGGTGATGAATTAGTGAATGTATTCCGTTTCTCTCCACTGGTAGCTCCTATCAAATGCACGGTATTTCCTCTGGTTCAGAACCAACTATATGAGGAAGTCTCCAAGCAAATTGCCAAGTCATTGAGAGCTTTGAGGGTTTTATACAAGATTGATGTAACAGGTTAGGGAAATAATAGCTTATTGATAGCAATAATGTTTGACCTTCAAATGCAGTATTCCAGTGTGCTATTTAATATGCAGGTACCTCAATAGGAAAGAGATATGCTAGGACCGATGAACTTGGAGTTCCTTTCGCCATTACAGTCGACTCCGCATCCTCAGTCACTGTCCGAGAAAGAGATAGCAAGCAGCAGATCCGTGTTAGTGTGGATGACGTGGCATCTCTGGTTAAACACCTGACTGATGGTATGAAAACTTGGGCTGATGCATTGTCGATATATCCCACTCATTTGTCATGACTATCAGTGAGTAGATTTTATATCGGCCTATCATGAATACATTCTCTCATTGAATATTGTCGTTCAACCTCTTTTATACAACTAGTCATGATAGTTTTTCTTAGTGATTTATTTCCATGTTGGTCTAATATGTTGAGTTACATGAATACATAGTTGAGTCGATTCTCCTTTGTGGCAACTCCTTGTATAAGTTCTTCTCTTAATCTATATTTCTGAGAAATAAATAATACCATAGTAGTTCATGTTTATTTAATAAAACAACATAAATATATCTGCATTTTACATCACATATCAACTGTTTTCCACATTTTACATAAATCTTAAAAACAAGCTCGAATTCTATGTATTTTTGGTTCATATTTATTGTTGTTGAATTAGTAATTTGAAAAGGCTGATCAGCTAGGCATCTTGAATTGGAACGAGCTGCATTTTACCGCCATAAATCTCTGGAAGCTGATCTTCTTCTATCTCCTCCAGTAGAGCATTGTGCACTTTCTTGTTTTCCACAAACACAATCTATATAAAATCAAGGCATCATATCAATTGAGGCATACACGTTTTGGAATCGAGCTGAGGTGAAAACCCTGACCTTTTTCTTTATCTTTTTGTCGATTACTGGGTAGATAATCTTCCATGCTGTAATGAATATGTAAGGTGCATGGATGAACAGCAGTTTTTTGAGCCTTTCTGGGTAGTAATCCTGTGGTAAATGAATCAGATTCAGGTGTATGGTATTTAATATGGTCATCCTGTGTCTACATTTATGCTTCGGTTTTGTAGATGCTACACCTTAAAAATAAATAGACACACATGTATATGTGCATATGAATAGGTGATTCTAACATCAAACACGTTAGATGTGATAAATCGCAATTTTTTTGATCGAAAGTTGAACCGTCGCACTTGCAGGACTAAATTTGCAAATTATGTTAATGAAAACATAATTTTGTATTATTGAGTGATAAATTCTACAGAACAAAAAAAAAGTCTAAACTCATGTATTATACTTTAGTCGTTGATTATTGCAATAATATAGGTGATTTTGAACCTGTAAAGTAGAGAGTATTGCAATATATCCTCGAATATCTGTGTTAGAATAGCTATATCCTTTAAGATCCCCAATAATTATGAACTTCTCTTCTCCATTTGGGATCCTGCTAATTAATCATCAACAACTTCCAATTTATTATTGATGAAGTTGGAAAAATTGCAAATTGATCCTAAAATGGCCTCAATTTTAGCCCTGTGTGCACTCAAATTTACTTGAATTTTAAAATTTGTTATGCACGTGAAGTTTTCGGACAATCTGAGGCCAAGTTAGTACCAATCTCACAACAATCAAAATCAGAAAGGACTTGATTGCAAATTGCAAAATTCATGGAACTGGATCCTCTATTCCAACCGAGACAATGTTTCATCTTGTACTTCACTGTTTTCAATAGATGACAAATGTAAATTGGTGATGTCATCTTTTACATTTGACGTGTAATGGTATATTGGAACACCATATGAAACACTGTTATGGAATAGAGGATTTTGATTGCAAATTCAAACCACGCTTTAGCAAGTACCTTGAACATAGTTTATCCAAAACAAAAACTACAAAACCTGAAAATTTGAGTAGAAAAGAAAAAAATGATGAATAAGTCCAACAAATAAAATAAAGGGTTAATTACATAAAAAATATGAATTTAGAGTTTAGTTGCAATTGAAATATAAACTTTGACTGTAACATAAAAACACTTAATTTGACACTTGTTTCAATTCGGGACGTGTTTGGGTTTTTTGGGCTTTAATTGCTGACGTGTAGTCCAAATTGTATAAGTTAATTGCTGACATGTAATCACACACATGTAAATTTATACGCCAACGTGTAATTTCAAATATAATCATTATCCGCATGTAAATTTATACACCAACGTGTAATTGTCAACATATTGCATTGAGTGTTTTTTATGTTACAGTCAAAAGTTTATGTTGCAAATGAAACAAAACCCTAAGTTTGTGTTTTTGTACGCGATTAATAATACTTACGTTCGAGTTCTTGTAGATCTTTCTTGTTGGGAAAATGTTTGGCAGCAAAAATGAGTGCAACTGGACATCCTCTCTTGTCTGAACCTTGCATGAACACCTTCTCATGTGCTATTTGATTTGGAACTTCTGAAGCTGCAATCGAACCCCTGGGAACGAACGTTTGTCTCCACCTTAAGTATTTCGTGAACATTGCAGAAGCTTTCTCCACATCAAGATCACGAGCACGAAGAAACCTTCTCAATGTACCATCATCTACCTCCTGCATATTCATCACCACTCACGTTGATCATGTAAAAATACTCTCTCTCTCTCTCTCTCTCTCTCTCTCTCAATCAAATTAAGATGCATGGAGTTAGTTGTATCTGAACTATCATATGTGTATCAAAGTAAACGCAGCCTTAATTGATTACACGAATTATAAGTTTAATGTTATTAAGAAACGCTACAATAAATATAGTATATACTGTCCATTAATAGAACATTAAGTAGATATGTATATATTTGGAGCATTTCACGATTATTATACCATAGAAATAACCAGTTAAATGAGATTAAAAAAACATTATATCTATCTATTACCTATATAAAAGTATGAATATTTCTTACAAAATATGGATTGCCTAATATATCCTTATTAAAGATTTTATTTTAAGGTTATAATAGTAATTTGTGATTTTCATATTTAAATAATTTTACATTAGAATTATAAACCTAAATCATATAGAATTCTATCATAAGTAGGACTCTATTATATTATGACTTTAATTTATGAATATTTCTTACAAAATATGGATTGTCTAATATATCCTTATTAAATATTTTATTTAAGGTTATAACAGTAATTTGTGATTTTCATATTTAAATATTTTTACATTAGCATTCCAAACCAAAATCATATAGAATTCTATTATAAATAAAACTCTATTATACTAGGACTTTAATTTACTAGATTTTTTTTGAATTTAATTTAATTTAATATAGGTTGTATATCCTTATAAAAAATTATTGTTCAAGATTAGTAGTAATATAATATTTTTTATTTAAAAAATTCATCCTCCACATGCGACGCATGTGCTGATACTCGTATATACATATATATATATATATATGTATATGATCAAAAACAAGAAATATTGATTGATCATAAATATATAGTTAATATTACCTTACAAGATGGATCTTGCTTTTCAACCATGTCTCTTAATTTACAAACCTTGTCTCTCTCTTCTTCATCATTGCTATGTATAACTCCATTTTCTTCCTCATTCTCTTCCATTTCTTCAGGTGAATAAAACGTATCCTCCTCTTCTTCTTCGTTTTTGTTCTCATTCTTGATCACTATTTCCTCCATATATATAGGTTTTTTTTCTTTAGTTTCTTTGAAGAATTTAATGTATGTAAAATGATAGATTGAGCATAGGCTACTTCTCTCCTACTTTTTAGGTATTTTGATTATTAATTGCTGCCAACTATTTGTAATTTTCTTACAGAATTGGATAATATTTGAAGCTACTTTTGTGAATTAATGAAATTAAACAATGATCGATGGAGGTGGAGAAGCAAGGCAGGCAGAATAGTTAATGGTAGTATTATATATTGGCATCTATGATCAAGAAATATAAATAGGGTTGATTTAAAAGTTGGAATATTTCTATTTCCTAACTGGGTTTTTTTGGGTTTTTTATATTACTTAAATTCATTAAAATTCTTATATCATGTTAAAAATTTACTAAATGAAGTTTAAAAAATAAACCTAATTAATTATATATATATATATATATATTAGATCAAAGAACTAATTGCAATTTAGATTTAGGCAGGAAAATGTTTCCATCGTATTAATTATCCAAATAACTAATAAACTTTTATGAGGGGTACATTAATTCTTAAACATATAAACATGGTAGCATGTTAGAAGTTTGCAGTATTTCATTTTATAATTACAACCATTAATATATTATTAATGTTTTACCTAATTACATGGGTCCAATAAATTATTGACTCGATTATATTATAAGAGGTCTAGAATATCATTGAGCTATATAAGATTTGTAGCTATGCTCTCAAGGCCACAAAACTCTAAAATTAATTACAGGCCTAATATGTCTGACAAATAATCCTTTCATAATCATATGTATATATTTATTGCATTAAAAATTCAAAACCCACAAAATCATATCAATTAACAAATGTTGACACCATGCGTTGTACATTTCATACAGCAGCTCAGTATTTTATTATCATTTGTTGCATTTTTGTAATTATTTTCTATAACTTTAGGATATAACTTGATTGAACATAGTAGCATGATCCAGCACTTCAAAATCAAAAATCAACCTTCTTTTTAGAGTTCCTTTTTTTCATCTTTTTATTTTATATTTTTGTCAAATATAAAAGTATATATATTTCTTACAAAATATAGATTACCTAATATATCCTCATTTAAGATTTTATTTAAGGTTATAATAGTAATTTAGAATTTTCATATTTAAATAATTTTACATTAGAATTGTAAACCAAAATCATATAAAATTCTATTATGAGTATGACTTTAATTTAATATAATTTTTTTTGAATTTAATTCAATATAGATTGTATATTCTTATAAAAAATCATCATTTAAGAATAATAGTAATATAATATTTTTGATTTAAAAAATTCATTCTTCACGATGCGACACACGTCCTAATATTTGTGTGTGTGTATATATATATATCTATATCTATATTAAAGGAATAACCAATAATGACACATGTCACTCTCTAGTTAATCCTATTTAATTATCTATATCTATACTAAAGGAATAACCAATAGTGACACATGTCACTCTGTGGTTAATCCTATTTAATTATAATTTAATCTTAAATTAACTCATTTAGTATTTATAATCTATTATAATAGAACATTTAATGAGATAATAATAATTGAATAATAAAGTGTTAATAAATGTGATTCATAATAAAATTGTAAATTATGCAATTTTGGAGAAACATTTTAATTAAATTGATATTGGCAATTGTATTAATTGAAAACTAAAATTTTTCACACAATTGAAATTCAAATTCATACTAATTAAATTAAAAATTAATGATTAATAATAATACTAATTAAATTCTCTACAAATAACAATTTTTTAATTTTTTAATTAGTATTAAAATACCCGTGTGATACACGGGAGTTACGCTAGTGTATATATATATATATATATATATAACACTATATAAGTATGAATGTTTTGTCCATTTTTTATAATGTCAAATTTAACCCTCATGATTAAATTTAATTGATGTGAAATAGAGTCCTATTTAAATAAAACTCTTTATTAAGAATAGTAATGTAATTTAATGTTTATTTATTTTTCTAGAATTCTTTACTTTTACAACTCTTCTAGAATTTTTTTACATGAATTGATTATTTTTCTTCTATAACATTTTAAATTTGAGACTAAAATTAGTTTCATATTGATATATATTTAAAGAGTTTTTCAATGGTATAAAAGCTTATGAAAAAAAAGTTATACTATGAATTTAATATTTTTATTAAAGTATTTTACTATTAGAAGTTGGGGATAATTTCAATTTTGGTTTTTTATGTAAGATATTTCCATTTTTATCTTAGGTTTATTAAGTATTCATTTTCAATTTTGGTCCTCTATGTTTTTATATTTTTCAATTTCAGTCATTTTTTTGTCTAAATTTTCAAAACTGCTGACGTAGATACCAAAATTGAAGACAAAATATAATTATCTTTTATATAATAATCAATAAGTTAGAATTACCAAAATTAAAAGGAAATAAAATTAAATAACCATGGAGATTAGACTTTGGTTCAAATAATCTATCAAACTAAAATTATTCTTCTATAACATCCAAAATTTGAGACTAAATTAGTTTCAGGGAAAATATAATTTTTCGTCCACTAAGTAAGACCCTTTCCACTTTTCGTCCGCTAAGTATCGTGTTTCCAATTTTAGTGTCGTAACTTCACTTTTTTTCCGATTTCGGTCCGATTTTCGCTGGAGGAGGCTGATGTGGCAGCCGGAATCTGCTGATGTGGCCCGAAACCCTAATCCCCAATTTTTTGAGTGACGTGGATGAGCCACATGGCTGCCACGTCATTAATAAAATTAATCAAAAATAAAATAAAAAATCAAAAAAAAAAATAAAGGAAAAAAAGTCATCCCCTCCCCCAAGCCCCCCAAACACCCTGCCGCCGCCGACCGACCTCCGCCCCCCAACCCCCTCAAATCAGCAACTCCAAACACCTTGCTGCCGTTGCCGACCTCCGTCCCCCCCAAATCTGCAACTTCAAACACTCTACCGCCGCCGCCGACCTCCGCAACGGCCTCGCCATGATCACCGACTTCTCCACCATTCTCATCTCGTTGCAGATCGGAGGGCTCAACAGCAGTAGGAGGCTACTGTCGAAGAAAGACGAGATCCCGGAGTTCGTGAGCGACCACGCTAGGAAGCTCATGGCCACCACAGGTGGTGTTGGTCGGAGATGGTCGTTGAAGACCAGAATCACCGGGGACAAGAGCTACGCCGGTGGTGTTCAGACCTTCCACACTGCAGTTTTCGGTGAGTCATTATATCAAACACATTCCATTCGTTTTAGGACAAAATCACAGCTTACTAAAACTCATCGTTTCCACTTCCAGAAGTGCACATTCGTCGTCCGCAAGCCGACATCGTAGCGGAGCCCGCCTTCCTGGAGACGAAGCTCGCCCCTTCATTTTGATTTTTTTATTTTTTAAAATTTTAATTAATTTTATTAATGACGTGACAGCCACGTGGCTCGTCCACATCACTAAAAAAATTGGGGATTAGGGTTTCGGGCCACATCAGCAGATTCCGGCTACCACGTCAGCCTCGGGTGAAAATCGGACCGAAATCGGAAAAAAAGTGAAGTTACGACACTAAAATTGGAAACACGATACTTAGCGGACGAAAAGTGGAAAGGGTCTTACTTAGCAGACGAAAAATGATATTTTCCCTTAGTTTCATATTAATATATATTTAAAGAGCTTTTCAATGATATATTAAAAGCTTATGGAAAAAAGTTATACTATAAATTTAATATTTTTATTAAAATATTGTACTATTAGAAGTTAGGGATAATTTCAATATGGTTTTATATGTAAGATAATTTCCATTTTTTGTACAATTAAGTATTCGTTTTTCAATTTTGGTCCTCTATGTTTTAATTTTTTTCAATTTTAGTCATTTTTTTGTCTAAATTTTCAGAACTGCTGACGTAGTTATCAAAATTGGAGGTAAAATATAACTATCTTTATGTAAGAATCAGTAAGTTTGAATTACCAAAATCAAGTGGAAATAAAATTAAATACCCATGGAGATTTATTTGGAAGACATAGAGACTTTGGTTTAAATAATCTATCAAACTAAAATTAAGTATTATAGATACCTGAACTTTGGAATTTTATAATATCATCACCAACCTTTGCGAATGATACTAATAGACAACCAAATGTTGTCGACGGTTGAAAATTCCCTTGAAGATATTTATTTCGAAGGGTATTTTTATATTTTAAAAGTATTGGGGTAGAGACTGTAAGTTTGAAAAGTTTATAGAACTCACAATATTTCTTATTATACTTTAAATACTCAAAATCATGTTTTCAATTCGAAAATAAACAAGAGAAATCGAGTCATTTGGTTACGATTTAGCAGGAAATTTGGTTTTTAATTTGAGGGACAGTCATGAAGTTTTTCGACAACTATGATGGGGATTATTTGATGTTATTGGTGTGTTTTTTGTCATATTTTTATGAAAAGTTAATGAATTGACGTGTCGTTGAATATTACCCTGAAAACATAGGAATTGAGACGAAAATGTGAGTTTTGAGGGTTTTTCGTTAGAGGTGATGCGGCAGTCATCAGCGAGCACCAAATATAACTGAGAAATTAATTAATCAAAAGACAAAAAATATACCCTCAAGAATAAGCATATTCGGGACAATATTCTACTGTATCGGTCTATAAGTATCATTTGCAAATGTTGGCAATAGTAAAGTTCCAAAATTCTAATAATTTTGTGTAAAAGGGTTATAGTTTGGGGTGATTTTTGTTATTTACCTTATTTTTCTGTAATAACAAATTATAAATATTTAATTAATTAGGTAAAAGACAAAAATATCATCAAAAATAAGTATATTCGGGACAATATTCCCACCATATCGACCTAAGTATCATTCACAAAGGTTAACTGTTTTAAAGTTCTAAAGTTTATATATCTTTGTGCAAAATGGGTTATAGTTTGACGTGGTTTTTGAAATTTACCCGAATTAAACTTACATGTACGAAAAATAGTTTAACAAAAGGGTTAGATTTGAATTTTCATTCCTTTTCTACTCGGTTCAAGTTTAAATTTTGTAAGAACTAAAAAATCAAGAAGGGCTTTTGTGGGGCTTGCAGAGAGAATTAATTTTTTGTGTTTTGGTAAAAAATAAGTTTTCAGCTTGAGGGACTGTGATGGAGTTTTTTGGTAACTATGGTGGTGGTTATTTGATGGTAATGATGGAATTTTCGTCAAATTTTTACGAAAATTAATGGAAACATGATGCCCAATTGAATTTGACAAAAACATAGGGATTGAGGTGAAAATTAGAGTTTTGAAGGTTTTTGGGTAGCGGTGATGTGGCAGTCATCAACGAGCTGATGGTTGAAGGAGGAAGATGCAACAAATAAATGAACAATTAATTGATTAATCATATGACAAAGACACATTAGCAATTTTGAAATTTTTGAGAAAAGTGACTCAAATTGGAAAATATTGAAACATAAAAGATCAAAATTGAAAAACGGATACTTAGTTGTCAAAAAATGGAAAATGTCTTACATAAATGACCTAAATTGAGATTAACCTAACTTATATAATAGTATCATACTTTAATAAAGTACTAAATTTATGGTATAACTTTTTTTTTTTTTGTCATATGCTTATAATATATCTTTGGAAAACTCTTCAAATATATTTTAATATGAGACTAATTTTGGTCTAAAGTTTTAAATGTTCAAGATTATAGAAGGAAAAAACATGTAAACTTTTTCAATAAGAGTTTGGAATGTAAAGAACTCTTGCCTATTTATAATTAAATAGAAAAATAAAATAAACATTGAATTACGTAATTATCCTTGACAAAGATATTTCTTTATAATTAGGAGTCCATTTAATTTCATCATGTTAAAGGGTTAAAATCGGCATTATGAAAAATAGATAAAACATGATTTATACTATATACAGAGTAATTTATAATAAATATGAACATGAACAAAAAAACTGAGAACCCTAAAAATAAAAATATTAAGATGGTGAGTTCATATTGTACATTAATTAATTATGCAGAATAATAAAATAAATGAATAATATGGAAAAATTGAATGACATTTTTGTAAAAAAAATTGAAATGTTTTTTTTTTAATTAAAACATACTTGAAAATTATTTAAGATGTTCTTAAGAGGCCTTTAAATGTTCATATTTAGTAAAACTATTAGATAAAGGTGAAAGAGTTTGAAAAAATTTATAAAATATTTGGAACTAATTGTTAAAAAATAGTTCATTTGTATATTCACTACAAGAATTTCGCACATAGACAACGGTTAAAAACCGTTGTCGTAGGCCTGAAAGCGGCGTTGTCGTAGTCATGGTTGTCTTAGGGGGTCAGCAAATTTCACTCATAGACAACGGTTTTTAACCGTTGTCTTATATACTTACCACAACGGTTCGGACGCTCATAGACAACGGTTTTTCACCGTTGTCGTAGGTATGTTGCTCTAAAGAAGCGTTGTCTTCTCTACTTACGACAACGCTTTGACAACGGTTTTTCACCGTTGTCATAGGTATATACGACAACGGTTTTTAACCGTTGTCCAGCCGTTGTGGTAGGTCAAATACACTACGCCTTTTTCTTTATTTTGACCGTTGTCGTAGATACTTATGACAACGATTTTATACCGTTGTTGTAGGTTAATTTTACCGTTGTTGTAGACCCTTACGACAACAGTTTGGAAACTGTTGTCGTAATTTATTTCAGCATTGTCTTTTACAAGTTATAATTATTATAATCTAATAAAAATTCAAATATATAGAATAAGACATTCAACTCAAAATAGTCATACTAAATTCATCTAATACTTCATACAACAAATATTCATCATCTAAGAATTCATAACAAAAATTTAACGTCAAAATAGACAAGTTATCACCCACAAGTTTATCATAAGTTCATCAAAACAAGTAACGTACATTCCTCCCACAAAGAGATCCAATGACAAATGAGTATATGGTTCAATCCTCTCATCAACTAAGTCTCCCATTATCTAATATTCATAAATATGCTCTTGAACACATTTCGCCCACTCCTTACGCACTTCATTGATATCCCCTTCAGTGTATTTCTCTTCAATGAACTGTTAAACAGAAAATATACATTATATGTACATTGAATGAATATTTGTGTATCTGTGTAATGAACTTTTAACTTGGTAGTTTCATCGAGTAGTTTCATGCACCTCAAACAGACTGTCGTGGTGATCAATGAAAGCGAATACAATATGTTGAAGATATACAATTAGTTGTTAAAATAATACTCTTCTTTACCAACTCAAGTTTTAACCTTTTAAACAATCCTCCTTTCGGAAAAATAATTTTCATCATTAATAAAAGAGAAAAATAGGCAAGTCAACATCAAATGAGTTTGACAAACTCATCAGCCCACACTCTACACTTGATTTTTTAAGAAGTATATCTTTCAGTTTGCATATGGACTATCTCATAGACAGCTTCAGACGTATCACAGTCACAGATAGGTTTTAGCTGATTCAAGTTGCAGTCATGACCAGCCACTAGTTTCCAGACACCACCTAGTAATCAAAGTTATCAGATATTTGAATACACTCAACATCCACAAAAGTTCTATCAGAAACTTTTATTAAAGGCAGAATGATATGATTAGTTTTCACAGTGCAATCTTCATCAAGAGAACCACAGAGGGTCTATAGGGCATCCACCATTGATATGTGAAGACACATATAATCAAGAAAAGATCTGGAAGGGCTCCAAAGTTAGTTGTATGTGACATTGTATAGTATAAATGGAGGAAAAATGCTACAATATAACTAGAGAATAACAGCAGTTGCATAATACTGAAGATTGCATCCAAAGCAATATCCCGCTAATAAGTACACCTAGGAATTAATTTACCTTAATTAATAACTCCAAACATGCCAATGAACCTGCCGCAATAGCTGATAATAGAGGAGTGATATCATCATCAGTTTTAGAATCCGGCTGCAAGAAAAACACACCAGAATGTACAAATATGAGAAACTATTCTTCAACTACATGAAAAGATATGCATCTCAGTCACTGTAATTAAATGTGGTGCAAGAAAGAAAACAATATAATACATCCCTGTGATCTCATAAGTCACAATAACTTTAGAAAAGGAAATGGGAAGTTCATGCATTATCCTCGTGACTAATGATAGAGAATTCAACATTCATGTTATCAATTGGTTAAGGAATATGGTGTCCATGTTTAAGGTGGATCATGATTGTTTTGTTTTTCAAGAATCAGTTACAAAAATATTGGACGACAAGATTTGTTTCTTAACTATTAGGGATTAAGTGGTGGCCATATAGCTAAAAGAATTGGTAGAGACATGTTTACTTTGTACATTGACTAGGAAGAAAAATAGCACATAGTGGTTTTAGCAACATAGTGGTACCTTGCTAGTTTCTACTTATAGAATCATGCTCCCATGTAATTTAGCGACCCAATAGAAAGTGAAAGAACTAATTCATAACATTCTGCCACAATGGATGGCTTTAACAACACAAAAGATTAAGAAATCAACAATCCAAACCTCCCCAGAAATATATTAGATTATGGATGCATGATGCAACTTACATAGAATAACTTAACTTTTATCTTTGTCATGTATACTATATAACCAATCGTGTTTCTAAGATTGTTGCTTTTTTAGATAATATTTATGGCAGATATAGGTCTCATGTGATCTTAAGAAACATGATATAAGTTATTTGACAGATAGATTCAGACATTATCAAGTAAATAGAGCAATCAGCTTATATTGGCATTATGTTCCAAAAGTACTTTGACGGAATCTTGCTGGGCATGACCGGCAGCCCATATAAGTGGAGTACCAGCATCACTTTGTAAATCAACATCTACATCCTCAGAGAGCAAGAACTTTAACAGCTCAATATCACCTGCAAGAAAGGGAGAAAATCGTCAAACTTTTCAAGGCGACCTTTTTTTACCTGTACACCTAGAACCCCATAGGGAAAAGGGTAACATCATACTAAATTTGCTTAGGAAAAATACAACACTCTACCTATTCTAGCGGAATGATGCAAAACAGTGGTCCCTAGTCCACTCGGAATGGAAGGATCGGCACTATGATCTACAAGGTATTTGGCAGTAGCCGTGTGTCCTTGCCGAGCAGCATGGGTAAGAGGAGTCTCTCCTGAACAATTTTAGCAACAGAAAAACAAGGAAGAAAATATAAGAACCACAAATCTCAGTCTTAACCGAGTAAGTCTAGCTTATGTACATGCCAACAAATTAACCGAAGAATTAGTTTACCATCTTCATCCTGGGTATTCACATCCATCTTCAACTCTTCAAGCAAGTACTTGCAAACCTTAATCTGACCCTCCCTTGCAGCAAAATGCAGAGCCCCTCTTTTATTAGCATCCTTAGCACACCAAAATGTACAAATATGAGAAACTATTCTTCAACTACACCAGAATGCACACCAGAATGTTCATTACCTATTGCATAGCAGAAAATATACATTATATGTACCAGTGTTTGTCAATGGGATGCTTTGCTCGACTGTGAATGGAAATAGGGACGGCGTCGACGGAGGCGGCGCTGCGAGGATGGGTGTGCGGCGAGGTTGCACACTGGGCAGCGGCTGGAGGGGATGGGTACGCTCCGAGGCTTTTACGCTGGGCTGCGGCTGGGTGCGAGTGGCTGGAGGGGATGAGAGGAGAGGCGGCTGCCGGCAACTTGGGTGCGTGCAGCGAGGCGGCCGTGGCATGGGTGCGTTGGGCGAGGTGGCAGTGGCGTCGATCGGTGCTAGCGGTGAGGCAGCGGGTGGAGGGAGACTAGGCAAGAGCTCACTGTGATGGTTGCAAGACCACGGCGACGCAGCTGCTGGCGGCGTGGGAAGGGGCGGCGACCTCACCGGCGGCGGCGGCGGCTGTTGATTAGGGTTGACAGATTGAGTTGAGGATTCTAGGGTAAAATTGGGTAAAATTGGGGATTTTGAATTGGGGTAATAGATCTAAGTAAATTTTATTTTACATGTATGTATTTACATTTAGTAATATTAATAAACAAAAATCAAGTTTTTTTGTCTACGACAACGCTTTTAACGGTTATGACAACGCTATAAAGTAGCCGTTATCTTAGGTATATATTACTACGCATCAATGACAACATCAAATAGTATACGTTGTCTTAGGAATCAACGACTACATATCTACGACAACCTCGTATCATAAGTGTTGTCATAGGCTTCATTTTGTACCTAAGACTACGCCACTACGACAACGTCACGTCACTAGCGTTGTCTTAGGGCTGAATTTTACCCTACGACTACGCCTCTATGACAACGCCAAAAAACTGTCATTGTCTATGAGCGAATTTTTTGACCTAAGACAATGGTTTTGTCTACGACAACGGTAAATTTAGCTACGACAAATGTTTTTTCAAAAAACCGTTGTCTTAGGGGCGTTGTCTATGTGCATTTTTCTTGTAGTGATTTAAATAATCACTAAGAAATATATGAAGTTGTGTGAAGTATAGGTAGAAACATTGAACTAATGAGTCATACAATGATATTATGGTGAGAAAAAAAAAACACAAAAGATTTAGATAAATTACTAAATTTATTTGATAATTGATAAAACAAAAAATATTGATTAAAATAAACTTTAATTTGTGTACTAAATTTTATGTCATACCTACCCTTATACGTGAAATAAGCTAGATCTTTTTATCTTTATTCCTTTCATTTCGAATTATAATTTCTATTAACTTTCTAGCTTAATTTACAACTTTGGACATTTATATCTATATCTATATATATAATATAATATAATATATAACATTATATAAGTATGAATGTTTCATCCATTTTTGTAATGCCAAATTTAACCCTCATGATTAAATTTAATTGATGTGAAATAAAATCCTAATTAAATAAAACTCTTATTAAAAATAGTAATGTAATTTAATGTTTATTTATTTTCCTAGAGTCATTTACTTTTACAACTCTTCTAGAATTTTTTTTACATGAATTGATTATTTTTCTTCTATAACATTTTAAATTTGAGAGTAAAATTAGTTTCATATTAATATATATTTAAAGAGCTTTTCAATAATATATATATTAAAAGCTTATGAAAAAAATGTTATACTATAAATTTAATATTTTGATTAAAGTATTGTACTATTAGAAATTAACACTTGAATTATCATATTAATAATAAAAAACATATACATACTTGAAAATAGAAATTAAGATTTAGAATTTTAATTTTTTAAAGTAATTCAAATTCTCATTTTTTATGTTGAACTATCAAGATATAAATTTCATTTAACCAAAAAGTATTCTGTTGGTTTTGAAGATGATTTAAATTGTAAATATTATCAGTTACTTAAGAAATAAAATAGAAATATTTTCCTTTAATTATGACAAAATAGAAATAAGATGTTTCTAAAATGTAAGTAAATAATTTTATTGATAATTTTTAATTGATTGAACTTTTAAAGTAATTCAAATTCTCATTTTTTATGTTGAACTATCAAGATATAAATTTCATTTAACCAAAAAGTATTCTGTTGGTTTTGAAGATGATTTAAATTGTAAATATTATCAGTTACTTAAGAAATAAAATAGAAATATTTTCCTTTAATTATGACAAAATAGAAATAAGATGTTTCTAAAATGTAAGTAAATAATTTTATTGATAATTTTTAATTGTTTGAACTTTAAATAAATTATGTTAATTAATGAAATTCTTATATTATAAAAAACAAGTACGTAATGTTTTAGAAAAATAAGTATTTAATAATAAATTATGTAATTATAATATCTCACGTGCAGCGCACGTGTTGCCATACTAGTGTGTGTATATATATATATATATATATATATATATATAGGGAATCAGGCCCAAATTAACACATTTGTTTAAATGTGGGCCCAAAATACCACACTATTTTAGGGTTTGACCAAAATAACACATTCCTTATAAATTTTGCCCAAAATACCACAGTTGACTATTCAAAAAGGCGGTTCCCCTGTCAAAAGTAAATTAAAAAACTGAAAAAGTGGGTTGGTGTCAGTCATTATTGGTCATTCATTGGCGTAGTAAATGCACTTTATTGGGGCAGTAAAAAGATGATAAACTAATACGAAAATCCAGTAAATTCATAAACACACTTACGAAAAGGCAGTAAAAAATCTCACGAAAAGGCAGAAAAAAACCCACGAAAAGTAAAAAAAATCCCAGATTTTTGTCGGATTGGTTTGGAGTCGACATTTCGTGGCTATTCATCATCTTCAATCGGCTGTGCAAATTTCTTTCAGAGAAATGGAGGTTAGTAAACTCCCCCCTCTCCATTTTCGTTGAACATGTGAATGAAATTTATTTTTCTCTCTTTTTTGGGTTGAATGTATGTGATTTCTGTGATTTCAAACTGTTAAGTAGACATGAAATGCTTAGATTATATGTTATTCGATATATATGTGCTTTAGACTTAAGGATATATAGTTCCTGAGATTAGATTGAGTAAAACTGTAGATTGAGTAAAACTGTGTTTCTGCGTTACTCCACCCACGAAAATTCATAGAGCCACGAAAATTCTTACACCCACGAAAATCTCACAAAAATGCCACGTTTATGCCACGATTATGCCACGAAAATGCATGTATGCCATGAAAATCTCACGAAAATGCCACGTTTATGCCACGAAAATGCATGTATGCCACGAAAATCTCACGAAAATGCCACGATTATGCCACTAGTATGCCACGAAAATGTCACGAAAATGCCACGAAAATGCATGTATACCACGAAAATCGCACGAAAATGCCACGTTTATGCCACGATTAGGCCACTAGTAAGCCACGAAAATGTCACGAAAATGCCACGAAAATTCATCCACCCACGAAAATCTCACGAAAATGCCACGAAAATCCCATGAAATTTGAAACTGTGTATGTCACAATAATGCATGTCACTAACATAAATGTGTAAATTTCATGCTTCTCTACTATATCACGACAATACCAAATTCTTTACCTGGCATATATTTTCATTCCATATAGGGCGAGTGGGAGTGGATCCGACCGGGTTGTCAGCGGCAGTTCGCGTATATCAATGGATATACGCGACTTCTTATTATTCGTGAGATAGGGAGGGAGCTATCGGAGGTGGATGGAGACTGTGTCCATGATTTCATGGACACATGTTTTGGTCACTTTTTACGGTGGCAAACGGATACAGAGATTTGTAAGACGTTTCTTCATTATTTGATGAGTCGGCAGGTGCGACGGACGGGTGCACCGGAAGACGAATGCTGGTTTCTTATTGGACCAGATAGGTTTTGTAGGTTTGGGAGACAAGAGTTTTTTCTTGTAACGGGCTTGAGGTTTGAAGACTCCCACTTCAACCCATCTGGGGTTCATGATTTATCTCCAGACGGGTTGTACTTTCGAATAGTGTCATCCAGTGTTGGGAGTATCACCATTTCAGAGCTTCGAGCTCGATTTCTGAGTGAGGAGTTCCGTGGCAGCCGTGTAGACAGCATGAAGGTGGCCAAGATTCTCATTCTTTATTTTATCGTGCTTGGAGTGGATGTACTGAAGACGAGTGTCCCATCCTGGGTATGGAGCCTCATCGACCAGACTGAGGCTTGGGAGAGCTTCCCATGGGGGAAATTCTCGTACCTGAACCTGCTGCGTACAATTGGTAATTTACCTGAGTCCATTCCACAGCAAAGAAAGAGCAAGATTTACACCTATCACTTCTACGGATTTTCCGTTGCCTTACTGGTGAGTTAAAAATAGATATCTTTTTGTGAATATAATTTTTTCGAATAACTCTGTAATTATAACTTTCGTGTTTTCACCAAATGCAGATATGGGCGTATGAGGCGATACCACATACGGGGACGGTAGCTGGTCGTCGCCTGGATACTGGGCACCAGTTTCCTCGGTGCCTTAGATGGTCCACCATGAAGTCCACGACAGACGTTTCCAGAACACTAGCGGCTCAGGTGAGTCTTTGATCAACACATTTGATTATGATGAATAATTTATAGTATGATGAATAATTTATAGACTATATTTGTTTATTAATATTTCACATGCGTGGTAGATACCTTGTTTGGAGACGCTCGAGCCGACTCCTTCTGAGATGGCCCATCCATTTTGGGCGTACGTGGGTGATGACCTCTTCGAGGGTGTGCAGCCAGTTGGAGAGACTCGTGGACGGAAGACTTGGGGCGTTTCTGTTGGACCTTCGAGGCGTCCAACTGATCAGTCAGGCCCCGGCTCCTGTTCACGACGTCCCTACTAGACGGTCATCGAGGTCTCATGCAGCTCATGTTCCTGTTGAGGAGCCCGCTGTCCATGATCCCGTTGTGCGTCCTTCGAGGCCACGTAGACGAGCCCGTGTTGTTTCTTCTTCATCATCGGACGAGGCACCGAGAGCGGAGGCACAGCATACGGGCGCACCCATGGCCAAGGAGCATTTTCAGCCAAGGGGGTACGAGAGGCCAGAGCCAACTCATCATGAGGACGCACCCCCTACGGATCTCTTCTCACGGTTGTCCATGCTCATCGACAACCGCTTCGACCAGATGCAGACATATCTCGGCGGTAAGATTGATCATCTCGGGAACCTGTCTGGATCATTTGGACGAGAGGTTCGATCGTCTAGAGTCCGGCCTTCCAGACATGATCGCGGAGCAGTTGCGGGGATTCTTTGGAGACGGCCCACGTCCACAGTATGAGCACGATGCAGGGCGGCAGTATGAGCACGATGCAGGGCGGCAGTGGGAGGGTGGACGGCAGATGCGCCTTCAGAGCAGCCTACCGCAGGAGGTTTTGACCCCATGCCCCTTGTGCCGTACGCTCCATATACGTTCGAGGCTCAGGACCAGTCAAGCCGCGGCTACCACACACCGGACATTTGTAATGCCGGTACCAGTTACATCGTTGAGGAGCCCGTGTCTCCGTCTCCACATGCTCCACCTCCACATTCTGATCATGATATCCGAGATACGGCCAAGGGAGTCTGGCATGTCCGGAGGAGGGAGCCTTCCCAGTATCGTAAGAGTCCGTACAAGAGCGGAGGCAAGCCAAAGCGTCGGGATCTGAGTGGCTGGGATGACTTCGAGTTGTGGATGCAGCTCGGAGAACATGCTGATAAGTAAGTTTCTTTTGTGTGTTATTTTATATCATTTCTCCATTTGGGTTACCTGTATGATTTGACTTAATTATCTATTACTTTGTATGTAGGCGTAACGTGGGCATCGGGTATGCTGTCGGGCCCGAGTTCTTCGAACCTGTGATTGACCCCCATGGATGGTTGGATATCATGGTATGTGTCTTTATCCACTCTATGTATTTGAATTTGTGGCATAGCCTCATCTAATGTCACATTTGCTTTTAGGCGATCGAGGCCTACCTTGGAATCGTACAATCCGTACCACGATTCCTAGGACTTCAGATCACACAGCAGGTGTTCAGATTCGGCCAAGTATTGTCAGTACAATTCAATGTAAGTTTGGTGTTATAGAAAATATTGTTCTTTGTTTGCTTTGGTTGAATAAATCTAATTATAATTTTCGGTATATGATCAGGAGATATGCAAGGACATTTGGAAGAAGAAGCATATCGCCGATCCACCGAACACCTTTTATCCAGGGGATGATCGTGAGGACTTCGATCCCGTTGAACTCGATCGTTTGATGCCGTTTGTCCATGGTATTGCAAACAAGTGGACAAAGCAGAAGCCGTGGAATCTCCTTCATCAGGTTTGTCAATGTCATTTTAAATGTCGTAGCGTATATATAGTGGCAATACTCATTAGGATATTCGTTTTAAAATCGTGCAGTTGTTCACCGTGCTAAATCTGGATGAACACTGGGTGGCTGCCATTATAGACTTGAATGATATGTCACTTACGCTCATGGATAGCGTCAGACACACATGGAACGATGATGTCATGGCGCTTCGAGTCCGGCAGACATTGCCCATTCGACGGATTTTACCTCGACTTCTGGACCACTCAGGCTGGCACGAAGCGATAGGCCGGGCTTCGTATAGTGCACCGGAGTTTCGTATACAGAGTATCCCGCAGAACATGTGTTACGTGCAGGATGATCCGACGAGTTGTGGCATCTTCGCACTAAAGTCGGTCGAGAGCTTGATGACGGAGGTGTTTCCTCGGCCAGAGATGTTTGAAGGCGTTTATGCTGTTAGACGATTGGTGGCCATTCAGATGTATAGATTTTCTTTAGATGAGAGCACCATACAGGAAGATGATTTGTCTTAGGCTTTTATTTCTATTTCGAAGCTAGATATTTCTTTAGATTATTTTATATCATTTCTTTTGTGATTTCAAACTGTTAAGTAGACATGAAATGCATATAATAAACTGTTAAGTACACATGAAATGCTTAGATTATATGTTATTCGATATATATGTGCTTAGACTTAAGGATATAGTTCATCCACCTACGAAAATTCACACCCACGAAAATTCATACACCCACGAAAATTCATCCACCCACGAAAATCTCACGAAAATGCCACGTTTATGCCACGACTAGGCCACGTTTATTCACAATTATGCCACGAAAATGACACGAAAATGTGTGCATGCCACTGAAAATCTCACGAAAATGCCACATTTATGCCACGATTATGCAACGTTTATGCCACGATTATGTCACGAAAATGCATGCATGCCACGAAAATCTCACGAAAATGCCACGTTTATGCCACGAAAATGCCACGTTTATGCCACGAAAATGCCACGTGCGTTCATCCACCCACGAAAATCTCACGAAAATGCCACGTTTATGCCACGAAAATGCCACGTGCGTTTACACATGGAACGAAAATCTCACGAAAATGCCACGTTTATGCCACGAAAATGCATGTATGCCACGAAAATCTCACGAAAATGCCACGATTATGCCACTTGTATGCCACGAAAAGGTCACGAAAATGTCACGAAAATGCATGTGTATCACGAAAATGTCACGAAAATGCATGTCCAGACATTCGAATATACACATTTTATTTTATAAAGACAATTTTATTTTATAAACACAATTTTATTTTACACATCCCATATTTACATGAGTTACTCCTCGTCTTGAACAAAGCGTTGACCTTCGATGTATATCGGGCACTTTCTCTTCGTGTGACTTTCTGAGCCACAAATAGAGCATCTCTTCTTTTTCCTTTGTCTTATACCACCGGGCTGAACATTTTCAGTGTTTTGGTCGGTTGGATGACCGGACGGGATAGAACCGTGTCTGGATCTAGAAGTCTCGACAAAAGAAGGAATCCGTTTTCCCTTTGGTCGTCCAGCTTGCTTCGGTTTATCAGGAGGTAGACAGACAAATGCCCGTGTCTCGTCGGAGATAACCCAATCCGCTGGGTCAGGCACAGGGAGTACCCCACCCTCCCACATACCTCTCAATGAATGGGTCCAGTAACACTCATGCACGTATCTCGTGACGGGCTCTTTCGTATAGCTGCATTAGAAAACAATAATGAAGTGTATGGTCGTATCTCAAGTAATTAATTTACATATACAAAGCTTTACCTGATCGCTGCACATGCATGCGAGCATGGAATCAAGTTAAGCTGGAAAACCTGGCAAGTGCATGAACGGTCTGACAGATCGACTGTGAAATTCTTATTATCAGTGGTAACAGCATAAACCGTGCGATGCATCAGGGAACACTTGTGCAATGGCATTCGAGATGCTCACATGTTGATCTGATACGAGAAGAAGTTGGGCAGGGGCTCCAAATGCTTCTCTCACATTAGTCAAGAACTAGCTCCAGGATGCATCATTCTCAATATTACTTATACCAATTGCCAAAGGAAAAATCTGATCATTCCCATCTTTCGTCACAGCCACAAACCCAATACCTTTATATTGCCCCTTCAGATGACAACCATCTACAACTATGACAGGTCTTGAATAACCTCGAAATCCCAGTATGGAGGCACCTAATGCGTAGAAAACATATTTGAATTTCCCATCATCGTGTGTCTCTAACGATGTGTATGTCCCCGGATTAGCAGCCTTCAAAACCTCCAAGTAAGATGGAAGCATAGAAAACGACAATGTTGGATCCCCATAAGCCCTAATCATGGCATGTCGTCTAGCCTTCAAAGCCAATTTGTAAGGCAACTGTAAACCATGACGAACATTCATTTCCTGAATGATGTCGCGAGGAGTGAGTTTGCAATTCTCTTTCTGTAGTGCATCGACAAAGCACTCACCGATCACAGTAGAAGAAGGGCGACGTGGGTCATCACTATTCAACTCCGACGAACATTTATGTGGGATAACAATCTTGGATATGCGCCAAATCCCATATTTTTCAGAAGCATTCATGACGAAGGGACAATTTTTCTGGACGCACTTCAAAAACCAACGATGTTTATTGGAATGGTCCACACGGTATGCAACCTGATTTTCAATATGGTACATATCAACTGCTTTCTTCAACTCCAGTTTGGAGCCGAAAGTAGATCCTTTCTGAAGAGCTTCTGTCGTAATCTCGCGAGCACCACCTTCTGAATAAACAGATGGATCCATGGAGGGAATCTCAGGGATAAACCAATTCGGAGTATAACTCGCCGAAACAGGAACGGTATGCGGAACCCCATCACTGGATCCTGCTTGAAAGTCTGCCTCAAAGGTATCGTCAACATTATCGTGTGTCCGCATCCCAATGTAAGTCATAAATGACTCATGCTCCTGGAGTTGCTCCTGCTCCAACAACGATGCATCCTCAGTATCTAGCTCCAAATCATTATCCGCAGCTTCATTGGCATCCCCTACACCATCTTGCTCGTTGTTCACATCTGCACAAGTAATTCCACCTCAATTAAAATGCTGAATCTAAATCATAAATATTCAATAGATGCACTGCATTCCTAAATATAATACTATTATGTGTACCATCATGAAATCCACTATGACAATATGCATGTTCATGAAAATCCTGTTTCCGTGGCACTTCCTCTTGGACACAATCTATAGGAGACGTATTTAAGTCAAGGCCATCCATTCCCCAATCCTGTACTGTATAATCAACCCTACCACTAGATGATGCCCAAGACAGGCAAATTCTCGTTAGGTTGTCTCACGAATTGTCCCCACGGATCATTTTGGTTCGGTATACTCCATGAGGCCATGAATGCTTGATCGTTTTGCAGCCCTTCTTGAATATTTGAATAATCTCTACATACTTGTTCTTCGTACGATGATCCAACAGTAAATGAAGGACCACCTGCCTCGCTGCTCTGACCAAAGCCTCCCACATTTCTACTTTTCAGTGTCACATAAACAACAAGAACATCATTGATCACAGACAATATGCTACTAAGATCTGAATCGTTCCTGATTTTCATTCTTTTCACCCTACCCTCATCCACGACAATGGAATGGATGACATATCCCCACCACTCATCAGCACGCACAACTTCGTCAATTGATTCAAATAAATCTTGATAACAAACTCTTCGAAGTTGAATCACCTGTCTCGAACCACTTTTGTACTCTAACCCTTCCCAATATCCACCAAACCAAACCACAACGGAGAACAAACTCATCTTTCAACTGTAAAAAAAAAAAAATGAAACAGGAATTACTTTATGCAACTAAGACTCTGCCAAATTTTCGTGGATGAGCAATAATTTTCGTGTGGTGCCTTACAATTTTCGTGACATTTTCGTGGTAGAAAAAACATCCAAAATTTTGAAGATCATAATTTTCGTGGAGTGCCTTACAATTTTCGTGAGAATTTTCATGGCAGATCATAATTTTCGTGAGAATTTTGAAGATCATAATTTTCGTGACAATTTTTGTGACAATTTTGAAGATCATAATTTTCGTGAGAATTTTCGTGGCACTAGAAAAAGTTTTGTGGATACTGATTTTTCATGACTTTTGCGTGGACAAATATAATACACACTTTTTCTTTACTTTAGGATGAAAAATTCATGTTTTTTCCACGTAAAAAATAATTCGAGATTCAGAAAATGGACTTACCTCTTGTTTTTTTTACGTAAATCTTCTTTAATTTGTTACTGAGGGTGATAAAACTTTCCAGCAAAATTTTTTAGTACATTCGGAGAAGTTTTAGTAGAAGGGAGAATTTTTAGGAGAAGGGAGAATTTTTAGTAGAAGGGAGAAATTTTTGTCGTATGAAATTATTGTATCTACCAAAATGGAAAGTGTATTGAATCTTCAAAGGTAAATAGTAAGTCAAAGGAAAACAAAATCCACTTTATTACACACGACAAAAATTAAAAGGTAAATAGTAACTCACAAGAGAGTTATTACACACGACAAATTAAATTTATTTCCACTTTAGGTACTGAAAGTACTGTCTTCAGTCACCATCATGTCAGTGCTGTCTTTTGATGAAAAGTCAATTTGTGGTATTTTGGTCACAAATTATAAGGAATGTGGTAGATTGGTCAAACCCTATAATTTTGTGCTATTCTGGTCAAATATTTTACAGAATATGCTAAAGTGGAACATTTCCAATATATATATATATATATATATATATATATATATATATACACATTCAGCAGTTATCTAAATAAAATAGTTTTGTAATACAGCTAGTTGACAGGTAACCGAACCATACCTGTTCGATCCTGGAGTACTCACTGTTTCTTCAAGCAATTAATTTCTGACAAATTTCTTATTTTTCTTTTTTTTTTTTGGTTGAAAGAGGAATCAAGAATTGGTTTTCTTGAAATCAGAGATGGCAAGAAAAGTGTTTCTTACCAGTTACAACTACTCTCCTTATTGACATCCCAACTATTTTGATTTTCTTGCTTTCTCCTACCACTTCAATTCTTCATACTTATTTCTACAGGCAAACTTCTTCTTGTTGGAAAATTTAGCCCTTTTCTTGATTTTGATTACTCGATTATTCAGTGAAAGGAGTGTGTAAAAAATGAGGAATCTGAGATGGGTTCTTACCATGCTTTTGTATCTTGTCTTTTCTTTAAGGACTGAATCCTTCGAGTTACACATAACTCAAAAAACTGAGAGAATTTCTGGTAAGAGTCTCTCTCTCTCACTCGTGTTTCTGACTTGTAGAATATCTATAGTGAGACAAGGAAATGTGTAAATAATGAATTGATGCATCTGAAATTTTGTATGCTTCTTCAATCTTGGTACATTAAGGTTTTATCTCTTATTTAGTGCATTGCTAGAAATAAGAATTATATAAATGTTTTTGCAGTTGGTTTCATTGAAATAGCATGTATAACAAGTTGTGGCATCATACATTTGTTTTTGGGATAAAAAAGATTACTTTTTGTTTCTCAGATTTGGGAAGTTTATAGCTCTGTTTGCTGGTTTAGGGGCAGTGTACTCAGTCAACATATTGAGTTTCGTAGCTCAGGGATTGCCTTCTTTTATTAATGATCTCAGTCAACATATTGAGTTTCGTAGCTCAGGGATTGCCTTCTTTTATTAATGATCATAAGATATGATTGCACAATTGAATACCAAAGCCATTACGGAAAATTGTTCGTGTTTTTGTGAAGTTTAAGCTTCCCAAATTGATGCATACAAGATCGGGGATAGCTGCTTTGATAAGTCATGCCTGATGCTCTAAATTGAGACGCTAATAAGTGTTGCGAGTTAGTTGAATTAGTTATCTTTAGCTCGTATAATGTGTTGTTCTAACCTAAATTTGAGAAGATTTAGTTCTCTCATTGGACTTGGATATCATTCCTGTGTTAAGATGTGGGGCATACTTGCTCTATGAACTGAACCTAAGTAATGGTGGAATTAGGATGAAAAGTCTATATTAATATGAAACTATTGATCTTAAACTCTCTTTCTTCTGAAATCTATGAAGACCAAATAGTTCTCAAGTTACTCGTATAGATGACCGTTAACAAGGAAAGGACACAGGTTTCGATCATACTCGATTAAACCTTTGGCCCAACAATCTGCCACACATCCAACTCCATTGGCCGAAAAAGGCCTTACATACTTGTATGGCAGATCAGATAATGGAGTCTTCATTTCCTGCCTCATATATTGATTAAGTGTTTACTCATATATTCCAGGTAGTGCTGGTGATGTCCTGGAAGATGACCCCTTTGGTAGGTTAAAAGTCTATGTTTACGAGCTTCCTAGCAAATATAACAGAAAGATTCTACACAAGGACCCAAGATGCCTCACCCATATGTTCGCAGCAGAAGTTTTCATGCATCGTTTCCTTCTTTCAAGCCCTGTTCGTACTTTCAATCCTGAAGAAGCAGATTGGTTCTACACACCTGTGTATACGACGTGTGATCTAACACCAAATGGTCTCCCTTTGCCATTCAAGTCACCACGTGTGATGAGGAGTGCGATTCAGCTGATTTCTTCCCACTGGCCCTACTGGAATCGAACTCAAGGGGCTGATCACTTCTTCATCGTCCCTCATGATTTTGGTGCATGCTTTCACTATCAAGTGATTACCATTTTCTCTTTCTAAATGAATTCTTGAAGTTCAATCTTGTGTGTTTGTGCTACTCAAGTTGAGTGAATGCATCATACTTATTGCAGGAAGAGAAAGCTATTGGGAGGGGAATTCTTCCATTGCTGCAACGTGCTACGTTGGTTCAAACATTTGGACAACGAAATCACGTTTGCTTAAAGGATGGCTCTATCACTATTCCTCCATATGCTCCTCCTCAAAAGATGCAAGCCCATTTGCTTCCTCCTAGCACGCCTAGATCCATCTTCGTTTACTTCCGGGGTCTGTTTTACGATGTTGGGAACGACCCTCAAGGTGGTTATTACGCAAGGTATGGTTTTGCTTCTTCATTTATCTGCAATAACCTTTATAGGCCTAATAGTCAAAGAATATTCAAACCATTTCAAGATTTGCTATTTCGACAAACTTGACAGAGGGGCAAGAGCATCAGTGTGGGAGAACTTTAAGGACAACCCTCTGTTCGATATCTCAACCAAGCATCCAACGACGTACTACGAAGACATGCAGAGGGCCGTGTTTTGTTTGTGTCCACTTGGATGGGCCCCATGGAGCCCCAGACTTGTGGAAGCAGTGATATTTGGCTGTATACCTGTTATTATAGCTGATGACATTGTGTTGCCATTTGCTGATGCTATTCCATGGGAAGAAATTGGTGTTTTCGTAGCAGAGAAGGATGTTCCAAAGCTGGATACCATTTTAACTTCCATTCCGATTGAGGAAATATTAAGGAAACAAAGATTACTGGCCAACCCTTCGATGAAACAGGCGATGCTTTTCCCACAGCCTGCTCAGCCAAGGGATGCTTTCCACCAGATTTTGAACGGACTTGCTCGTAAGCTGCCCCACGATAAGAGTGTGTTCTTGAAACCGGGTGATAAGGTCTTGAACTGGACTGCAGGCCCTGTGGCTGATCTTAAACCCTGGTGAGTTCTTGTTGTCATAATGTTCGAACTTGAAGCTCTTGAGTGCGATTGGCCTTGAAGCTATCATGCCACTTGATTTTGTAGCAAGAAAGACAATTATTTCATTCTTTGAGCCTTCATTCCATTGAGTGTACAGATGAACTTTAAGTAGATTTTTTGTGGAGGATATGATTTTGTTATGTGTTTTGTTACATGACAATTGTTGAACCTGATGCTGCATTAGTCTTAAGTGTTCAGAGAGAAGTGAGAAAATCTATGAACAATGATATGAACTCCAATTCTATATTCTTCGCACCAACCGAAGGTATTTGTAAGAAAAATACAGATACTAATGTAGTATTTTATGGTACCTAAAATGGTATTTGTAATTCAAAATATAATTTACCAATTTGAACTGGTAATGTCACAATTGCCAGGCAAGGACAGCACATATGTATCAAGGTTGCTATTGTGTAGTTGACATGAGATTGATTTCACATGCAATTGATTCTATGTAATTAACAGAAAATAATATTAAGCACCGCCATTGAAACTGGAAATAAACCAAAAATAGCAGTTGAAGGCTCACTCATTTGTTCACTTCTAAGGGTGTTTTTACTATCTGGAAATTTTTTATTTGAAGGATACATATTAGAAGAACATTAAAGCACACATCAACACAAAAACCTATTTGATGCCATACAAATTCGTTTCAAGGTTGAATGTCAAACGAAATGTCAAGATGATAATCTTGATATCTTTGTAAGATATGTTTATTGTCAAACTCTCGCTGTATAGTTTATTTATAATATACTAAGGCACGTCTTACTATTGAACCTTCAAATCTGAAACAACTACTGGTTCCCAGTAAGAGGACCATCTCGACCCTTCTTGAAGTCGTCCCAACCTCTCACCCATGGTTGCCCTGGCGTGGCTCTAGTTTCAGGGGCAGCATGATTGTTAAGGTTGTTAACAACCTTTTCTCGTAAAGCCATGAAAACCTGAGAAAAAAATGAGTTTAGAAAGCAAACACTCATTGAGAAGCAGTAAGATAAATAGCACACAATTTTCTTTTGCCTTGTCTTACAGGATTTTGGTTTACGGGCTCGGGTGGCTGTTCCTGACATGTCAGCCATTTCCATAGATCAGGGTTTTCCTGCAGGTGAGACAAGGGAATATGGTCAAACAGAAAAGTGTATATTCAACTTACTGGAGGAGGCCTCACAAGGCCATACAAAGATGAAGTTACAAGATTTCATCATATGAGATGCAATCAATGCCAAAACTGAACTAATCTTCATTATGGAATTACTCTAGGGCTAATCTTCCATCCCATCATAGTGGGAACACAATGTTACATAAGAGTTGAGACATATGTTTGCTGTGAACAGCCACCTAGGCAGATACAGACCTTAGCAACAGATGTTAAGCCACTATGATGGGATAATGAGTCTCTACAGCCATCATCAAGTAGTGAAGATGTCAATGCACAATATATGTGGTGCTCAGTGAGTTGTGCCTACAACACTTCTAAGAGTAAAGTATCATGAAGTTTTTCAATTCAGCTGTCCATGATATCTGGCTACTGCTGCATACGTGATTGATGCCAAGCTTCAACTGGCATGTCAGTTGAAAGCTGATTTTAGAAGTAAATTAATTTTTCCAACAATAATTGAATATTATCATACTGCATGAGTACTCAACTTAAATTGCATATAAGGTGGTTCGTAAACTTATGCATCTCCACATTCAGCAACATACACACAGTAACTCAGTGAGTAGTTTGCATAACCTCAGAAGTGGGTCTCATGATTACCAGTTTGATTGTAGCCATAGTCATACTATTCATTTAGGATCAGATCCTAGCGAGTTAATTAAGCTGCTGGAACTGTAGTAACCAAGTGTTGAAAGTGAAAAGCTAGTGGAAATGAAGGGTTTAGTCCTAAGAAATCATCTGAATTGATATTCAAGAAATTAATGAACAGAAAACACTGATCTACATACAAAAGGATTAGTTTCAAACAGCAATCAAGCATCCAGTTCAAAATTTTGATTCTTCTCTTGTCTTTATTCTATAATGGCCTTGAGAACTAAGTCATCATGTTCCAAGCTTCCTATCTTAACTAGGCCATGCTATTAGACTCCAGCATAAATGTTTTGACGATCTAGTGGAATGAGACGTGAGGCATATGGACCTTACTTTTTTGGCATAACGTAACTACAGATGCTTGTTGTTTAGTTAGGCCATCAAGAACCATCAGCATGACGCCATGACCTATTGCTATTCTCGCCAAAAAGAGACAAGCCCTTGTAATTTCACCGCAACACAGGGTTTTAACCCATGGACACATTTGAAACGATCAATCAAGGTCCAGAAATCAGCCTTTAACAACTAGTAATCCTGAACTGAGTAAGTTGATAAATTGCAAACACACCAACTCCTAGAAAAAGGAGATTCACACCATGGTCTGACTATGAACAAAAATCAGCAGGCGTCTTGGTTCACAGACATCACAAAGATTATGAAAATCAAGATGTGCAAGAATTAAAGTAATTTTACCAGATCAAGCACATGAACTAGGGATTTGATTCCACTTTCATCCATAGAGTGAATGTTGTCTTCAACCCATTTCCCAAGAACCAAATCCAGCTCTAGGAAACCCCTCTGTTTACTCCTGTACAAAAGGCTAGATTTTTCCCCAAATAAAATTAATCACTCACTACCAAAAATAAATAAACACAATCAAAATCCCAGTAAACACGAAACATAATAAAATTCCCTCAATATCACATTTAGCTACTAAAATAAACAACCTGTTAAACAAGCGCCTCTTGCTTTCTTCATTGGAGAGATCGATATCAACTGATTGGTTGCTCGAATAGTAACGTAAGAAGGAACCCCATACAGGTCTATAAACCGAAAAAAGCGCATATTACTTAACCATATAAATGAAATAATGAAATTTCACAAAATCCCGCGAATGGAGCTTTGGATAGACCTGTGAATATTGTCGGCCACGGCAGCGGAGGTCCGGTAGGAGATAAGAATACGAGGGACGGTGGAGACGAGGGCTCTTCTCAAACTCGCCATTCACAAGGAGACGGTACTATGGTGAAACGATTCTCGATTGAAAGAGAAGCGGCGGACGGTGGCGGCGTAGGACTCTTTCCGACCAGTTGATTCCCGCCGGAGCAACAGCGGTTACTCTTCCGGTTTCGGTTTCAGTTTCAGTATACGAGAGAGAGAGAGAGAGTTTTTTTTTTTTTAACTTATGAATCTTTTGGCCACAGTTAAAAGAAAAGTTGGTACAAAATTTTGAACACGAATTTGCCACGTCACCCAGCCAATGTGGGGTTGTCCTTTTCCAATCTTTTGGCATTTGATAGATAAATTGAAGTTTCTTTCTCTAATTTTTAGGTAGAAGCAACTTCAATACTACTTTTGAATTGGACCTATAATACTTTTATTTTCAAACTCTACTTATTATAAGTCATTCTACACAGTCTCTATTTTATTAAAAGGTATGGCAAACTTTGATATTGTGTGGCCCTTTCAAGTATTATAATAGACTGATTTCTAAAACCTCCTTATACCTTGAATCTTCTATAACAAAACTGATTTCAAGCATCATTGATTGTGATTATAGAAGTAAAATCATATATAAATGCCATGAACATGAAATTTGCAGATAATGAGAGGTGAAACCCTCGATTCCATTCATAATATTATTCCAATGTTGTGGCTGAACAAAATGAAAAGCCTTAAAATACTTCTTTAAGACACTACCATAATGTAACTCAACCCTAAACATAAAATTTATTAACTTAACAAGGAACAATACAAATAAAGTAAATAAAATGATCAAATTTTGGGACTAACCCAAAGCTCTCTCAGTTTTGTCAATGCTCAAATAATCATGGCGAGCAAGAAACACCGATGTGGTCTCATCATCATAGGTATCCTTCAGTCTCTTCTCCATTCTTTTGATGGCAAAATGCAAACTGGAATGTAATTCTGAAATGTGTCATCCTTTACTTCAGAAATTTATCTCTCGTCTCTCAGCGAAAAATTTACCAGTTATGGATAGATCTGGAAGCAGGGCAAGCCAAACGGCTGTATCGGCCCCTTCTTCAAGAGTCGTGTGCCCCGACCAACCAGTCATGGCGGTCTTCACCCAACCGGGGCAGCAGCAGTTGATGTATATCTTCGAACCCTCTGGTCGCTCTGAGAATGTCCTAGCCATCAGCCTTGTGTAAGTATTGACTGCTAATTTCGACACAGAATAGTCTGTGAAAACTTGAGGCCATCCACCATCTTGCCAAGTGCCATCTTTTACTTGTTCCAAGAATTTATTCACAGTCTGATCAATCAGTTCCTCAGATAGTGATTCGTCGTCTTGCAGCTTTTTCCTCAGTTCAACATCTCCAATTCTCTGTGAAATCAGACATGATTTGGTTGTTATCGGTATCGGATTAAATATTCCACAAGCAATATTGGTGTCATGAGATCATGGTGATATTTGTTCAGCCTCTCTGGGGCAAGTTTATCATTTGTTAATGATAACATTAAATCCTCAAACAGGGACCAAGAAAGCTCCAATGAGAGAGCAAAAGACTCTAAACTACAGATAGTTAAGTATTAGAGATGCATTCTCAGTGGACAAAATGGAAAAAAACTGCTGCAGGGGAATACATGGTATCTTAGTGCCAAGGCAATTTTTCAGACAGTACATTGAACATATATTATATAATAAACTATTTTAAGTTTTTTTATTCTTATAGTATACACAGAAATTTTTACAGACTCCTAATAGTCTCTCAGATATTCCAGTTGTCTCATAAAAAGAGTTATGTTTCATCAAAGTACAACTTTTTATTTACGAGAAAGGCATGAAAGCTCACATATACACCTCCAACAATTCATTAAATCTTAAAGTTGGTTACAACTAATCACACATTGCAAGGGTAATATAGATTTTTAATAAAACCAACCTTGACTTTTGAAACATGACTCTTTTCATGGGATTGAGGGAATAATATTTTGCTGATTCCTACTCTGTTAGCCCTAAAGTTCCAAATAGTCTTTCTATGAATGGTAGGATATACAAATAACACATGCTTTTGTGTTCATTTCCAAACAAAATAATCATCTTCATACATGGAAAAAAAAAGGGGGAAATAACACTGCGGAAAATGGAAATAAAACAGTGTAACTCTTACATTCCGGCGCCCATTCAATCTTCCCAATCTTGAACTCATGTTAACAATTCGAGCACCTGACTCTGAAGGTTTCATTAGAGGGATCGTGGCTTTAATCATATTTTTGGTCCCATAGTAGTTGGTAGTGATTACCTTCTCAGCAAATTCTACAGAATTGTCTGACCCAGAATTGAAATTTACTCCTGCATTGTTTACCTAGAAAATTGCATGCTCTCAATAAAGTGTCCGAAATCACTGGAAAAACAATACAATGTGATGCTACTTAAAATATATGAACACTATCAATAGACAACAGGTCATAGTTGGACTATAAAGCTGTAGCATATATAATAATGAATAGAGGGTTCTTTTAAATTGAAAACATTGCCATAATTTGGGGAAGTACGAGTCTCACCAGAATCATTAGATTGTGTTCAAGATAAGTAAAAGATGGATTCTGGTACTGGAATTTAGATAATAACAAGTAAACAAGGAATGTGCAAGATTATATATCCGTGTCTGTTTTAAATCTCCTGTTTCCCAGAAGCATGCAATCGCTATATTATGATTGTAAAAAAAGGAATAATTCATTTGAAATCGAAAACCTAATTACTTGAAAAAGTATATGGGAGAGGACATTGTACCAATATATCTATACCACCATAGGTTTCCTTTATCCATGTAGCAAGTTCTTCAATTGATGAAGGATCCAGAATATCTAGTTGATGGAACACCACATTGAGACCTCCTTCTTGTAAGACCTTTGCTGATTCCACTCCAACACCTATCTCTCTAGAGGTGAGAATAACTGTCAATCCGTGCAACCCAAGTTGGTGTGCAATCTCAAATCCAATCCCCCTATTTCCACCAGTCACCACAGCAATTGTGTCGGGTCCCCACCATCTGAGGAAGTATTCATGATTAGGTACAGCGTGGCTCAAATTCAATTCTAGAAAAGGAATATAATCTGTACTTTATATTCAAACTTTTATTTGGAAAATTGCTAGAAGTAGAGACCAACCAGAACCATGAATTGTATAATGGAAAAAATAATTTATTTGCATCATGGAAATATATATCTTGCATCTCAGGACAAGGTGAATTATTAGAATAGAATATCTAATATTACATTTTATGGTTTATACAATCTCATGAGCAGTGTTTTTCCCAAGAACATAACCACCAGATATATCATGAAGACAAATACAGTAAAAGGAATTTTCTGAAAGTCAAAAGCAACAATTTGGTAAATGAAGAACATTTACTCTTGTTCCGAATGCTGTCTAACATTTCAAATGTTCGCTCTACTAATTACACATTCAACATGTGTCTACATAAATATACAAGCTATCATGCTTGGTGGTTTAGCAAACCTTAAACCGGCTACTGTATGCTAAAGCTGTGAATTAAGATTAAGAGAGGATAAGATACTTCAAGTATGAAATACAAAGTATGCTTAGAGTTAGGATGTCTGTTAGGTAGAAAGTTACAAATAATACAAAAAATACCATCTTACAAATAAGTAACCACAAAGCATAAGTAACCTTTTATTCATGAGAATCAATACTGCAATTGAGTGCAAAATAGCACATTGATCAACAGAGATAATGGTTATGCAATTCAGAAACTAAAATTAAGAAATGCTAATCATTCACTGCTACTTAAAAAGAATAGCTAGATTGTATCTCCAAGTAAAGGAAATGGCATAACTCAAAATACAAATAATTTACAATAAATTCTGGAAACATAGGCAGAATTGCCTTAAATAACTATTCCCTGAAATATCTAACACACCAATTTCTCAGTAACAATTATTTTTCGACATTCCACACACCTTCTCGTATTCAACAATAACAGGCACCTTGGATAATGATAAAAGGCAAAAAGCAGTGAGAAAAATACCAACATTGCAGTTGCCTGATTGCAGTCGCCAATTAAACCGACAAAAATTCCGCCAAAAACAAAAAAAAGTAGAATTAAATCGGTTTTTTACCTTTGGTGATCGGAATATGGAATAGTACGGAGGAGAGAGATCTCTTGGCGCCGTTGATCTCTTCTCTCTTTGGCCCTCTCCTTTTTATCCATTACCGACTGCAACTATAATGCTTCGCCTTCTCAAATCGGATGAAAGGAACTCTTTTGAACGATTTTGATCTTGTTTTTTTCTCGCTCATCTATCAACCTTCTTTCCTAGAGAGAGAAGGGTATCTGAAGCGGACCTCACGGACAGCCTAGTGCTTGAACACTATTTTTTTTTCAACTTATTATATTATTTTCTTTTTTGGAAATATATGTATATAATTTTATTTTGAGTGTAAAAATGTTAAGATGATAATATTTTCAGTACTTAATTGGGAAAAAAAGAAGAAGGAAGAAGATGTGTATGGGGTTTATATACAAGATTTGAAATAAATGTATTCCAAATGCTCACATGTTACTCAAAAAGAAGAAATAAAAGGGATAAATTTCAAATGTATTTTCTTCTAAACATCAATGAATTTGATAAAAATGAAATTTAAATTCTCATCCAATCTTTTTATCCAAACAAAACCTTAATTCTAGGCATTTTAGATAGTTTATCTAAATTGTTTTTTTTGTCACTGGGGGAATTGATTTTGTCTTATAAATGGCAATTAGTAGGCCAGTCCTGCTACCCTACCCACTTTAAGTACGTTAATATGTGTTCATCGCTGATGTGTTGGATATACAATGTATCTATTAATTTCGTTTCTATATAATCAGTGGATGTTTAATGGTGGACATAGGCATTCTATCATTTTTCCGTTAATAAAGTTCAAAATATCATTTATGTTCCATATATATAAATAAAAGTTATGTTTATAATCTATAATATATTTTTTGTTGATAACATCTTTAAAAATAAAAAAGTTTGTTATACAACTTTATTTTGTATTGAATTTTACAGCCAAAAGTAAATGCTGATTTTGAGTTTCAAAATGTTTACAAAATTCTAAAATTGATTATTCTTTCTAATTCACATTTTCACTTTTATTTAATATTTGAAAGTCCTACGTGGATCTGTAAAAACAAAAACAAAAACAGAATAATCAAAGTACACGGCGTTGTCAACGGACGACACCAGCGTAACACACAATGGAAATAGATTGAATTTAAAAGTTACAGAACACAAACGATTTATCCACGAGTAATACTTGTGGAATGCCTTCAGGGCTAAAACTCTTTTATTGATTTTTCGTATGTATACAAGGAGATAGAAAGATCTCTAAAAATATTTTTCCATACAAAGAATTCAATACGTCCTATAGAGTAAATATGAATACTAGGGACGTATACAAAGACTCTCAGTTGACCACTCTGAAACACCTATACCAAAAGTCACGAGTATGCAAACTTTATGACACAACAAGAAAACGGTGTTGCCTTCAGTGTGAACAACACAAACAATGACACCAGTGTACTGCTGAACTTATGACTGCATTGACTCTCGATTTCTGTGTACCATGAACTTCATCAGCCTTCACCTATTTATAGAGCTCGAAGTACACTATGTAGACTTCACTTCTCATGATCTTAGAGTGCTCTGCAAGATGGATATAATGGAGTGGACTTGTTCTTCTTTCTCTTCCACTTCCTTGGACTGATTCTCCTTGACTTTTTCATCATCTTGAATTCTTGACTTGATCAAGCTTTGACTCACGTTCAATCTCAAAACCACGATCTCTCAAAGCTCACGTATTTTTGACTTCTTCAATCTCACTTATAAATCTATTTGAATCCTATCAACAAAAGGAGCAAATAACAACTTCCCAAGACTTAGGAAAGTTTGTTAGTTAGGATGAGATTCACAATTTAAATCACTTGAGTTTTAAGTCAAATCGAGATAGAAATCAAATCTTTTTCAAATCTTTTTCAAATAAATAGATCTAATAAAATCTAATTTGATTTTAGGATAAAAAAATGAAGAGTAAGTCTCTTGTGCATCAGGTGCATGGATCTTAGATCCATGCACCCGGGTCGGATCCGGGTAATCCGACCCGCTTCTTTTTTTTTTTTTTTTTTTCGCGCTAGCTTGTTTTTCAATTTTAGTCATGACTTTTGGTTATGTGTAAGAATACCTTTATGTAATGTGTAAGAATACTTTTAGGTTACGTTAAGGATACCATTATGCCCAGATTTCATACATTTACGTTAAGTTAGACATACTTTTAGGTTATGTTAAGAATACCTTTAGGTAATGTATAGAGATACTTTAGATTATGTTAAGGATACCTTTATGTCCAAATTTCATACATTTAATTTACGGCAGGCATAACTTTATGTTATGTTAAGGATACTTTTATGTTATGTTAGAGATACCTTATCCATAAGGTAGTTGTGTTACACATTTTGCATACAAAGGTATCTCTAACATAACATAAAAGTATTCTTAACATAACCTAAAGGTATCCTTAATATAATGTAAATGTATGTGATCTAGAATGAATTCTAAGGGTATCAAATCAGGATTTCAAAGGAACCTAGAATCACGATTTCAAAGGTATCTTTAACATCACCTAAAGGTATTCTTAACATAACCTAAAAGTATGCTTAATATAATCAAAAGGTATTCTTAAAATAATTAAAGTTATCCTTAACATAACCTAAAGGTATGCTTAACATAACTAAAAGGTATTCTTAACATAACATGGTATGTAACTTGGAATCAAGATTTCAAAGGTATCCTTAACATCACCTAAAAGTATTCTTAACATAACCTAAAGGTATGCTTAATATAATCAAAATGTATTCTTAACATAACTAAAGGTATCCTTAACAAGGTATGCTTAACACAACTAAAAGGTATTCTTAACATAACGTGGCATGTAACATGGAATCAGGATTTCAAAGGTATTCTTAACATAACTGAAAGGTATCCTTACCATAACTTAAAGGTATCCTTAACATAACTGAAAGGTATCCCTGAAAGGTATCCTTACCATAACTTAAAGGTATCCTTAACATAACTGAAAGGTATCCTTAACGTAACCTAAAGGTGCGCATCCGCCCAGGCGCGTGGGAGCGCGTGGGAACACGTCAGACGCGCGTACACGCGCGGGTCGGGTCGGGTGCATGGATCTAGGATCCATGCACCTGATGCATAAAAGTTTTTGTCAAAAATGAAAAGAAAAAATTAATTAATGTTGGAAAATCCAACACTAACAATATTTTATATACGTCTTTTTCCAATCATATTTATTAACTATAATTGTTTTACATGTTGTCCTAAAAGATGGTTGTGGGTGTCAAGTGTTAACGCCACCGATGCTCACACCACAAACAATTTATTTTTAACGTATCGATAAATGCTTGAGGTCTAAATATATAATACCTAGTTCCACTTTCGTCATTGAAACTATAGTTGATCTGACATTGATTTTACAAACTTTTGAATTGTTCAACTTTGTTATATGAACTATAAAATTGATGCATTCACCATGCCAAACAATATAAGATAATCTCATATAAACTTGTGTTAATTTTCGAAAAATTCACAATCTTCACTCTAATTGTTATTTTAATCAAAATTTGCATCATTGGTCAAATAACATAACCTTATATATTTAGTATGTTTTTAAACTGTAATCAGCTTTCGAAATGTTGTATTTTCTTTATTGTCTGGGGGAGTGGATGAGAGGGGAGAGAGACAGAAAAAGAAAAACTAAAAAATTTGGGTAAGAAGTTATATATAGATTTTTCTGGATCACCCTACTTAATCAATTCGTGTCATATAAAAGCATTATATGTCTTCTTATAATATAACCCAACTCAAAACATATATTATACCTAATCTCATAGAGAATCTCATTGGAGGCTTTACCTAAAATAAATTAATGACCGCAAATAGTGATGACACAAAACACATCATATGGTTTGCTGGCAACGAATGTCCACCCTTTTCATTCTCCACTCAATTTTCAATCTCATCTCATCTCTAAATTACCCAAAAAAATCCAGACATCTTAAATTCTTATTAAAAATAAAAGCGCTTTTATCTATATATAAAAAACGGCCCTAAAAGCTCGTAAAAACCACGCTTTCTTTTGTATTACTATATTCTCTTGTTACAACACACACGTGTAATTTACACATTTATATATATAATATAATATAAATTGGGAGAAAAAGAAAATAATAAACATGTGGAGATGGAATCCTCCATTATTGATTTGACCCGTAAAAAAGGAGAAAACGGAGCCCCATTTCACAATTCGGGTCGTGAGCTGGGCAGGAAGAAGATCCTCTCCTAAATTCCAATTATCCTCCTTTCCTTCTCCATCAGCCCTCGTTTTGCCATTAATATCGATAACTTTTTTTCTCTCTGCAGATCTGAAACCCCAAATTCTACTGTTTCTTCGCCATGTCGTCTGGATAAAAACCTAGATATCTTCGTTCCCTGTCTTGATTATTTATGTCTACGGGAGTGGAGAGGCATGCGAATTTCCCGGCACCGCCAGCTGCAACAATGGCGCCTGAAAGTAAGGACCCTCAGACCCGATCCGGATGCTGCAACCCGGTTAAGAAACCGGGCCCGATATCCTTGGACCATGTGTTATCCGCTCTGAGGGAAACCAAGGAAGAGAGGGATTCCAGAATCCGAAGTCTGTTCAGTTTTTTTGACTCTAATAATGGAGGCTATTTGGATTACGCGCTAATTGAGAAGGGGCTATCGGCAATGCAAATCCCCGCGGATTACAAGTTTGCGAAGGAGCTGTTGGAAGTTTGTGACGCGAATCAAGATGGAAGGGTTGATTATCAGGAGTTTAGAAAGTATATGGATGATAAGGAGCTGGAATTGTACAGGATTTTCCAGGCTATTGATGTGGAGCACAATGGGTGCATTTTGCCTGAGGAGTTGTGGGATGCTCTTGTCAAAGCTGGTATATTATCGCGAATTTGATAATTCTTTCTTTCTTAATTGCGTGTGCTGATCGTTTCAAATACTGTAGTTCATATGGAGTTTGAATTTGATATGGATGCTTGTGGGGGGATGATTGTTTAAGAAGTTCCACAGTAAGTTGAGTTTTAAACACCGTATCTTATGTGGAGCTCGAATTTGATCGGGATTCGAGTGAGTAGTGAGTCTTTGTAATTTGCAGCTCCACTGTGATGCTGCTTCTGTTAGCCTTCCTTATCCTTAGTCTGGGTGTTGAAGAAATTTGTCTTCTCTCAGTTGGCTAAAGAAATATTCATCGTAGATAGTGCTTTATCATTTATTTAGTAGTCCATTAAAGGGGTTATCAATGAGCTGTTATGATCTTGAAGCTCACAAGCCAGCTTGTTGATTTTTCATCAAACAAGCTTCTTATGGTTGGTTCGAACCTAGTTGATCACCAGCCCAAAGATCAGAGCTTGAATTTATTTTCAAGCCAAACTAAACACAAAGTGGGATCTGCATGAAGTGGGACAGGATCATATTTAGATAGTATAATATAGATTATGTTATATATATTTGTCCATGTGGGGGTGTGGGCACGTAGTGATAAGTATAAACCATCACAACATAAATGATTTATATTGGAAGGATAAAATGGTAGAGCCAACCCATATAGGCATTGAAGGCTTACAATTTGATTTTAATTTTAATTTGTTGCAGAAATAAGTGGTGCTTTAACTTTGTGAAGTTACTTAAATTTTGCCATTTTATATGGTTAAGTTTTTGATTTTAATTATTTTGTAGTATCTTCAATTTTCATGAATCTCCTTTCAATTCTGCAATCTAGGTATATATCATTATTTGTATTGAAAATTAAGGGAAGGAAAAACAAGCCTGAATTTGGATTTAATGTGGCTCTGTCAAATCATGCATTTATTTCAAACTGTGACTAAGCTTTGAGATATGAGATTAGAAGCCCGTATCAGGGCAGCCTGAGTGTGTGATTTAGTTGAGAAAGATGACAACCAGTAAAAAACTCGGTAGCTTCACTCTTAAGTCTAAAGTTATAATGCATGTTTTAGTAAGGGTGGTTTGGATTTTTGTTTCAAGGGTCACATGAAAAAAAGAGGAATTTCCCCTGAAGTGAGCATTAATATGGTAGTTCAAAGGGTGGGGCCTACAGCATGGGAGGCTACATTAATCTCGCAATGCTGATAGTGTTAGCGTAGAGTTTGGTCTGTTTGCAGGCTTAATTGGAATGGTATAAGTTCTTAAAGAGTTGCAAATATGGAAACTAAAATGATAAGACAAATTTACATAACTTATGTCAAGTTTTTATCTATGCTTATTTTAATATAAACATTTTAGGTATTTCAGTGGCTCTTTTAGTGCCATTTGATTTGCAGCCTCTCGTAAAGTCAGGATACTTAGTTAAGAACTTGCTTTGTTATAATTCTCATAGAATAAGTTGATGATGCATATGTCTTGTTGAATCTGCTTCAGAAGATTTAAAAATGCCGGAGGTATTTCATTTGTCTGTTTTCACTCTCCTCGAGATCATTTTCTCAACATCCTTTTCATTCTACTTATCAAAGTCTTAAGAACTATAATTGTACGTGGACTATTGTGTCTGAGTTTGTAGTTTTAGCCAAACTAGGAGCATAGCGGTAGTTGACTGAGCAGTGAAATTGCTAATGATGCCCAGATAATGATGCACCGATACTACCTGCCTAACCATTGGTCTGAGTAGCAACACAGTGCTAATTTTTGAGCCCCTATTTGAACATAGGAATTTGATAGATGATTCCTCCCCCTACCCATCTCTCCTCTCTCCCTTTCCCTCTGAGAATGCACTTTCCCCCTTATCTTGATCTAATTTTGAGCTGAATGAGCAGTACCTTCTCTTGGGTGGATGCCCATGTATTGGAGTAGGAAGAATTGTTTCAGAGGCAAAACTCTTACTGATTACCTGCTTCTAGTGCGATAGCAAATGCAGGCAAAGCCTTTGTTTATTAGATATGGTCCCAAACCTGATTAATCCATGATGACTTCTGTTCTATATGACATGATATCAATCTTTTGGATAAGGAGCTTCTGGTGTAAATTGTAATAAATTTTCCAATTCAACATTTCTATCCTATTAGATCTCTTCATTCATGTTCATTGCTCTAAAGACCCAAATAGCCCGCCTAAGCTCCAGGTGTCTCTTAGGTGCCCCAACTTTTGCCAAATTGTTACCACCTACACCCTTGTCTTCTGCCTATGTAGTGCCTTTTAGAACATTTGATCATGTTAGATTGTTTTAATCTTTTTTCCTGTTGATTTGCAGTGTAAAGATCATAGTTTAATTTTTACATAATCTTCTTGCTGGTAACTTAGGTTATAAATACAGAACCATGAAGTCCCTCATATGTTGTACTGTGTCTTTTTTTTTTTTGTTTACCAGCTAATCAATTATTCCCTTCTGCTAATTATCAATTCTATGATAAATTGGAGACTAAATCTTTTGATGTATTTTTCCCAATTCCTATGTTGTCCTTTTAACTGGAGAACAGACTTTGGTAACCAAAGTTTTGTGATGCCAGTTTTGTACTGAATGCTGAACTGAGCTACTTCGATTAGGGGGGGAAAAAGTCAAAACGCTGAATAAAGTTTTGTTAGTTGATTGTACCCAAATATTTCAGTCATTTTTACAGAATTTTGAATACTGCTGGCTACTTGTGTTAAATTTCTTGTATGGATAGCACTGAAGTTGTCTGGTATTTCTTTTTGTGCATGCTTTCCTATATATACCTGTGCGACGATCTCTTGTATTCAGCGTTAGGGTGGAAACATTTCCTTGTTCAAGTTTCCGGAACACACGTTTTCATCTTATAAGTCTTGACAGTTTGTTTTTGCAGGGATTGAACTCGATGATGATGAGCTTGCTAGTTTTGTTGAACATGTTGATAAAGACAATAATGGAATTATTACCTTCGAGGAGTGGAGAGATTTTCTGCTGCTCTATCCACACGAGGCCACTATAGAAAACATCTACCGGTATTGGGAAAGGGTATATCTTGTAGATATTGGTGAGCATGCAGTGATACCTGAAGGCATCAGCAAACATGTTCATGCGACAAAATATTTAATCGCAGGTGGTGTTGCTGGAGCAGCTTCTCGAACTGCAACAGCACCTCTTGACCGTCTAAAGGTGATTTTACAAGTTCAGACTACACACGCTTCCATTATTCCTGCTATTAAAAGAATATGGAAGGAAAGTGGCCCATTAGGTTTCTTCCGAGGTAATGGAATAAATGTGGTGAAGGTTGCACCTGAAAGTGCCATCAAGTTTTACACTTACGAAAAGTTGAAAAATGTTATTGGAGATGATGGCAATATTGGAACTGCGGGCCGACTTGTATCCGGTGGATTGGCTGGAGCAGTGGCACAAACTGCGATTTATCCAATGGATCTTGTTAAAACTCGGTTACAAACACATGTTTGTGAAAGAGGGAATATTCCGAATCTAGGTAAATTATCTAAAGATATATGGGTTCAGGAGGGACCTCGAGCCTTTTACCGAGGGTTAGTACCATCCCTTCTTGGGATTATACCTTATGCAGGCATCGACTTAGCTGCCTATGAGACCTTGAAAGACATGTCCAGAAAATATATTCTTCATGATGGTGGTATGGTGTAGATACATCTTGATTTCTGCTTACTTATTCCGTTGTTTAATCTTTATATTTCATCAACTGGTATCGTGTTACTGGAAAATTTATATGCATTGATATCATGCAGAACCTGGTCCTCTTATACAACTGAGTTGTGGTACGATTTCAGGATCCCTTGGAGCAACATGTGTTTACCCATTGCAGGTGGTAAGAACAAGGTAACTGGTAGATTTGACCATTTCTACTTGTTATTTAACGGAAAATTACAAAGTTGTCCTTCAACTAAGGAGAGGTGGCCCTTTTGGGAAATTTGCATGTGACCCATTTACTTGACTTTGAGATTGTGGTTAAATCAAGGGTTCCAAAAAGAATTTGGCATTTCAACATAGTTTGCCCTCAAATTGCTAGTGCGAGCTCATGTATTTACTGACGAAAAATGCCACCCTTAATTACATGACACTTTCCTGGTTATTTATTGTGGAAAAAAGTGCTTCTATGTTATTATATATAGTTCTTGGTCTGATATTATCATGTACTAATAAGAGTTGTTTTCCAGAATGCAAGCTCAATGTAGGAATAAAGATGCTGCATATAGTAGTATGTCAGATGTATTCTGGAGAACATATCGTCATGAGGGTATTCGAGGTTTCTATAAAGGGCTCTTCCCTAATCTTCTTAAAGTTGTACCAGCAGCAAGCATCACATATCTAGTCTATGAAGCCATGAAAAAGAGTCTAGATCTGGATTAGCAGGTACGCATGCTCAATTCTTGATGAATTCCGAGCCTGTGAGATGATGATGACAATGAGGAATGTAGGTGAATAAGATTGTTGATTCTGATGATCATTCTTGGAGTTGGGAGTTATACATTAGATTTTGATTGGCCCTTTGGATAGCTATACGAGATCCATGGGGATCGACCGACTAACTGCTTTCAGACATACCAATGTGTATGGATATGTCTATGTTTTGAGTAATACTAGGTCATTGTTGTAGGCTTTTTTGCCACACTATGCACAACAAAACCCCATTTTCCGGAACTAATCATTTTTGCCGTATCGTTGATAATACGTACAAAATTTTTCATATATGCCTGCTTTGTTCATATCACGATATTCCAAATCCCACCCCCAAATCACACTACGATATGTTATCCTCGTTTATTACACTTTCCATTAGACTACTCCATTTTTAAATATCTCAACACTTTCCATGAAATAACTCTTACTACTTTATTGTCTGCATGTCCCCTTTGCTTTTTTAACTTTGATATTGAATGGTTGGAAATAGACCAATGCGTTGGTTATTTGAAACCCGATACAGTATAAAGTTGTTTGAATGTGACTCATTCAAATAAAACTCAACACTCGAATCTAATATAAGAGAATTTCTTGTATGGCTGTAAAATATAAAACTAATGGTTTAGTATGTGTTTCCATATTCTTAGTCATGATAAATATGTAAATGTTTAGCTGTAGTTATTTGTCATAATTAAATATAAATATTAGATAATAAATCATTTTTCAGAAATATATAATTTATTTTGTTAACTGATAATATACTTAATGATTAATATTTACTAAATTTGTTGGCATCAAATCTAGCACAAACAAACTTATAAATCATGAATGTATTCTATAAATTAAGTTGGATCGGTACTCCATTTCTAGTTACGAGGCCTAAATTTCAATCACGTATACCATGTTAACTAAGTAAGAATATAATGCACCGATTAATCGAAAGAACCCTTCACTAAAAAACACAGTCATATATATGTATGTGTGTGTTTAAAAGAAAGAGAAAAAAAGAAAAGTTGTAACGTGAATACTATGTAACCATGCACCACGTCACAATGCAATAAAGCTTAGTATTGTCTGCAAGAGAGAATGAAAAGCTAATTAATATAAGTAAATTAATCCCTCAATTTGTACTATCCCCAATTTTCCTTGATCCTCATATGATATATCCCACTCTTTCCTATTGATTATATCGTTAATTTCTTAGCAACCAACCATATTTTTCGACGGATCTTGCTAAATTAACAAGGATCATTATAACTCTCCACATACATTTTTATTTCACTTCTATATATAAACTACCACCATCCTTCAATCCTCTTAACCAATCTATTACATACGTCTTACCCTTTCATTTCTTTTTATCTCGACTTATGATGCTACAACTTACTGGTAGAATGATAAGAAACGACATTTCTGCAAAGAAAACCGTCTTTCTCTGAGCTCTCTCCCTCAATGGCTCATTCGATCAACTTTATTAGTATATTAGTAATGTGCTTTGAAAGGGGGAGCCATTGAGATGTAAGAGTTCAGAAAATGACCGTTTTTCTTGATATTCTGATCAATGAAGCTTTTTATTAATTTGCAGATAGGTAAGTTTGTCTACTAAATGGGTTTTTCTTTTTTTATAATCATATATTTCAGAATTTTAAGTTCTCGAAAAAAACTTATGATAAATTTGTTAGATATCTAATCACGTTGCTTAATTTCACCTTCAAACTATACAATGCTTGACACCAAGAATGTCTATTATGCTACTAATAATCTTGGATGATTGTTGTGTAGATAGGCTGAGTAATTTCATGCATGAGTGTTAGAGGTTTAGCAACGGGCCTTTAATAACAGTTGAGAAAAGCGTTTGGTTTACAGTGTTTTAAAAGAGAAAAAAATCGCATTTGAGGTTTGAACTAAAAGTGCTATTTCACTTGAAGAATCGCAAAAGTGAATATGGCGAGCTCAATTGTGATTGGCTGGGAAGAGTCGCCAGTTCACTAATAAAGTCGTGTTTTTACTTGGAATGGCGGTTGGGATATCAAACCTTCGACGAATAAGATGGTGACACATGGCGTCGGTTAAATCTGTTACCTTGGATCATGGGCTGGGCAACGGCTAGTTCAAGAATGCAGATCAGATTTGCGAGGCTGAATTCAACTGGGCTTAACTCACTCGTTTCTCATTCATTCTTTGTAATTCCTTTTGCATTGTTTAGTCTATATATAGGCCTTTCATTAGAGATAGAAAGATCATCACCTTGTAAAGTTTAGAGAGAGAAAACAAAGAGAGAAAGCAGCCGAGAGTGCTTAGTTGAGTGTGTTGTAATTGTAATCGTTTTCTTGTTTTGCTGAGTAAGAGAAATCCCCACCCCGTTGTTCCCGTGGAGTAGGCTTACGCCAAACCACGTAAATCATCGTGTGCTGTTTGTTCTCTTGTTGGTTCGATTGATTGGATCACATTGAGATAGATTCAATTTAGGGTTTTCCGGTTTCTTGGGAACTTGTTTGTTCGATTCTTGATGGATTGCAGGGTCTAATCTTGACAAGTGGCGCCGTCTGTGGGAAGATGCAATCTCCAAGAATGTCTACTACACGTTTTGATGTGGAGAAGTTCAATGGAAAGGGGGACTTTGGTCTTTGGCGCATCAAAGTTCGAGCTCTACTTATGCAGCAAGGGCTGGGATGGCCTTGCAGGGAGCACAAGCATTTCCTGAATCTATGAAGGAAGAAGATAAACTGCAAATCATGGAGAAGGCACATAACACATTGATTTTCTTCTTGGGAGACAAAGTCTTGAGGGAGGTGTCTAAGGAAATCACCGCACAAGCAGTGTGGGAAAGGTTAGCTTCTCTATATCAGGTGAAATCTTTAGCCAATAGGCTCTATATAAAGAAAAGACTATATTCCTATAAGATGGCTAAAGATAAACCTGTAGCTGATCAAATTGAAGAGTTTTGTAAAATCTTGGATGACCTTGAAGATGTTGAGGTATCCCTGGTAGAAGAGGATAAGGCTCTCATGCTTCTAGGCTCTTTACCAAAATCTTTTGAAAATTCATTGCTTTATGGTAGACAATTAGCTCTCACCCTTGATGATGTTATGACTGCTTTGAGAACTAATGAATTGTCAAAGACAAATGATATCAAGACAAGAAACTCAGGAGAAGGCTTGATGGTGAAACATAACCATAAGAAACAATTCAAGAAAGGTGGTAAATCTCAGCTTAAGAAGGAAGCAAATTAGACATAAGAACATAAAGAAGACATTGAGAAGCAAATGTATTTTCACTGTCACAAGCCAGGGCACTTCAAGAAGGATTGTTTGAAGTTCAAGAAGCTTAAGCGCCAAAGTCAAGGAAATCAATCCCAGAAACAGGTAAATCAGGTGAGCCAATCTTCTGAGCCTTCTACTCCTAATTCAGGCTATGAGTCTGCAGATGTATTGGCAGTCACTACTAAGGGGACTGAGGGGGAATGGGTGTTAGACTCAGGGTGCTCCTTCCATATGAGTCCTATTAAAGAATGGTTTGATCAGTTGAACTTAAGGGATGAAAGATTGGTTATGCTAGGCAACAATCAAACCTGCAGGGTGGTAGGTGTTGGCTCAATCCCTCTCAGAATGCATGATGGAGTTGTGAGGATCCTATCCAATGTCAGATATGTCCCTGATTTGAAGAGGAATTTGATCTCCCTTAGGATGCTAGACTCACAAGGCTACACTTTTAAATCTAAGAAAGGACAGATGAAGATCACAAGGGGATCAATGGTGGTCATGAAGGGTAGCAAAAGGAATGAACTCTACTACTTGGATGGACATACTGCAGTTGATCATGCTCATTCAGTAAAAGAGATGGATCAAACAAATTTATGGCACAAAAGATTGGGCCATATCAGTGAGAGAGGATTGCTGGAACTTCATAAACAAAAAGTCTTTGGGAATGATAAAATCACTACTTTAGAGACCTGTGAGTACTGCATTTTAGGAAAGTCAAAGAGATTGAGTTTTAGAAGTGGCACACACACTACACAGGGTATTCTTGATTATGTTCATTCAGACCTATGGGGGCCAGCTCCTACTCAAACAAGAAATGGGGGAAGATACTTCATGTCCTTCATTGATGACTTCTCAAGGAAAGTTTGGGTTGTAATCCTCAAATCCAAGGATGAAACATTTCAGAAGTTCAGAGAATGGTTAGCAGAAGTAGAGAACTCCACTGGCAAGAAGCTAAAGTGCCTCAAGATTGATAATGGCTTAGAGTATACCTCAGACCAATTCAATTCTTACTGTAAAGAAAGGGGGATCAAGAGGCACATGACTGTGTCATCCACTCCTCAGCAAAATGGCTTGGCAGAAAGGATGAATCAAACACTCCTTAACAAAGTGAGATGTATGTTGCTAAGCTCTGGTCTATCAAAGGGTTTTTGGGGGAAAACAGTCACCACAACTGCATACTTAGTTAATAGAAGCCCCTCCACAGCAGTTTAGTTCAAGACTCCTGAGGAAGTATGGGGAGGACACCCAGCTAACTAGTCTCAGCTTAGGATCTTTGGCAGTCAAGCTTATGCACACATAAAGCAGAATAAGCTTCAAGCTAGAGCTCTAAAGTGTGTGTTCCTAGGCTATCCTAAAGGAACTAAAGGCTACATATTATGGTGCTATGAGAATGACTATCAAAAGTGTCTCATTAGCAGGGATGTCACCTTTGATGAAACTAAGATGCCTTTAAAGTAAGAAGAGACACAACAAAAGTCACCTTCTGAAGCAGCAAAGCCACACCTTGAGGTGGAGACTACTCGGGAACATGATCAAAATCAAGGAGATCAGTTAAATCAATAGGATGATGCACACTCAGGTTCAGAATCTGAGAATGATCAAGCTACTGAAGAAGGGAATAATGTAGGAAATTATCTCCTAGTAAGAGACAAAGCCAGGAGAAATATCAGACCTCCTGAGAGATTTGGTTATGCAGATAATGTGTTCTTTGCTTTGCTCACAGCTCAGGATCTGGACACTGAAGAACCAAGAGATTATAAAGAAGCTGTCACTTGTAAGCAAAAAGACAAGTGGTTGATTGCTATTCAGGATGAATTGAATTCTCTGAAGAAGAATGCTACCTGGAACATTGTCTGCAAACCTAAGAACAAGAAGCTGGTAGGCTGTAAGTGGATCCAGGAAGAAATCAGAGTCTACTCCAGGAGGTGACATCAGATTCAAGGCCAGGCTAGTGGCTAAAGGTTTTACACAGAAGGAAGGTGTGGACTACAATGAAATATTCTCTCCAGTGGTTAAACACAGCTCTATAAGAGTTCTCCTTGCTATGGTAGCTCAGTTTGGGATGTTTTTACATCAAATAGATGTTACCACTGCCTTTCTGCATGGTGATTTGAAAGAAACCATCTACATGAGAGTTCCAGAAGGATTGCAGGTGGAAAACAAGGAGGAAAAGGCCTACATGTTAAATAAGTCTCTCTATGGTTTGAAGCAAAGTCCAAGACAGTGGTATTTGAGGTTTGATAAGTTTATACATGAGATCAAGTTCCACAGAAGTAAATTTGACCACTGTGTGTATTTCAAGCATTCTAGAGATTGTCATACCTATTTACTATTGTATGTGGATGTCATGTTGATAGCAAGCACTGAGAAGGCAGGGATTGATCAGATTAAAGACAGATTGAAATCAAAATTTGAGATGAAGGATCTTGGTCTAGCCAGGAAGATGCTGGGAATGGAAATTGTAAGGAAGGATGAGAAGGGTCCTATTGAGTTAAATCAGATTGAGTATCTTAAGAAGGTTCTCATAAGGTATCAAATGAATCAAGCCAAGGATTCTTCCATCCCAAGGCAACCTCAGTTGAAGCTCAGCAAGACACAGTGTCCACAGAATCAGAAGGAGGCAGATGAGATGAGCAAAATTCCCTATGCCAATGCTGTAGGAAGCATCATGTATGCTATGGTCTGCTGCAGACCAGATCTTGCTCAAGGTATGAGTTTGGTAAGTAGATATATGGCTAATCCAGGTGATGTGTAGAAAAATATGAATTATTGGACTCATTATTCTATGGTTCTAATTGCAGTTTGTGTGTTGGCACATATTATTTTTCTACACATTTTGATTATTTTGTCAAAGAACCCCAAATCTCCACTTCTCTTGTTATATGCAGCAATTTAGGAAAAAAAGATGGAAACAAGGAATGAAGACCGGAGTTGCAAGAAGGCAAACATTGGGTACAATATTTCCACATTGGGTGATCCAATGTGTGAGAATTGAGCCCAACAAAAGCCCAATCCAGTTGCCGAGAAGAAATTAGCCCAGCCTATAACACTCATATCTATAGAAGCTGCGAATTAGGAGCAACAGAAAAGGAAAACGCACATTGGATTGGAAGCAGAAAAGGGAAGTGCACGTCAAGCTGGAGGATTGGAGGAGGATAATTGAAAAAAGTCAACTGGGATCAAAGCAGAAAAATGAGCAGTTTTTGGGAACCGAGAGTGCAGAGAGGTGCAAAGAGAGAAAAACAATTTTCCAGAAACAATTTCTTAGTTTTTCATACAAAATTCCATAGGAGAGAAACATGTTTGTGAATCCTAAGATGTTTGGCTAATTTTCTTACGCTAGTTCGAAGGGATGTTGATCCGATATTCTTGATTTACTTTGGATGATTAGTAACATTTTCTTTATTTCTATCTCTTGATTGATTTGTGTTGCTTGATTAGTTACCTTATGATATTGCATGATATGATTTAACAGGGTCCGTTAGATCGGATTATTGTAATATCTATTGCTAGAATATAAACCGTAATCCGTAATTGTTACGAATTTATATTCCCTAGTAGCAAGAAATGTTGGAATCGTTAGGGGCAACACATTTCTAGATTACCTGAATCGAGCTTATGAATTTGGGGTCTAGCTTGTCCTATCGTCTTAGGGATCAATGCATTCGTCACATTAAATCTGGAGGTCGTACCTACTGGGTTGTCTGATTGAATAGGGTCTGTTGAAGAACTTGTTTTAATAGACTAAACGTAAGGGGCGATCCGGGTTGGCAGAGCTTATTGCTAATCTAGGGGCAAGGGTTGAGAGATAGATTGAGAGAAGTGTTGCTAATTGGTTCATAAGATCAAGCATAGAAGGTGAAACTGAACTGAGAACTAGTGCTCGTTTATTGTTTGATTATCCTTTGTTTAATTGTTTTCTTATTACTTGATTATCTAGTTTGTTAATTTCTTGGTTCGTCTGCATAATTATCAACCATCCCCTCTTTTATCTTGTTAACACCATTGGACTTAATTAATTTTCCCGTTCCCTGTGGGATCGACCCTTATTTGTCATTTCTACAAATTAGTGATGGTAAAAAGGTTCATTTAATTTGACGTGCCTCGACAGCACGACCAAATTTTGGCACCGTTGCCGGGGAACGGTGTGAAATCAATCGAGACAGTGATGTTAATTTTTGTTTTATCTTTGTATTGTTTTGTTTTCTCTGTCTCTGGTATCTACACATCTGTTTAAAAATTTATACATTGGGTAATCAAGTGTCTATATCTAAATTACTGATTGTGAGTCTGTTTCTCTTTTTCAGTAGCAGTGGATGATCACTCGCTCTTGTAGGAGACTTGATTTTGAATACTATCCCGAGATCACTAAGCGAGATAGAGAACTAAGAAGACAAGCTAAGAGAAATAAGGAGGCATTGAGATTATCATCCCCTTCTGAACCAAGTGAAATAGAGAGTGAGGAAGAAGTCATCATGGCAGGGGAGAACAACCAAACACTGAAACAACTTGTTAATCCAGAGCTAGCCCAAGAACCACTTTGCATAGTGTTTCCTGCTCTTGCTAATAATACTACATTTGAGTTGAAATCTGGATTAATTCATTTGTTACCCTCTTTTCATGGTTTTGCAGGTGATGACCCATTCAAGCACTTGAAAGAATTCCACATTGTGTGCTCGAGTATGAAACCGACAACAGTAACTGAGGAACAAATAAAGTTGCGAGCTTTTCCCTTCTCATTGAAAGATGCAGCAATGGATTGGCTTTACTATTTACCACCAGGATCCATTACTATGTGGACCGAAATGGAAAGGGAATTTCTTCAGAAATATTTCCCTGCATCCCGAGCAGTAAACATAAGAAAGGAGATTTGTGGGGTGCGACAGTTGAGTGGAGAGACACTTTATGAGTATTGGGAGAGATACAAGAAACTAATTGCAAGCTGCCCCCATCATCAAATCAGTGAGCAGCTGCTTATTCAATACTTTTATGAAGGTCTATCGCTCATGGATCGTAATATGATCGATGCGGCTAGTGGAGGTGCCCTTGTTAATAAGACTCCATCAAAAGCCAAAACTTTAATTTCAAACATGGCAGCAAACTCACAGCAATTTGGCAACCGAGGAAGATCAGTTGAGTCAGCCAAAGAGATTAGTGATTCTTCATTGACAGATAAATTGGATGAACTCACTTCTTTCGTGAGGAAACTTGCGACAGAGGGAATTCCACAAGTGAAGGTGTGTCGAATTTGTGCAACCACAGATCATACCACTGATGATTGTAGGATAATATTGGATGAAATCGAGGCACATGCAAATGCAGTGGGTGTTGGGAACTTTCAAGGCCGCAAATATGATCCTTATTCCAACTCCTATAATCCGGGATGGCGTGATCATCTTAACTTCAAGTGGGGGAATCAGCAAAATCCACACCAAGCTGAGCAGAATCGGCCACCACCATTTCAGAGAGGGCAATTTTTTCAAAAACAACACCCTGAACAGAGCTCCCAACCAACATTGGAGGATATAATGAAGACGCTGGCCACTAACGCTGTTCAGTTTCAAAAGGATACTCAGTTTAGTATCAAGAATCTTGAAAATCAAGTTAGTCAAATGGCGACGACTCTTAGTCGTATTGAGACACAGAATAGTGGAGAACTACCTTCACAATCTGAGATTAACCCCCGAAATGTGAGTGCTATCACTTTGAGGAGTGGAAAACAGCTAGTTCAGTCTGAAAAAGTCGAAGAAACAATTGAACAGGGAAGTGAGGATGGGAACAGCAAGAAGGTGCACATTGTGTCACCTAATGTGCAATTGAACATTGGATCATCGAATGCAGGCAGTCACATTATGGCATCCAATGTTGAAGACCACATTATCTCCTCCAATGACCAAGGACACATTAAGTTATCTGATGCTCCATTGCAAACTGAACAACAGCAAGCTTGTAGTGAACCACCACAAAAATCCGACTGTCCTGAAAAGATAAGTCCATCCAAGTTTAATTCCAGTAAAACTAACCCCTTACCTTTCCCTTGCAGGATTGCAAAGAAGCTAGTGGGTGACAAAGAAAGACAAACTCTTGACATCTTCAGAAAGGTGGAGCTCAATATACCACTGCTTGATGCAATTCAACAAATCCCTAGCTATGCAAAATTCCTCAAAGATCTTTGCACGAACAAGAGCAAATTAAAGGGGAATGAAAAAGTAATGATAGGGGAGAATGTCTCAGCCATTTTTCAAAAGAAGTTGCCACCAAAGAGAAATGATCCAGGTATGTTTGTCATTCCTTGTCGGATTGGGAACCATAAAGTTGAACGTGCTATGCTAGATTTAGGAGCATCAATAAACGTGATACCGCGATCTATTTATGCCTCCCTAAATCTGGGACCGCTAAAAGAAACTGGTGTAGTAATCCAATTAGCGGATCGTAGCAGTGCTTACCCCGATGGGGTGGTGGAAGATGTACTTGTGCAAGTCAATGACCTAGTGTTCCCAGCTGATTTCTATGTTTTAGATATGAACAGTGACATGTCAAATCCCACACCTATTTTGCTAGGGAGACCGTTTTTAAACACCTCCCAAGCAAAAATAGATGTTCGTAAGGGTTCTCTCACGACGGAATTTGATGGTCAAGTCATTAAGTTCAATATCTATGAAGCAATGAGATTTCCTAATGATATGAACTCTGTTTTTGCAATAAATACTACTGACTCTCTTGTTCAGAAGTATTTTGAGTTAAATTGTAGGGAAGATTTGGAGGTTGTGCTCACCTAAAGAATGGAGTCGGTTGATGATGAGATTCTTCAAACTAAAACGGGGTTGATGGAAAGTGTTGATGATCTATCAAAGACAAAGCCGATTAGATCAAGACAGGGTGTGAATTTCATCAAGTTGTCTGATTCGTCGTACTCAAAAATTCACCCCTCCACCATACAAGCACCGAACTTGATCTCAAATCACTTCCTAGTCACCTGAAGTATATGTATCTGGAAAAAAATGACACCTTGCCTGTGATTGTCTCGGCAAAGTTGACATCAAGTCAAGAAGCATCTCTAATTTCAGTACTTCAAAACTACAAAGAAGCCATTGGTTGAACAATAGCTGATATAAAAGGGATCAGTCCTTCCTTGTGTATGCATCGATTTTGTTGGAGGATGATGCCAAACCCACCAGGGAAGCGCAACGACGCTTGAATCCTCCGATGATGGAAGTAGTAAAAAAAGAGATTCTAAAACTTCTTGATGTAGGAATGATATACCCAATCTCTGATAGCAAATGGATCAGTCCTACCCAAGTAGTTCCTAAAAAGTCAGGAGTTACTGTAGTTGAGAATCATGCCGGAGAGTTAGTTCCTACTCGGATGCAAACGGGATGGCGAGTTTGTATAGATTACCGTAAGCTTAATGCGGTAACTCGGAAAGATCATTTTCCTCTCCCCTTCATAGATCAGATGCTTGAGAGGCTTGCAGGTCATTCTTATTACTGTTTTTTAGATGGATTTTCAGGTTATTTCCAGATTCCTATAGCTTCTGAGGATCAAGAGAAGACGACGTTCACTTGTCCATTTGGAACGTTTGCTTACCGAAGAATGCCTTTTGGACTCTGTAATGCCCCATCCACCTTCCAAAGATGTATGGTAAGCATCTTTTCTGAGTATGTGGGTAATATCATTGAAGTTTTCATGGATGACTTTAGTGTTTATGGGGATTCATTTGAGCTTTGTCTGGAAAACCTTGTTATGATTTTGAAAAGATGTGTTGAATCCAACCTTGTTCTTAATTGGGAAAAATGTCAATTTATGGTGGATCAAGGCATAGTCTTAGGCCATATTGTCTCTGTTAAAGGAATCGAGGTTGATAAATCAAAGATCGATATTATTACTGCTTTGCCTTACCCCGCTACTGTGCGGGAGGTTCGTTCATTTCTTGGTCATGCAGGATTTTATCGAAGGTTTATCAAAGACTTTTCCAAAATAACATCTCCTCTATGCAAGCTGCTGCAATAGGATGTGGAATATAAGTTCACTAATGAGTGCAAGGAATCATTTGATACGCTAAAGAAGTTGCTCACAACCCCACCTGTTATTCAACCGCCGAATTGGAGCCATCCATTTGAAATCATATGTGACGCCAGTGATTATGCAGTGGGCTGTGTTGGGACAACGAGTGGGAAGGGCAGCACACGTGATTTACTATGCTTCGAGGACTTTGAACTTGGCTCAAATAAATTATTCCACAACTGAGAAAGAGTTGTTGGCTGTTGTGTTTGCTCTAGAAAAGTTTCGATCTTATCTCTTGGGATCTAAAGTTATAATTTTTTCTGATCATGCAGCCCTTCGATTTCTACTGGCAAAGAAAGAGGCAAAGCCGCTGTTGATTAGATGGATCCTTTTACTACAGGAGTTTGATTTGGAAATTAGAGACAAAAAGGGAGCTAAGAATTCTGTGGCTGATCACCTGAGTCGATTGGTACGAGAAGAGGATAACATGCCATTATCAGAGAGTTTCCCAGATGAACACTTGAATGTTGCATCAACATCTTGGTTGAGCCAGGGAACATTGGATGATAGAATGTCCCAGAAAACATTGGATCATCAAGTGTGCCAGATAGCATCAGATCATCAAGTGTGTAATTCTGCACCATGGTATGCTGACCTTGTTAATTTTATTGTTGGTCATGTGTTTCCTGCAGGAATGACTAAGGCGAGAAAAGATAAACTCAAGAGTGATGCCAAGTACTTCGTATGGGATGATCCATATTTATGGAAGCATTGCTCTAATCAAGTAATTAGAAGGTGTGTACCTGACTCTGAGTTTCACTCCATTCTAACATTCTGTCATTCTCTTGCATGTGGAGGACACTTTGGATCAAAGAGAACAGCTCATAAAGTCTTAGAGAGTGGATTTTACTGGCCATCCTTATTTAGAGATGCTCACCTCTTTTGCAAGACATGTGATAACTGTCAAAGGACTGGTAACATCTCCCAACGCAATGAAATGCCTCAACACCCAATAATGGTTTGTGAAATCTTTGACGTATGGGGCATGGATTTCATGGGACCATTTCTTCATCTTATGGCAATATTTATATCCTTCTCGCTGTTGATTATGTGTCTAAATGGGTGGAGGCTAAAGCCACCCGTACTAATGACTCCAAAGTTGTGGCAGGATTTGTGAAGTCAAACATTTTCTCCAGGTTTGGAATTCCAAGGGCCATCATCAGTGATCGAGGGACGCACTTCTGCAATAGGACCGTGGATGCTCTGTTAAAGAAGTATGCAGTTCAACATAAAGTGTCTACAGCTTATCACCCTCAAACAAGTGGCCAAGCGGAGACATCAAACAGAGAGATCAAGTCCATTCTGGAGAAGACAGTTCATCCTAGTCGTAAGGATTGGAGTTTAAGACTCGAAGATGCATTGTGGGCGTATCGAACTGCCTATAAGACACCGATTGGGATGTCTCCATACAGATTGATTTATGGCAAACCTTGCCACCTTCCTGTAGAACTTGAACATAAAGCTTTTTGGGCGATAAAGCGGTGCAACATGAATTTCGATGAAGCTGGTTTGCATAGGAAGTTGCAATTACAAGAACTTGAGGAGATAAGGAACGATGCATTTGAAATGCATTGATCTACAAGAAAAAAACAAAGGCATTCCATGATGCTCAAATTTTACGTAAAAACTTTGTTGTCGGAGCAAAAGTGCTACTTTATCACTCACGACTCAAATTATTTCCAGGGAAGTTGCGTTCTCGTTGGATTGGCCCCTTTGTTATTATTAACACTTTTCTCATGGTGCAGTCGTGATTCGAAGCTTGAAAACTGGCAAAGAATTCAAAGTGAATGGGCACTAACTTAAACCATACTTTGAAGGATTTCAAAATTTTGATGTGGACCGAGAAGATTTTGAGGATCCAACGACTAATTAGTCAAGGCATTTCGTCGTGCTACGACGCTAAATAAGGCGCTTTTTAGGAGGCAACCCATTCGGTTTTTTTTCTTTTCTCTTCTCTTTTGTTGTTATCTTTCTCTCTTCTCTATGTCCCTCTAAGTCTGACTTTTGCGTGTGTGCATCTTCATTTCCAGGTGGACCAGTTAACAATTGGATGAACCAAAGACATGGAATTAGTGGCAATTTCGAAACCTCTCAACAGGAAGCCCAAAAAGAAGCTCAAATAAGAGATAAGCTCAAATAGAGGTTTATTTGGAGGTGAACCCATAAGAATTTGAATTGGCCCAAGAGAATGAGGACCCAAGGAATATATTTGACAAACCCTCACCCTCATCACACGACCAAGTTCACTATTTCCTCTCCTAATTTCAAGTCTTTTGGACACACCTCTAATCCATTTCTTTCTCACCGCCATTAACATCATCTTACTGCACTCCATCTACACTTATCTCAAAACTTCTACTCAATTTCTGGCGCACCCATCTCTAATTCCAATATGGTGCGAACTCGTGGAGGCTCTACGAGTGGTCGTTCTGCTCAAACCCGAACAACTAGGTCGAATTCTTCCAACCGTCATGGTCTACAGTTCCGAAATCGTGAGCAAGAGGAGAAGTATAAGAATCTTTCCACACGACAGGTAAAACCCACTTGCTATCTTGACGAAGCTTTACTCGTACGGTTGGGGTTATTTGATGATGTGGTGAAATTGCTTGATGTTTTGGGTTGGAGAACTTTGATAACGGGAAATTGGCCGGTGTATGAGGATTTAACCTTGGAATTTCTAAGTTCTTTAATTGTTGAAAATGGGGATAACAAGGGGCTGAAATTTCGATTGGATGGGCAAGAATTTTTTTGGACTATGGATAGATTCAATGAGGCTCTCGATCTTCCAGTTGACACATCGGATGATCTCGTAATGACCAATAGTGAAGCTTGGGCTGAGATTACAATGGATGACAGCACTTATCGGGCCACTCGTTCACGCCCGGGTTCCATTCGTAATCCTATTCTTCGATACTTGCAGAGGTTGATGGCATCCAGCATATTTGGATGATCTACAAATAAGAATTTGGTGGAAAGTGTTGAGCTAAAACTGATTTGGGCAATGCTACATGAGAAAAGAGTTTCAACCACCCATTTCATCATTCGGCGCTTCGAGGCAGTGTTTGAATCATTGGGGGACATCTATATTGGTGGTTTTGTGACAGCTATAGCTTTGAGTGCTGAAATTTGTCTGGAAAATCGGAGACCAGATGCCAACCCTATCACTTTAGACCTCAACCTGTCTTAAAAAAATGAATGTGTTGGTTGGCGATAAAGACAAAGTAATGTGGAAGATCTCTGCCGATGCTATCATTGCACTGCCAAATCCTAAATTCACGTCCCTAGTGGGGGAATTGAATATCAAGATGTTGTACGACACATTCCCTCAGAATCCGGCACCCATAGTGCCCCCTCCGAGTACCTCAAATGGTGTCTCGGGTTCCAATCGTGAAATCAGCACGCAAGCACAGTTGCAGCGGATTGAAGAAAATCAGCGAATTCTAACGGGAAAAGTGGATGAAATCCTTCGCCTTCTGCGTTCTTCGCACCCTCCACCAGCTTGACCCGGTGATTTCTTTCCACTTTGTCTTTTCAATTTCATTCATTCCTTATGTGTTATTATTATTTTCTTTGCATTTGCTTGGGGACAAGCAATCTTTGAAAAAAGGGGGGGGGGGGATGGATCGAAAAGATGCAAAGTGTTTTGTTGTGCATTTATATGTTGGTTGGGCAATTATGCAAAGAGAATTGGATGGGAAATTTGCAATGATGATTTGAATATTATGTGGATACTTGTGGTGATTATTCTAGTGGGATTAGAGGAAATGCATGAGCTGAACTTGAGATTGCCGAGATATATGGTTAAAGATGCTGAATTTGCACTCGCTTATTTGCTATTTTATGAAAGACTGTACTGCATCTAAAATAGTACTTTGATTGGAAATTAATCCTTTGAGCTTGCTTGTATATTTGGCTTGCATTTTTAGTCTCCATCAACTATGGGTTTGAGTTACTTGCATTCTCTTGGCTGGAAATAAATCAAAGGGGTTAGGAGAAAAAAAAAATGGAGTTAAGTTGAAAATCATTGAGAAGAGAAAAGATGGTGGAAGGCGGAATCAGCTGCCTGTTCTTAGGGGTCCCGAGAAAATGTGAAACATATCTAAAAATATACATGGACCAACCTAAGAGTGGTGTGGAGCTGCCGATTCCACCACAAAAAAAAATCAGAAAAGAAAAGAAAAGGAGATAGATATGATTTAAAAAAAAAAAAAAAGAAAAACAGAGAACAAAATGAGGGTGAGTTGCTCATTCTAATTAGCTCAACCCATGGGAATTGAAATGACAAAGAGACTAGAATTTCAAGCTAGAGTATGAGTAGTTGAGGGTGATTGATGACCATTCATGGGAAATTTGGTTGTGGTATCTTTCATGCTTGCAAAGTGATTAGCCAAATTTAGTCTACTGCTTGTAGATTGAAAAGAAAGGATTTCATGCAAATTTTCTGTCCTATTATGAAGAGTCCCATAGTTGAACATGCCTGAGCAAAAATATTTCCCTCATTCCAAAAGTCTTTTGTGCATATAATAATGTTTGCTGGGGACAAGCAAAGGTTCAAGCTGGGGGGATTTTGATGTGTAGAAAAATATGAATTATTGGACTCATTATTCTATGGTTCTAATTGCATTTTGTGTGTTGGCACATATTATTTTTCTACACATTTTGATTATTTTGTCAAAGAACCCCAAATCTCCATTTCTCTTGTTATATGCAGCAATTTAGGAAAAAAAGATAGAAACAAGGAATGAAGACCGGAGTTGCAAGAAGGCAAACATTGGGTACAATATTTCCACATTGGGTGATCCAATGTGTGAGAATTGAGCCCAACAAAAGCCCAATCCAGTTGCCGAGAAGAAATTAGCCCAGCCTATAACACTCATATCTATAGAAGCTGCTAATTAGGAGGAACAGAAAAGGAAAACGCACATTGGATTGGAAGCAGAAAAGGGAAGTGCACGTCAAGCTGGAGGATTGGAGGAGGATAATTGAAAAAAGTCAACTGGGATCAAAGCAGAAAAATGAGCAGTTTTTGGGAACCGAGAGTGCAGAGAGGTGCAAAGAGAGAAAAACAATTTTTCAGAAACAATTTCTTAGTTTTTCATACAAAATTCCATGGAGAGAAACATGTTTGTGAATCCTAAGATGTTTGGCTAATTTTCTTACGCTAGTTCGAAGGGATGTTGATCCGATATTCTTGATTTACTTTGGATGATTAGTAACATTTTCTTTATTTCTATCTCTTGATTGATTTGTGTTGCTTGATTAGTTACCTTATGATATTGCATGATATGATTTAACAGGGTCCGTTAGATCGGATTATTGTAATATCTATTGCTAGAATATAAACCGTAATCCGTAATTGTTACGAATTTATATTCCCAGTAGCAAGAAATGTTGGAATCGTTAGGGGCAACACATTTCTAGATTACCTGAATCGAGCTTATGAATTTGGGGTCTAGCTTGTCCTATCGTCTTAGGGATCAATGCATTCGTCACATTAAATCTGGAGGTCGTACCTACTGGGTTGTCTGATTGAATAGGGTCTGTTGAAGAGCTTGTTTTAATAGACTAAACGTAAGGGGCGGTCCGGGTTGGCAGAGCTTATTGCTAATCTAGGGGCAAGGGTTGAGAGATAGATTGAGAGAAGTGTTGCTAATTGGTTCATAAGATCAAGAATAGAAGGTGAAACTGAACTGAGAACTAGTGCTCGTTTATTGTTTGATTATCCTTTGTTTAATTGTTTTCTTATTACTTGATTATCTAGTTTGTTAATTTCTTGGTTCGTTTGCATAATTATCAACCATCCCCCCTTTTATCTTGTTAACACCATTGAGCTTAATTGATTTTTCCGTTCCCTATGGGATCGACCCTTATTTGTCATTTCTACAAATTAGTGAAGGTAAAAAGGTTCATTTAATTTGGCGTGCCTCGACAGCACGGCCACCAGGCAAGGAACATTGGAATGCTGTGAAGTATTTGCTCAGGTACATATGTGGCTCTCTGAATAAGGGTTTGATCTTTAGTGGAAAGAGATGTACAGATGATCCAGTAGTAGGGTATGTTGATGTTGATTATGCATCAAACATGGATACAAGGAAATCTACCACTGGCTATGTATTTACCCTATTTGGTACTGCTATTAATTGGAGATCTACTCAACAATCAGTAGTGGCATTATCATCTACTGAATTGGAATTTGTTGCTCTCACTGATGCAGCAAAGGAAGCAGTATGGCTAAGAGGTATACTTGAAGAGTTTGGTTTAAAGCAAGCAAGTGTGACTGTTAATTGTGACAATTCAAGTGCAATTCACTTAGCCAAACATCAAGAGCTACATGAAAAGACAAAACACATTGATGTCAGGCTATTCTTTATCAGGGATTTGGTGGAGAAACATGTGATTAAGGTGAAGAAGATTCCCATAGAAATGAATCCAGCTGATGCATTAACCAAAGGTGTTCCTCCTGCAAAGTTTCAGCTTTGTATGGATTTGATTGGGTTGAGAGAAAAGCCTTCCACTAACATAACCTAAGCTACAATGTTCTGAGCATGAAGCTTGCTCAGCCTAAGGTGGAGATTTGTGAAGATAGGCTGAGTAATTTCATGCATGAGTGTTAGAGGTTTAGCAACGAGCCTTTAACAACAGTTGAGAAAAGCATTGTGGTTTACAGTGTTCTAAAAGATAAGAAAATCGCATTTGAGGTTTGAACTAAAAGTGCTATTTCACTTAAAGAATCGCAAAAGTGAATATGGCGAGCTCAATTGTGATTGGTTGGGAAGAGTCGCCAGTTCACTAATAAAGTCGTGTTTTTACTTTGAATGGCGGTTGGGATATCAAACCTTCGGTGAATAAGATGGTGACACATGGCGTCGGTTAAATCTGTTACCTTGGATCATGGGCTAGGCAACGGCTAGTTCAAGAATGCAGATCAAATTTGCGAGGCTAAATTCAACTGGGCTTAACTCACTCGTTTCTCATTCATTCTTTGTAATTCTTTTTGCATTGTTTAGTCTATATATAGGGCTTTCATTAGAGATAGAAAGATCATCACCTTGTAAAGTTTAGAGAGAGAAAACAGAGAGAGAAAGCAGCTGAGAGTGCTTAGTTGAGTGTGTTGTAATTGTAATCGTTTTCTTGTTTTGCTGAATAAGAGAAATCCCCACCCCGTTGTTCCCGTGGAGTAGGCTTACTCCAAACCACGTAAATCATCGTGTGCTGTTTGTTCTCTTGTTGGTTCGATTGATTGGATCACATTGAGATAGATTCAATTTAGGGTTTTCCGGTTTCTTGGGAACTTGTTTGTTCGATTCTTGGTGGATTGCAGGGTCTAATCTTGACAGTTGTGAAAAAGTTACAAAATAAAATAAAATGTGGTGTAATCATTTCCCTCCTAAAAATAAACTAAGCCGGCCTAACCATGTGTCATTTTATAATTATACTAATTTAACTCTTAATTAATTAAAATGCAATTCTATTTCAAAATCCCTCATTTCTTACTAAGTAATAATAGTAACTCAAAATTATAATCTCTAGATACATGTATCGATATTATGTCATATATTTATTCATGAAATTCGAAATCAACTTTATATAATGATGAAACTTTATCAAATGAAATGATGTAAATTATGTTGAGTTATTTTTTATTTGAGTAAGTCTTGTGTGAGACCGTTTCACGGATCTTTTTTCGTGAGACGGGTCAACCCATAACTCACACTTAGAAATTCATATGAAAGTTTGTGGATATGGATTCAATTCATGGGTAATAAGGATCCGTCTCACGGAAACTATCCGTGAGACCGTCTCATATGAGTTTTTGCGTTTTTATTATGCAAAAATATCATGATACTTCACATTTTGTTATTGTATAAAGTTTTTCTTCTATTTATATTTATTTCATACAATCTCTAATGTTGAAAAATCATGTGTCCTACACAGGTACAAACAAAGATAATATACATATTAATTAACTCATATTATATTCAAATATTAAATGAAACTAATATTCTTAATTATTTACATTTCTTAATGACTATTTTATTCCATCCTTCTAAACAATTAATACTTTTAAATAAAAACCGTGTATCACAAGGATCTACACTAATATTAGTATATATATTAAGTAATACTATTAGATATAATCGTATTGTCTTTTACTAAATCTTTGAATCTTCAAGTGACAAACCTAGTATGTCAACTTTACAATAGAAATTGCACTTAATTGCTAAATATATCCTAATCTAGTACGTTTTTTTCTTTCTAAAAAACAATTTTATTACAATCTTTGAAAAGTTAATGTTATCTCCTCGTCCAATTTTCTATTTTGTTTTGCTAATGCGGTACATAGAAGTCAAAATGTGAAATCTTTTTTTCCCCAAATCAGTTAAAATTTCCATTTCTTCTTGCGATTGAGCCCATCTGTTTTTCTATTTGTTAGAACATTTATGATTTTGATTAAAAAATATTTATTTATTTAAATACTTCTCATATTTAAACTTTTTGCTAGTTAACAATTATGAATAGATTGAAACTTGAACTTAAAAAAGTGGAAGACTTGTTGAGTTTGACAAAAAAGCTAACACAATCTGACTTTTCATCTTTCACATCATCAAAACTTTCCAGAAATTTGGATATTAAATATATTTGTTGGAATTTAAAAGGTTGTGATTTATTTGATTAAATTTTACTGATTATAATAAAATAGTAGAACCTAAAATGTTGACATTAAAGCCTAGAGATGATGTCATATGCTTAAGGAAGAAAACGGAATTAATATTGGGCCACATTCGGCCCAACCCAATAGCTTGGCCCAAAAAAGAAAATGTGTTTTAAATTGTAATTGATTTAATATTATTCAATTGCACATTATTTGTAACGAAAATACTCAAAATATAATTCACTTTTTACCACAAAAACCATTATAACCTAATAAATGATTTATAAAGTAGTCGAAACTAGTGAAAACAAAAAAAGAAAGATCCAATAAAGTAATTACATTTGTTTATTATGTGTGAGGCCGTTTCACGGATCATATTATATGAAACGGGTTGACGCACAAACCAAACTTCTCAATTCACATATAAATTAATGAATAAGGGTTTGATTCATAAATAAAAATGATTTCTCTTATAGAAATTGAGACATTCTCACCCAAATTTTTATGTTATTTATTAGGTGGTTTTTTCTCTTTAAATAATTTGGTGGTGTTACCCATTTGAAAATGGGATTTGTAGGTGTAACGGGTCGACCCGAAAGCCGGCCCGTGGGCACGCATTTTAGTCATCACAGCCAATACGAATCTTTTGCCTGGAGCTCGTCACTTAGTGCCACGAGGCGCACTCTCATTGGTCCAGTTCACGTGGCGTAAAATATCATTGGTCGAAGCAACTCGACGCCAATTGCTCTCTACAGATCTATATATACAACCCCATTGACACGCTCTCCTATACTGAAAACTATAAAACTGCACTTTACTCTCTCTCTAGAGGGTTCATCTCTTCGCCTCTTTCTCAGATCTATCCATTGATTTAGGAAAAAATTTGTTGCTCTTTCTCATTTTCTGTAATTCTTGGAGTCGTCGGCGTTCTAGATGGAGTATCCGAATCGGAAGATTTGGATAGTGCAGTATTTGTTGCTGGTTTCGGTCGCCTGCTTCGTTGCTCAGCTTTACGCTTCCGATGATGTGGTATGGTTTTGATTTAAATTCTGTATATTTTTTTCTGATTTTTTTTTTTTTTTTGCTTGCGACTTTGTATATCAGTTAGTTTCACTGAAGTCCTTTTAGATCTGCTGTAGATGTTTGATTGATTTTTACGATACTGGTCTTTGTAGAAATTCTACGATTCTTTCGATGAGGATTTCAAGGGGAGTTGGATTGCGTCTGAGAAGCAGGATTATACAGGTTAGGTTCTATTGCATCTGAAATGAGCTTAACCATGTTTTTTTCCCCTGCATAATACATGGATTCAATTTTGACGTGGTATGTGCTCTCAAGTTGGGGATGAAGAGTTTATGTAGCTCTTTAAATCTGCCTTTTTTTTTGCTAAAAATCTCATTTTTTCCTGTAATTTCAATACTTTAGCTAATACGGTGAGATTGTGTAATGGTTCGTCTCACTTGCTAATTGAGGTGGTTAGTGTCTTAAAGACAGCTTTATTGTTCTCTTAAGTGCTGAATTTAAAATCTGTTTAAATGAAATAAATAAATGTGTCTGTATGAGGTATATTTATGCTAAAGCATCACATTATTGTGCAGAAGTGGAAAAAACCCTTCCTATTGTGAAAAGCTTCCCATTTAACGTAACTGTCTCTAGATTCCACTGCTGTGCACATACAATTCAGGAAATGTTGATCAACTGCCTGACTATTCTAGGAAACGTTCTGCAGTGATCTAATAATATTTTAACAATAATAATATAATAATATGTATAACAAGTAATAAGTAATTAACTAGTTAATTTATAACAATTGAATTCTCGGTGAACTGTGTAACCCATCCAGTTAGCTTTTTGCAGCAGCCTAATTATATTATTATAATATAGTACTAATATTAGTAGTTACTATAATAATAATAATAAGTAATTTACTAACTTGTTAATTGTAAGCGAATTTTTGGTGAACTGTGTGGCTTCCAGTTAACTTTCTGCAGTGACCTGATAATAATAAAATTATTATAGTCATAATAATCAAAATGGTAATAGAAGTAGTATTATGGGATGGTTATAATGTAACCTCAGGGTCTTGGAAAACATACCATTATATCTGCATTTAAATCCGGTGACCTGGTGCATGTTCTCATTTTTTATTTTATCTCAGGTGTGTGGAAACATGAGAAGAGTGAGGGGCATGATGATTATGGACTTCTTGTGACTGAGAAAGCAAAGAAGTATGCCATTGTCAAGGAAGTTGATGAGCCTGTGGACCTCAAGGATGGAACTATTGTCCTCCAGTACGAGGTTCGTCTTCAAAATGGCCTTGAATGTGGTGGAGCTTATATCAAGTACCTACGTCCCCAGGATGCAGGATGGATTCCCAAGGAATTTGATAACGAGTCTCCTTACACAATAATGTTTGGTCCTGATAGATGTGGAGGTACAAACAAGGTTCACTTCATTCTGAAGCACCAAAATCCCAAGAGTGGAAAGTACATTGAACACCATCTCAAGTTCCCACCATCAGTGCCTTCAGACAAATTGACCCATGTTTACACTGCCATCTTGAAACCTGATAATGAGTTGAGGATCTTAATTGATGGGGAAGAGAAGAAGAAGGCCGACTTTTTGTCATCTGAGGACTTCGAACCTCCACTGATCCCATCTAAGACTATCCCTGATCCAGATGACAAGAAGCCTGAGGATTGGGATGAGAGGGCAAAGATCCCAGACCCAGAAGCCACAAAGCCTGATGATTGGGATGAGGATGCCCCAATGGAAATCGAAGATGAAGAAGCTGAGAAGCCTGAAGGTTGGTTGGATGATGAGCCTGAGGAGATTGATGACCCTGAGGCAACAAAACCTGAGGATTGGGATGATGAAGAAGATGGTGAATGGGAGGCACCAAAAACTGATAACCCAAGATGTGCTGAAGCTCCTGGGTGTGGAGAATGGAAGAGACCAATGAAGAGAAACCCTGCTTACAAAGGAAAATGGCATGCTCCCCTCATTGACAACCCAGATTACAAGGGTATTTGGAAGCCACAGGAGATTGAAAACCCTGAGTACTTTGAGCTTGAGAGACCAAACTTTGAACCCATTGCTGCTGTTGGCATTGAAATCTGGACAATGCAAGATGGAATATTGTTCGACAACATTTTGATAGCTTCAAGCGAGAAAACCGCAGAGTCTTATCGTGAAACTGCATGGAAGCCGAAATTTGAGGTTGAGAAGGAGAAACAAAAGGAGGAGGAAACTGCAGATACTGACGGGCTTAAGGGCATCCAGGTAATTAATGATAAATTGATGTATTTCTAGCTTTTACTACTCGCTTTTTACATAATGATTTCAGTTCTAATACTAATATTTCCTCGTTAATGTTATCAGAAACTGGTGTTTGACTACCTTCACAAGATTGCTGACCTCCCGTTCTTGGGTGAACACAAAACCAAAGTCTTGGTAAGTAATTTGCGTCATTCCTAAAGACCACTCAATTCTTTAGCTTCTTTTCTTGAAATTTACCTCACATTCGAGTTTGTTTCTTCTTGTAGGACTTACTTGAGAAAGCTGAGCAACAAGCAAACCTCACAATCGGAATCCTGGTCGCCATTGCTGTCATTATCCTCTCAGTTTTCTTCAAGCTTTTATTTGGTGGAAAGAAACCTGTGAGTACATACATACATATACAATACGGGCATATTTTTATTCTCTCTCTCTATATATAACATACACATTTGGTTGGTTGCTTAGTCTGCTTCTGTATCTCGATTTCAGGCTGCGGTAAGGGCACCAAGCAAGAAACCAGATGTTGCTGAGACTTCGACTAATGAGGGAAGTTCAGAGACAAAGGAAGATAAGAACGACGATGCTGTGGCCCTTCCTCGTCGGAGAAGCACAAGGCGTGATGACAACTGAGGAAGGAAAAAGGTTAGATACGCTTGTGTATCCACGAGGCTTAGGAAGAAAATCCTCTCTGCGGACCGATGATGGGGAATTCTAGATTTTTGGGAGCTGTTTTATAAGTGATGTTCAAAAGATTTGCAGTTTTTTTCCTTCTTTCCTAAATTAGGTTTTGTATGACAATGGTTACTAGACAATTGATTGAGATATATGATGTGGTAACTATCAAGGGATTGAAACTGGGAAATTTTTTGTAGTTGATAATTTTACCCCATGTTTTTCCTACTTTAAATTTCCATTTAACACCTCCTTATGATTATCTAAAAATGGTAAAATGTTTTCTATTCACATATATAATATTAGATGGTCTCACGGATAATTTCAGTGAGACAAATCTCTTTTATCCACTGAACAAATCCAATTTTACTAGCTTATAGACAAATTTCTTTTATTCACTAACCAAATTCAATTTTACTAGTTTATAAATGAATTACAATTTGTGGAGTGTGGATTGATCTGTCTCATGTTTTCTGTGACAGTAAATCCTTAAATATGATAGAAAATCAATAAAATATTACTTGAAACATTGGTGGATAAAAATCATTTTCATGTCTAATAACGTGATATGTTTTCTATGAGAGAAAATCCTTAAAATATGAATTAAAACATTGGTGGATGAAAATCATTTTGATGAGTCTCATAACATAATATGTTTTCTATGACAAAATCTTTAATATCATTTTCATGACAAACTGCATAGATCTTGTAACTGAGATTAAAATCAGTGTCATTTTCCAATGTATAATAATTTACATAAAATAGATCTTGTAACTGAAAATCAGTGTCATTTTCCAATGTATAAATCTTATAATTTACATAAAATAGATCTTGTAACTGAGATTAAAATCAGTATCGTTTTCCAATGGATAAATCTTATAATTTACATAAAAATATTGAACTAAGTTAGGATACATGTAGGCGAACTCATAAGTCATAACTGAAAGTGGACCTTACCATGTTGACAAAAACTTATATATTTTTGGGCACATGAGATATGAATTTAAGTGTTATACACATACTCTTCAAGTGTATATATATATATATATATATATATATGGTGTTACGTTTCTTGATGTTGCACATATACTCTACAGGTATCACATGAATATAAGAGTATACATGTGATACCTGAAGAGTATACACGTGATACCTGTAGAGTATATATGTAACACCATATGATGGTTAAGTTGGGGGTACCGTGCCCCGGGACATACAAGTGTTGCTACCATGTTAGCTCTAAACTTATCGAAAAGTTCAAAAACAATTAGCTAATTACTAAAGCTAAGGGGGTGTTTGGCTAAGCTTATTTTTAGAGCTTATAAGCTCTCATGTCATATAAGATGTTATTAGAGCTTATAAGATGTTTAATTTAAGTTTAATATAAGTTGTTGAAGTGTTTGGGTAAATAAAATGGTAGAGCTTATAAGTTGTTAGTAATGACATTTATGTAATTTCAATTATCAAATTTGAAGGTGTTTTGAAAAATAAGCTCTTATTTTAGAAATAAGTTGGGATTTCCCAACTTTTTAAAAAAGAGCTCATAAGCTCCTTACATCTTATAAGCTCATAAAATAAGATCTTATTTTTAAAAGTTAGTCAAACACTTTTGAGGAGCTTATAAGCACTTAACATCTTATAAGCTCCTTAAGCTCATTTAAGGAGCTTATAAGCTTAGTTAAACATCATCTAAATCAAAGATGAAATGTGAAAACTCTTAAAAGTTTGGGTACGCTCTACACAAACCAAAACTTACTTAACACTCTTTATTTTCCCAAAAGATAAAAATACATTTAGATGTGTTAAGTTATAGTAAGTCTTATATGAGACTGTCTTATAAATTATTTTATATGAGATGGATCAACCCATAACCCACAATTCATAATTCACATATAAATTTGTGAACATAAGTTTGGATAATAGGTAAAAAAGATCAATCTCATGAAAATTATGTAAACATGAGTTCGGATAACGAGTTAAAAAGATTTGTCTCACGAAAATCTCAAACAAGTTTTTGTGAGTAAACTATGAGTGTGTATAGCTCCATGAAAGTTTGGAAGCAATAATCAATTAACTTAAAAAATACAAGACTGTTTTTCCTTAAAGAAAACAAACAATTTTTGTCAAGTTTAATGGATATTCGCTCAATCTGTTTGGTGTTTATGTGTCTCAGTTAGACAAGTCTTGTTTAGCCGAATAAGATCTTATTTTTATGTTATAATATCTCTTAAGAGCTTATCTTATCATATATTAAGATAAAGAGTAAGTCTCTTGTGAATCAGGTGCATGGATCTCACCCGGGTCGGATCCGGGTCAGGGGGACCGCACCCTTTTTTTTTTTTTTCGCTCATGATTTTTGAAAAAAATCACATACCAATAGTATATGTTAGACATACCAATAGTATATGTTAGACATACCTTTAAGCTATGTTAAACATACCAGTTCTACCCAGATTCCATGCCTTGTCTTTTTTTTGGCTTGATTTTTGAATTTTGGCACATACCACTACGTTATGTTAGACATACCTTTACGTTGTGTTAGACATACCTTTATGTATCATTAAACATACCTTTGTATATGTTAGACATACCTTTATATATAGTTAAGCATACTTTTATATATGTTAGACATACCTTTGTATATAGTTAGACCTACCTACACATGGTTGGTCTAACTATACACAAAGGTTGGTTTAACTATACACAAAGATTGGTCTATTTGAGCGAATTTTGGATGAGTTTCAGGACAAGTCTTCAGCGCGTGGGAGCGCGTGTATGCGCGTGGGAGGTGCATTTTGGGCGCGTGAACGGGTCGGGTCAGGTGCATGGATCTTAGATCCATGCACCTGACTCATAAAAGTTTTTGCCTAAGATAAAATTTTGAAAATGTTTGAATAAATAATATGTTTGTAGACAGTAGACTGTAGCGACTGTTATAATAAACTGTCAAATTTATAGAAGTTTATTTAAAACTAGTATTCGCACCCACGTGATGCGCGGTCTGTGATATAATGTCGTTAATATTAATTATTTGATAATATAATATAAATAATTTTAGTATATAGAAGACAATATAATATTTAATAACTAATAAAATCTAAAGTTGCTTAAAATAATTCAATTCACAACAACATTTCGATATTACACATATTCAGTTCACTAATTCATGATTAATACTAAAAACAAAAGTATCAATCATTATCTTCAAATAAAAATTGAAAATTTTACTTGCAAAGTTTATAAGTTTTGGAAAATTTCTTTATGCACTACATTTCTAATTGAGACATTTTTTTTGTCACCTATGTTACAAACTAATATCATCAATCACTTAAATTAGATATATTAAAAACAATAAAAATAAATTTTGAATTAAAAATTAAAGTCAATTACTTAAATTAAATATGTGTGTGTGAGTATGTATATATAGAAACAATATACAATAAAATTAAAAATTTTACGTAAGAACTTGATGCAAGCACAATCAATTATATATTTTCCACATTTTATTTAAAATAAATTGAATAATATTAACAATATCTTAGCCTTTTATATTTGTATATTTAACAATATTTTCAATTCATCATAATATATCGATAAAAGATAAAATGTTGAATGATATTACATATATAAAGTACAAATATTAATTTAAAAAATACTTAGGATGATATATAATTTCACACTAAATACATATTATATATATATATATACACATATATGTATGTACACACATCTTTAATGGTGGTACATTTATTTATTAACTTGTATTAAATATGATATAATTATCCCTAAACAAATTGATATTTATTATTCTAATTATTGTTTGGACAATATCTATTGTTGGTATTTAAGAAATTATTCAATAAAATTAATTAAATTAAGATCAAAAATAAGCATAAACTAATACAATATTTATATTAAAACCAAATCTATATACAATATTAAATACAATAAAAAATAATAAAAATGCAAAAGAAAAAAAGAAAAAATTATTAAACTAATATATTTGTATTATTAAAAAAATATTTAAAATATGGATTAAATGGATTAAATAATAAAAAATGCAAAATAAGAAAAAAGATAAAAAAATTATTGATGTGACACTTTTTGGGGGAAAAAGGCATTTCTGTAATAATCTCCAACTATTCCTCTATTATTATAGTACTAGCAATTTACCCGCACAACGCGCGGTTGATTATTCATTGTGGTAATACATAAAATTTGTAAATTTTTTATATAATTGTTATATTAAAATGTTGTTCATATATCTTTTATTATTATAAACATTGTATACTATACAAATATATTTTTCATTTCTATATTTATTTTAAATTTATATTTTATAATTTTAAAAAGTCATAGGTAAAGTAGAGTTTTAATTGAAGAAAGTATAATTTGTTTGAAGTCCACCTATTTCTCGTGTGTTTTTCAAAACTTCCTTTTGCATTCGTTTTTCTGGTAGCAGTGTTATTCTGAATTCAAATAAGACAAATTCTACATGTCATTCTAAATTTAATTTGATAATATTAAAAAGTTGGAATGCAAAATTTATTAATAACTTAATTAATAACTTAAACAACGAATTTGAAAGTTTACTAACTATTTGATTTGTCTTCTAATTATAAAAAAAAAATTATGGCCTGATAAATAATTTAATAGGTCAACAAATTTGGAGTTATTTAAAAATGACTAATTAATTAACAATATAAATTTTGAAATATTTATTTATATTAAACACTATACAGAAAAATTTATTAAAATTTATTTTCACTTTACAATTAATAATCAGAATAATTCTAAACATTATGTAATTAAACAATTGAAAACTTATATTTTATTTGTCAATGTCTTTGTTGAATTTTTTCCATGCCTTAATAGTTAATTTGATAAGTCAATGATTTTAAAAGTTATTTAAAAGTGACAAATCAACAATATAAGTTTTATTATATACAACACTTTTTATAATTACAATAAATATCTTAAATATTTTTAACTTTAAAATTGAAAAAAAATGAAATTTTGAAAACTTATGTTTTATTTGTTTTTATATTTTGTTGATTTTGTCTTATGGTTCGATAAATAATATGATATAATGATTTTTTAAATTGGTTAAACATAACTGATTAAAAATATGAATTTTAAACATTTATTTGTATACAAAATTTCTCATAATTACAAAAATATATTTAAAATTTCTTTAACTGTAAAATTGTTAATGAGAATAGTTATAGACATTAAATAATAAATTTAAAAAAATAAAATATAATTATATTATTATACAAAAAATGAACAATGGTCATGAACATAATAATAATAATAATAATAATAATAATAATAATAATAATAATAATAATAATAATAATAATAATAATAATAATCACGACCCAGGCACAATATTAACATGTGATCAAGCATCATACATATAGGAATCTTAATTACAGATCTGAATCGGGAAACCAATTACCAGAAAATGATCCGTCGAGAAAGTAATTAAAGTCAAGATCAAAACTCAAAAACCCTGACTTATGCCAATCCGGCAAACAATGGGCAAACAGGGTTGTCAGATCTTCTTCGATTACTAACGTCAGATTCCCTACTGAACCCATTCAAGATCTAACCTAAGCATAGATCTAATCACATGTTGTTGTTATACTCAAATCATAAATACATATTGGAGCATAGACTAATCATTTAATTATGCAAGTTTAAACATAGCCTTAAAACACAAAGGATTTAATAATAAATTTTTGATTATATAAATCATCTTGAAATTTTAAAACACATTTAACTATAGATAGAATTTCTTTTGCTATAGTTGCATAATTTCTTTGACTTCCATTCCATTTTCCAGAATGAAATCATACTAAATATTCCTTTTTATCTAAAGGATCAATTTGTTTTAGTATTCCACCAAAACCAATATCTGACGCATCAGTTTCTATTATTTTTATCCAATTTGGATTTGTAATAGATAAACAAGGTAAATATTTAACCTTTTCTTTAATTCTTTTTACTGCCTCAGTATGTCTATCAGACCACTGAACATGATTCTTTTTTAATCTTTCATATAGAATAACAGTATCATCTGCTAAGTTTTTATAATAAGAAGAAATATAATTTAAACTTTCTAAAAATCTTTGTAACTGAGTTTTTTCAGTTATTTTATCAGGAAATTTTGAAGTAAAATCTATACTTCTATTAATAGGAATTATATTTCCTTTTTCAATGTTATGTCCTAAAAATCTTATTCTAGTTTGACATAACAACATTTTTGGTTTAGATATTACTAACCCATTTTGAATGATTAATTTCTTGAATATATCAAGGTGTTTAAAATGATCTTCAATTGAAGTAGAAAATACAAGAATATCATCTATATCGACAATTATAAAATTACTATAAGGAATAAATATATCATTCATAATTTTCTGAAATTCAGAAGGAGCATTCTTTAAACCAAATGGCATAACATTCCATTCATAATGTCCTATTGGAACATTAAAAGCAGTTTTGTACCTGTCAGGCTTATCAATTTGAATTTGCCAATATCCTGATTTTAAATCGAATTTAGAGAATATAACAGCATTATATAATCTATTCTATCCAATCAATGGAAGCAGATGCTTTAATTCAAGAAGCCCAAGACCCAATGGAGGACTTACTATCAGAAGATCATATTGAAAGAATGTTTGATAACCTTAATCAAGGAATAGAACGAGGAGATTCCTCTCAAAAGAAAAAAATGAATTAATGGAATACATTGAAAGATTAGTTCAGTTCTATCAAATTGATTCCTATCATGGTCATGAACATAATAATAATAATAATAATAATAATAATAATAATAATAATAATAATAATAATAATAATAATAATAATGATAAAGTATAAAGGGTAACAAATATATTAAATTGAAAAGAGGTAAATAACATGTCAATTTTCTTTTTACAATTATTTAATTACCTAAAACATTGATTAGACATTTTTTGGAGGGAAAGTGGCAAAATTGTAAATTTTTCCAACTATCCTCTTTTTATATATAGACTAGTACTTAACACGTGCGTTGCACGTATGTGTATTTTAAATAATTTTACGTAAATGAAAAGGATAAATGTAAGTTATAAAATAAATATTATGTATATTTCTAAATAGTTAATAAGTAATTTTAAAATTGTATATATGTATATATATCAAATTTCAAATCTATATCTATATCTATATATATATATATATAAAGAGGATCTTCTATAAAAAAGGTAAGTGAAGATTTTCCCGCCTATGTGTCTCTTCTACTTTTGGAAATATTTGTCTAATTACTATCTTACCCTTTTTATAGTTACTTCTCAATAGAAAATAGAAGACAATCCGGTAATTATATGTTTTTAGATTTTCAAAACTTACATTTTGCACCTTTATATGTTGCCTAGATTTGTTCAAATTTTTGAAAAGTTGCTTTTTGATAACACAAGCCAATCGACTAGCTTCTTATGAAATAATTTCAATTCTTAATTTTATTAGTCTTTTTTTAGTTGTTATAGAATAATAATAACCTAGGGGATAAGTAGATGTTATATATCTAATGAATCTGAAATTTTCATATTATCTTGATACATGATAATGTAATTTGATTTGTTTTATATCAAAAATGAAGACAATTAATGAAATTTAATATATGGTCATTAATATAAACAAAGAATTGATTAATGATAATGTACATGTTCAATTAACATAGGCATTGGAATCAATTTGAGCTTATTAATATAAATACAGATATAGATTCAAATTGAGTTGTAGTGGATCTATTTCATATTTAAATATATATTTCATAATGTATCGGTTGGAATAGATTTGTATTTATATTATTTTTTACATTTAAATTGTATATCCTCTTTTATTGGTAGAAATTTTAATACTACATAAGGGTTGATTAACTGAACTTAATATCTTAATTAATATAACGACTTGCTAAATTGTGTGTACACATATATGTATATATTTCATGGATGTTTTAATTGAACATAATAAATATTAAACACCAATATAGTATATAATTATATCTTCATAATTTAAATATGTTATTTATCGTCATTCCTAATATTTTTATAATTATTTTATATAATTATATGTTCATAATTTACATATGTTATTTTGTCATCATTCCTGTAATAATATTTTTATAACTCTTGTATATAATTATATGTTCATAATTTACATATGTTATATTGTCGTCATTCCTCTAATAATATTTTTATAATTGTTTTATATAATTATATTTATATATGTATAAAAGTAGGATATCCTGTCAAAAATAATTATAATAAACTTCTCATTTATGAAATATTTCAATTTTTCGAAATCATTAATGACATTTATTGGTGAAAAATAAATGTGTATATGTGATAAATAAAATATAAAATAATCATAAATAAGTTTATTAAATTAAATAGATAATAAACTCAAAACAAAGAATAAATAGATAAATAAGACAAAATAAGAGATGATATATCTATTATCTTTCATCAATTTTTTTCAATATAATAAATATTTTATTTTAAATCAATCTTAAAATATATAATATATATTTTATGATCTTAAATGTAATATTTATATAAATATATCACATTAAAAAAAATGGAAATGTATGTTTAGGGATTTAAAAAAGTTTTTTAAAACGTTTTTATGATAAAATACAAGTGTTAATTTGTTATAAATTTATATTAAGTGTAAAAATAATTAAAATACAAATGGGAAATGTATTATATGTATACTTAGTAGTTTAACAAAACCATGTATATTTATGGAAATATTAGATAAAAATTGTTATTACAAATTAAATAACGTCTTCAGTTGAAATACACACATGTTTTATTTTATCCTTCTTATTGTTCTATTAATTTATACACACATAGTTATAATTTTTTTTTTTTTGGGCGTATTTATAGTTGTAATGGTTTGAACAAGGATGATTTTTTTTTGTACAAATCATACATGATATATTGATTTATTAATCTTATAATTATTATTTATAATATTTTTACTGGAACTGTGTCAGTTCAAGTCCAATTCTGGATTATTTTATTTAAGGCAAAAACTTGCGTACCCCCGGGGCACCGTACCCCCAAAGGTATTATTAGTTTGGTATTAGTTATATGCTCATGAGGTATTATTGGTGTATTCATAAGGTATTAGTGGTATATCCTTGAATGTATTGGTGATATACTCATAAGGTATTAGTTGCATATTCATAAGGTATTACGTGTATAACTGAAACATATGTTTTAGTGAAGGTATTATTTATTACTCCCTCCGTCCCACTATTTTCAGCCTACTTGTCATTTTCGTTTGTCCCAGTTAAATCTGCCAGCCCCAAAATGGCAAAGAAAATTTTACTCTCTTACCCCTCCATTTCTTTCATTTTACAACTTTTGCACTCAAAAAGTTGGTTTAAATTACAAAATTGTCACTCAAAAATATTAAAATAACACATCCAATCAAAGTCAACAGTTTTTTCTTAATATTTGTGCCGGTCAAAGTAGGCTAAAAATAATGGGGCGAAGGTAGTACATGTTAAGGTATTAATCATATTACTTAAAGGTATTACCATAAATGTTTGGGGGCACGGTGCCCCGGGGGTACGGAAGACTTACTCTTTATTTAAATAGATAAGATGAGAGATTTTTAAGTATTTGATAAGCTGATATAATTTTTTATCTGATTTATAATAAATGAGTTATATGTATCATCAAATGAATATTTCATTACATTAAAAGTTAATATGTGTGTGTTATAATTTTTGAATATATATATATATATATATATGTGTGTGTGTATAACATAGCCTCTCTTTTTTTCCTTTTTTGCCACTATATTTAATTTATTGAAATTTTAAGTACTTAATAGGTGCACAAGTTTGGTCAAATTGATCATTTTTATTTATCTTATATTTTGAATATGGACTTTCCAATTTATTTGTTTAATACATTAGTATATTACTTTATGTATTTCAAATTAATTTATATTCTCAAATATGATTATTTATAATAACATAAATTTAAGTTTAAAATACCTAACTTTGTACTATTATGAATATTAGAAGTATTAATATATTTATATTCTCGAATATAATGATCACATTATATATGATATTATAATTTTGAATAATTATATAATATATATCACACACCGTGCAACGCACGGGTAAACTACTAGTTGTATTAATATACCTAAATGGAAAAGGAATGCAATGCAAAATGATACATTTAACAATTTAATTTCAAAACTGCTATTACACATTAATGAGCGGCAAACACTTTTATGAGTCAGGTGCATGGATCTAAGATCCATGCACCTGACCCGACCCGTTCACGCGCCCAAAACGCACCCAAAACGTGCCTCCCACGCGCATGCACGCGCTCCCACGCGCTCAAGACCTGTCCTGAAGCTCATCCAAAATTCGCTCAAATAGACCAACCTTTGTGTATAGTTAGACCAACCTTTGTGTATAGTTAGACCAACCATGTGTAGGTAGGTCTAACTATATACAAAGGTATGTCTAACATGTATAAAGGTATGCTTAACTATATATAAAGGTATGTCTAACATATACAAAGGTATGTTTAAGTATACATAAAGGTATGTCTAACACAATGTAAATGTATGTCTAACATAACGTAGTGGTATGTGCCAAAATTCAAAAATCAAGCCAAAAAAAGACAAGACATGAAATCTGGGCAGAACTGGTATGTTTAACATAGCTTAAAGGTATGTCTAACATAACGTAAAGGTATGTCTAACATATACTATTGGTGTGTGATTTTTTTCAAAAATCATGAGCGAAAAAAAAAAAAAAGAGGGTGCGGTCCCCCTGACCCGGATCCGACCCGTGTGCATGGATCTAAGATCCATGCACCTGATTCACAAGAGACTTACTCTTAATGGGCAGCTTGATTTGGATTAATACTTTTTGCGAAAAAAAGGGGATAAGAAAACAATAAATTCATAATACAAATATATTTGAATATGTATATCTAATTTGCACATATGAATCTCAAATAGATTAAATATCTCTTAAAATATTATCAGTTTATAATATTAATACAAAATCCCTTTCTTTTAATTGAAAAGTGAAAAAAATTCTAAATCGTTATTTTTAATCTATTAAACTGGGATACTCTATTACATTAAATTATGTAATATACTAAATTAATGATTTGATGGTTTTCTTTATAGCTAAAACTCATCTAAAAGTATATGTTTATTATGTACAACATTTCTTATAATTATAAAAAATAAATTAGTTTTTTAACTTTAAAATTGATCAGAAGAATAATTATAAACATTAAATAATTTTAATTAAAAAATTAACCACTTGAAAGTTTTTGTTGATCAATTTTTTTTAATGGTTTGTTGGATAACCTAATAAGCCAATGATTTTCGAAGTTAGTTAAAAGTGACCAATTAATAATATAAGTTTTGAAATATTTATTTATATACAATATTTCTCATAATTACAAAAAGCATCTTAAATTTTGTTTTAACTTAATTTAAAAATTATAATAAGAATAATTCCAGACATTAAGTAATTAAACTTAACACATAAAAAAATTAAAAATCTGAATGTTTACATTCTATTTGTTTCTATCTTTTGTTGAATTTTTTTATGACTTGACAAATAATTTGTTAAGTTAATGATTTTTCAAGTTGGGTAAGAGTGACCAATTGACAATATAAATTTTGAAATATTTACTTATATATAACATTTTTCAAAATTACAAAAATACTTAAAATTTCTTTAACTTTAAATTGAGAAGGAGAATTAGAATAATTTTAGACTTAAATAATAATAGTCAACAAAAAATAAATTAAATTATTGTTCAACATTTAACAACTTTTGTAAACAACAACACAAATAATTTATAATAATAATAATATTATTATTAATTCTAAATATAAATAACAATAATATATTACATTAAAAATAGTACTACCTAATATGATTGATTTTCTTGACAATACTATTATTTTTTAAATTTCTTTTATTAGCCAAAAGCTTGATGTGACATTTTTAAGAGGGAAAATAACAAACTTATAATTTCTTCCAATGATCGTGTTATATATTTATATATATATATATATATAGTTATAGATTGTTATCAAGGGAGAGTGGCCCAAAATAGCCAAATCACTATAATATAGGATAAAATAGCCACTACTAAGTTGAAATCCCAAAAATAGCCATTGATTGACATAAAGTAAAGTTGAAGTCAACATAACAGTAAATTGGTTGGCAGTAAAATGGCAGGAATCTTGTCCAACTTTTTGACTAAAAAATAGGGTTATTCGAAAATTATCAACCTTATTTTCGAATAACCCTAAAAATTAGGGTTATTAGAAAATAAGAGTGATAATTTTCGAATAACCCTAAAAAAGTTCAAAAATAATTTTCGAAATTTTTTTTAGGGTTACATGAAAATGTTGAGGGTTACACGAAAATTACTCTTATTCGAAAATTATATGTTTTCGAATAACCCTAAAAAAAAATTCGAAAATCATTTTCGAAATTTTTTTTAGGGTTACACGAAAATGTTGAGGGTTACACGAAAATGTTGAAGGTTACACGAAAATGTTCTTGTAGGGTTACACGAAAATTACTCTTATTCGAAAATTACATATAATTTTTGAATAACCCTATTTTTTTTAGGGTTATTCGAAATTAAGGGTGATAATTTCGAATAACCCTAAAAAAATAGGGTTATTCGAATTATTCGAACAATGTATATAAAATTCGAATAAACACATATTTAAAATTAAAATGCACTTATTCAAACAAAAAGCACAATGCATGCTTAATTGAATAATACAATGCTTATTCGAACAATACAATGCATTCGAATAAGCACATATTTAAAACTTATTGTTCACATAATTCGAATAATTTGAAAAATTAAATATTTAAAACTTCACATTTTCGTGTAACCCTACACAATATTTTCGTGTAACCTTAATCATTTTCGTGTAGCCCTTCAACACATTTTCGTGTAATCCTATGTCAACATTTTTGTGTACAATTGAACCCTTAATTTTTGGTGTTTTCGTGTTAAATTTAATACATGCAAAAGCTATATTATAAATTATGCTAGAAAAAAAAAAAAAAGTTGGATGTGGATTTTCGTGATTTTTAAATGTCACGAATAATTCATCTGGGAACACTTAAATATGTTACACGAGAATACCCAAAATAGTCAAAAGTTAAAAAGAATCTCTGTCTCTGCAACAATTCTCTGACAAAATTGATAAAAAAATTTGTCATTTGACTTTTATTCACTTTATGTCAAATCAATGACTATTTTTGGTAAATATTATAGTTATTAGGTTAAAATGTGAATATGAATTTAGTTGGGGTCATTTTTTACATAAAATATAGTGAAGGTGTTACATTAGAGTATTTTCTCTTGTTATCAATATTGTGAATACAAAATAAAATGAACAATTAAACTCGAGATACAAAAATGATAAATTTGATATATCATAGATTAAAACAAAAATTTTAATGAAAAAATGATTTAATTCAAATATTATAATTTATATAAAATATAAAAAAAAAGACAAAAATTACTTACATAACCTACCAATAGGCTATCACCCAACCTAGATGACCTACAATTTTTAAAAGTATAAATTTTTTTTTTTCGATTTTTTTAAATTTTTTGTAACTATCTTCTTTCCAATTATAGTATGTGAATTTTTAGGAGGAAAAATTAATTATTATCATTTTTATTAAAGGTCTTCTTTATATATATATATATAGATAATATTTTATTTGGGAAAATTAGTTATTTATTGAAGGTTTTCTTGTAACCTATGAAATTGTTGCGTGAATCTTTACTCCACTCAATTTGTGTTGACTTTACCCACATATGGCCCCACACATTCATATGCACTCTTTTTTCACATATTCCTACTTTGAAAAATATATAATACATTTTAGATATATTAATGATATTTTTAACTATGATAGTGATACATTTAATTTATGAGAAAATGTCCCACTTTAACATATTTTGTTAAATATTTGCCCAAATAGCACAAAATTATAAGAGTTGAACAATCTACCACATTCCTTATAATTTGTGACCAAAATACCACAAATTGACTTTTACAACACCGACATGATAGTGACTGAAGACAGTACTTTCATTTGTACCTAAAGTGGAAATAAATTTAATTTGTCGTGTGTAATAACTCTCTTGTGAGTTACTATTTACCTTTTATTTTTTGTCGTGTGTAATAAAGTGGATTTTGTTTTCCTTTGACTTACTATTTACCTTTCATTCAAATACACTTTCCATTTTGGTAGATACACATTTCACAAGTCGGTAATTTCTCCCTTCTACTAAAAATTCTCCCTTCTATTAAAAATTCTCCCTTCTACTAAAAATTTTTGCTGGAAAGTTTTATCACCCTCAGTAACATATTAAGAAGATTTACGTAAAAAAACCGACAGGTAAGTCCATTTTCTGAAACTCGAATTATTTTTTACGTGTAAAAAACATGAATTTTTCATCCTAAATTAAAGAAAAAGTGTGTATCATATTTGTCCACGCAAAAGTCATGAAAAATCAGTATCCACGAAAATTTTTCTGGTGCCACGAAAATTCTCACGAAAATTACTGGGCACTACACGAAAATTATGATCTATCTCAGAATTCTGGATGTTCTTTCTTCCACGAAAATTTTACTGCTGCCACGAAAATTCTCACGAAAATTGTAAGACACTCCACGAAAATTATGATCTTCAGAATTCTGGATGTTCTTTCTTCCACGAAAATGTCACGAAAATTGTAAGGCACTACACGAAAATTATTGCTCATCGACGAAAATTTGGCAGATTCTTAGTTGCATAAAGTAATTCTTGTTTCATTTTTTTTACAGTTCAAAGATGAGTTTGTTCTCCGTTGTGATTTGGTTTGATGGATATTGAGAAGGGTTAGAGTACAAAAGTGGTTCGAGACAGGTGATTCAACTTCGAAGAGTATGTTATCAAGATTTATTTGAATCAATTGACGAAGTTGTGCGTGCTGATGAGTGGTGGGGATATGTCATCCATTCCGTTGTGGAGGATGAGGGTAGGGTGAAAATAATGAAAATCAGGAACGATTCAGATCTTACTAGCGTATTGTCTGTGATCGATGATATTCTTGTTGTTTATGTTACATTGAAAAGTAGAAATGTGGGAGGCTTTGGTCAGAGCAGCGAGGCAGGTGGTCCTTCATTTAATGTTGGATCATCGTACGAAGAACAAGTATGTAGAGATTATTCAAATATTCCAAGTGGGCTGCAAAACAATCAAGCATTTGAAGCGAAATGGAGTATACCGAACCAAAATGATCCGTGGGGACAATTTGTGAGACAACCTAATGAGAATTTGCCGTCTTGGGCATCATCTAGTGGTAGGGTTGATTATACAGTACAGGATTGGGGAATGGATGGCCTTGACTTAAATACGTCTCCTATAGATTGTGTCCAAGAGGAAGTGCCACAGAAACAGGATTTTCATGAACATGCATATTGTCATAGTGGATTCATGATGGTACGCATAATAGTATTATATTTATGAATGCAATGCATCTATTGAATATTTCTGAATCAGATTCAGCATTTTAATTGATGTGGAATTGATGTGGCATTTTAATCTGAATCATATGTGAACAACGAGCAAGTTGGTGTAGGGGATGCCGATGAAGCTGCGGATAATGATTTGGAGCTTAATACTGAGGATGCATCGTTGTTGGAGCAGGAGCAGGAGCAGTCCAGGAGCATGAGTCATTTATGACTTACATTGGGATGCGGACCCACGATAATGTTGACGATACCTTTGAGGCACACTTTCAAGCAGGAGGCAGTGATGGGGTTCCGCATACTGTTCCTGGTTCGGCCTCTGCGCCGAGTTATGCTCCGGATTGGTTTATCCCTGAGATTCCCTCTGTGGATCCATCTGTTTATTCAGAAGCTGGTGCTCGCGAGATTACGACAGAAGCGCTTCACAAAGGATCTACTTTCGGCTCCAAACTGGAGTTGAAGAAAGCAGTTGGTATGTACCATATTGAAAATCAGGTTGCATACCGTGTGGACCATTCTGATAAACATCGTTGGTTTTTGAAGTGCGTCTAGAAAAACTGTCCCTTCGTGATGAATGCTTCTGAAAAATATGGGATTTGGCGCATATCCAAATTGTTATCCCACATCAATGTTCGTCGGAGTTGAACAGTGATGACCCACGTCGCCCTTCTTCTACTGTGATCGGTGAGTGCTTTGTCGATGCACTACGGAAAGAGAATTGCAAACTCACTCCTCGCGACATCATTCAGGAAATGAATGTTCGTCATGGTTTACAGGTGTCGTTCCCAGAAAAAAAAGCGTTGTCTTTCCCAGAAAAAAAAGCGTTGTCGTATCCACCGTTGTAAAAGACAGGCGTTGTCTTTCCGGGATACGACAACGCTTTTTAAGCGTTGCACTGAGTGTTGTCTTTAAGGTTTCTACATCATATTATGCAACACTTTTTTAGCGTTGTCTTTTGTAGCGTTGTCGTTCTTAAATTACAACATTTGTGCAACGCTTTTTTCTTTGTTGTCTTCTTCGAATTACACAACCCTTTTGCAACACTTTTAAGCGTTGTCTTTCTCTATAATTTTGTTTTCTTTTTATTTTATATATTCTATATCCTATAATAATTTATATAATAATAAATAATCAATAATTGTATAAACAAAATATGAATTAAAATAACGTATTTCAACATAAATCAATGTCAAACATATATTTACAAATCCTCCCAACAATACATTTATCTAAACTTAAAAAATTGTACTTTTCGAAAACCATCAATAAAAACATATTAACAAATGTTAGCTAGATTCAATCATTTCAATAACAATAAAACCTTTACAAAAACATCACAACCTTCACAAACAACATCATGACCTTCACAAATACTCCTTGTTTGCCTAGAATCTGTCAAATGTATGAAAAACTAAAGTTAGCATGAAAACTCACATATCGTTTTAAATTTGTATAAAGATTAACAACCAAAATTTAAAAAAAAATAAAATCTACCCTCATCTTCTTCTACCCTTTCATGTGATCTTGAATGCATTCAGCCCATTAAACACGCACTTCATCAATATCAGCTCTAGTACACTTAAGATGCCCATAGTTTGCAAAATAAAATATTCAAGAAACATCAACCATTTTTCATTTTGGTGAAGTATAAAATAGACATAGTTCAAATTATAAAATATTCCCAATTAACATCAATGACATCAGTCTTTTATCAATAGTAGACCAAATACACATAAAAGGCAATCTACAAATTATTATTATGGAATGAAATAGTCAAGAAACATTGTAATATTTCAAATAATGGTTTCCATTGAAATCTCTCTTACAAATATATCTACTCTTCGTTCTAAAGTCAATGTGGAACATCTCAAATCACTCCCTTTGCACCTGCAATATACTCATCTTTTCCTTCTACACTTCAGGCTCACCCCCAAATATATATGTAGCTGGACTACACACACTGATAATGCTAAAAGGGTCATCTGCAATGCCACCTTTTTCAAGCCTCAGGTTCATGGGGTCGAGGTGAAAATTGAGACTTAATAATCAAGCTCTTCTATCAGTACGCATTCGTCCCAATATTGTGAGAATAATGAATGAAGTTTCTAAATCTACAATTCCTAATTATAATCCATCCAACTATATCCTTCATTCTATTTAACCAGAGTTAATAGCAGAAAATAATAATAAAACACCAAAAAGTAGTGCCAAAACTGTTTCAACAATCTGACATAGATTACAATGCATATCTAACGATAGCAAATTTACCGTTTGTCCTAAAACCCAAACACATACAGCTGTAGCACCATCTTGCCACCCCGTGTGAAAAAACAGAAGTAAAGTATCTATTAAGATAAATCTGACAGTAGCAATGTAGAACAATGTAGGTTTTTATCAATTTTCGAGCATCTATAGAGATTAGAGAAATCATTATGACATGTAATCAAGAAATAAAATTTAATCTTATGACATAACTGTAGGTCATGAAGTGCCCTTTCACATATTGATTCAAAAGGTAGTACCTAGGAGTTCTAATAGCACAAAAGGAGTTAAATAATAGGTAATTGCACATATCATATACACCATATAAACTCATCAGACTTTCAACTCGAAACAAAATGTTTCAAGAGCAAGATGCAAGCAATTTACTACATTGAGGTCAAATATCAACAGTGAGTCAGAGATAAATATATATTCCATGAACATACCAAAAGTGTGATCAATTCATTTCAAGGTCCAAAATACATATTTTGCTTCATAAAGTTCAACTTCAGAAGACAAAAGTACATTAGAACTATCCACAAGAAAATGAGATCTGGATCCCAAAACATTCACAATTTTGGTGCCTCCAACATGAAGTTCAACAAAGTTAATAATAGTTTAGTTTGGGCTAATAATCTTTCTATGAGCTTGTTCTATAAATTTAGTGTTAAGTATTCAAGAGCAAAGGGAATGAAAAAATAACACAAGAAGGAAACCAATCAAGAACCTGTAGAACTTCCTTGAAGGAGAGCCTCATCTGTTTTCTGGAATCCTATTCAGAACAGAAAAGAAATAACTAATTACGATCTAATATCATATGAGAATTTGAAAAGCAAAGCTAACCATGTTGATTTTAACAGGTTTCTTAAAACAAACTTGATGAGCAAGAGAAGCCAGAGCAGCAACATCATACCATTAAGTATAGCCTTCTTTGCAGACTTAACATCCAACTGAAGTTTCATAAAAGAGCAATATTACTACTAATAGGGGATAATTGATTAAATAACTGAAACTGTAAATTCTGCTCTAGAAAATTAGATAAACAGACCAACTCACGTGGTAAGCCTGCTAAAAGCACATTCTTGTGCAAATGTTTCTGCACATATTCTGCTACTAATCGGCCTCCATGCCCATCATAAATTGCAAAATGCGCGCATCTATAAGGCATACAAAAAATCAACAAAAAGAACTTCCATGGAACACAGATGTTATTAAAATAGAACGAAACACACAAATCAATCAAAGAATGAAAAAAATCTCCTCAATCAACACAAAGAAACTTGTAATAGGTGATACTACCATTACATGGAGAAGAGAAGTGAGTGATTAAGATTAAGAAGGAACCTTAAACTTCCAGGGGATTCCAATGAGGCGTCGAGAAGAACAACCCAAGCATCCTCCATAGCGTGGCGCAAGCCTTTATCTTCAGCAGCATCAGCTTCCAATGCAAAGAAACCCTTGGGCGAAGAGTTGTTTGCACTCGACGCTTGGGTGGTAGTACTCTGGCTCTTCAATTCTTCCTCCATTTTCAACTTCTTGGTGGCGGCCGGACAGCAGCAGCGAGGCAGCGGCGGCGTGGGTCAGCGACGAAGGCAGGGATGGGAGAATCCTAGAGTGCAGCCGCGAATGAGAGGAGGCAGGGATGAGACAACTCGAGGGAAGCGGTAGCCCGGCGGCGGAGGCGAGCCAGCAGCGGCGACGGCAGCGGCGGAGGCAGCGTGGGTTGGGTGAGGAGAAGAGATATCTAGGGCTTTGAATTGGGATTTAATTTCCACACTATGTAGGATGTAATTTGGGCCTAAAAAGCGTTGCAAAAAAGTGTAGTCCGTCAGCGAAAAAATATAAGAAAAGACAACGCACCCAAATAGCGTTGCAAAGGTGTTGTCTATTAGCGAAAAATGCACTGAAATTACAACACACTTATAAAGCGTTGCAAAAAGCGTTGTCTATCAGAGCAAAAAATGCGCTGAAAGACAACGCCCCTCAAAAGCGTTGCGCAAAGCGTTGTCCATCAGAGCAAAAAACGCGCTGAAAGACAACGCCCCTTGAAAGCGTTGCAAACAAGCGTTGTCTATCAACGCAAAAGTACGCTGAAAGACAACTCCTTATCAAAAGCGTTGTCTTTCTGTGAAATTGCGTTGTCTTTTAGCGCAATTCAACACAGAAAGACAACGCTTTTTGTAAAAATGGTTGTAAATTTCAGAAAGACAACAAAAAGTGTTGTCTTTACTGTGTTGTCTTTCTGCATTTTTCTTGTAGTTGCAAATTGGCTTTGAAGGTAAGACGACATGCCATGATTAGGGCTTATGGGGATCTAACATTGTCGTTTTCTATGCTTCCATCTTACTTGGAGGTTTTGAAGGCTGCTAATCCGGGGACATACACATCGTTAGAGACACACGATGATGGAAAATTCAAATATGTTTTCTATGCATCAGGTGCCTCTATACAGGGATTTCGAGGTTATTCAAGACCTGTCATAGTTGTAGATGGTTGTCATCTGAAGGGGCAGTATAAAGGTATTGGGTTTGTGGCTGTGACGAAATATGGGAATGATCAGATTTTTCCTTTGGCAATTGGTATAGGTAATATTGAGAATGATGCATCCTGGAGTTGGTTCTTGATTAATGTGAGAGAAGCATTTGGAGCCCCTGCCCAACTTTTTATCGTATCAGATCAACATGTGAGCATCTCGAATGCCATTACATAAGTGTTCCCTGAGGTATCGCACGGTTTATGCTGTTACCATTTGTAGAAAAATTTGGCCAAGTATGGGAAGCATTTGGTTGGCCTCTTCAATAAGGCCGCATACTGTTATCATCCTAGTGAGTTCGATAAGTACGTCACTTATTAATACCATGAGATTCCTCAAATGTGTTTATTATGGTCTTATTTTAATATTCTCATGATGAATCTTTTATAATGTTTAGGTATATGAACACACTGGTGAAATCCCAAATTACTGGTGCTCTTGATGCTTTAAAAGGTGCTGGTGAATACAGATGGTCTCGTGTCAAGTGCCCTATCCGTAGGTTTAACTTCATGACGTCTAATGCTGCTGAGTCGTGGAATGAGAGGTTAGTTTGGGCCAGAAAGCTACCCGTCTGTTCATTTCTGGAGTGTGCTAGATGCATTACAGAAAAGTGGTTCTATGAACGACGAACCACCGCAAACGAGCGAGATAACACATTGACGAAGGGCGTTCTATGCAAGTCAATAAGCTTGGACGGCTCAAGCTCAAGATCACCACTGATAATAAGAATTTCACAGTCGATCTATTAGACCGTTCATGCACTTGCCAGGTTTTCCGGCTTGACTTGATTCCATGCTCGCATGCATGTGCAGCGATCAGGTAAATTTTAGATTCCAAATAAATTAATTGAGATACGACCTTGCGCATGTATTTGTACACTTACACTTCATTATTATTTTCTAATGCAGCTATACGAAAGAGCCCGTCAAGAGATACGTGCATGAGCTTTACTGGACCCATTCATTGAGAGGTATGTGGGAGGGTGAGGTGCTCCCTGTGCCTGACCCAGCCGATTGGGTTATCTCCGACGAGACACGGGCATTTGTCTGTCCACCTCCTGATAAACCAAAGCAAGCTGGACGGCCAAAGGGAAAACAAATTCCTTCTTTTGTCGAGACTTCTAGATCCAGACACAGTTCTATCCCGTCCGGTTGTCCAACCGACCAAAACACTGAAAATGCTCAGACCGGTGGACTAAGACAAAGGAAAAAGAAGAGATGCTCTATTTGTGGCTCAGAAAGTCACACAAAGAGAAAGTGCCCGATATACATCGAAGGTCAACGCTTTCTTGAAGATGAGTAGTAACTCATGTAACATTGGGATGTGTAACATTGTGTTTATAAAATGAAATGTGTATTTTCAAATGTCGGGACATGTAACAGTAGATGTTCAACTAAATTTGAAATACACACAAGTGTTTATGACAAATCATCTTTCTGTATGGTGCTCTCATCCAAAGAAAATCTATAAATCTGAACTGCCACCAATCGTCTAACAGCATAGACGCCTTCAGACATCTCTGGCCTAGGAAACACCTCCGTCATCAAGCTCTCAATCGACTTCAATGCGAAGATGCCACAACTCGTCAGATCGTCCTGCACGTAACACAGGTGTGTCGGGATACTCTGACACCGAAACTCCAGTAGACTATACGAAGCCCGTTCTATTGCTTGGTGCCAGCCCGAGTGGTCCAGAAGTAGAGGTAAAATCCGACGAATGGGGAGTGTCTGCCGGACTCGAAGCGCCATGACATCCTCGTTCCAAGTGTGTCTAACGCTGTCCATGAGTGTAATTGACATGTCGTTCAAGTCAATAATGGCAGCCACCCAGTGTTCATCCAGATTAAGCACGGTGTACAACTGCACGATTTTTAAACGACGATCCTAGTGAGTATGGCTAGCATATATACGCTATGAATTTAAAATATCTGGCATGTAATTTTAAAATGACATTGACAAACCTGATGAAGGAGATTCCACGGCTTCTGCTGTCCACTTGTTTGCAATACCATGTACGTATGGCATCAAACGATCGAGTTCAAGGGGATCGAAGTCCTCACGATCATCCCCTGGATAAAAGGTGTTCGGTGGATCGGCGATATACTTCTTCTTCCAAATGTCCTTGCATATCTCCTGAACATAAATTTAAAATTATTATAAGGTATATTCAATCGCCGCAAACAAAGAACAATATTTCCTAGAACACCAAACTTACATTGAATTGTACTGACAATACTTGGCCGAATCTGAACACCTGCTCTGTGATCTCAAGTCCTAGGAAGCGTGGTACGGATTGTATGATTCCAAGGTAGGCCTCGATCGCCTAAAAGCAAATGTCACATTTGATGAGGCTAAGATAAATGATCACGAACAAGTTCAAATAGATAGACCGGATGAAGACACATACCATGATATCCAACCATCCATGGGGGTCTATCAGAGGTTCGAAGAACTCGGGGCCGACTGCATACCCGATCCCCACGTTACGCCTACATACAAATTGAGAATCAATAATTAAGTCCAATCATACATCTATCCCAACTGGAGAAATGATGTAAAATAACACACAAAAGAAACTTACTTATCAGCATGTTGTCCGAGCTGCATCCACAATTCGAAGTCATCCCAGCCACACAGATCCCGACGCTTTGTCCTACCTCCGCTCCTGTACGGACTCTTACGATACTGTGAAGGCTCCCTCATCCGGACATGCCGGAATATCATGATCAGAATGAGGCTGTGGAGGTGGAGCATATGAAGACGGAGACACGGGCTCCTCAACGATGTAACTGGTACCGGCATTACAAATGTCCGGTGTGTGGAAGCCGCGGTGTGACTGTTCCTGATAGTCATGCGTATATGGAGTGTATGGCACAAGGGGCATGGAGACAAAACCTCCTGCGGTAGGCTGCTCTGAAGGCGCATCTGCGGTCCAACCCTCCCACTGCCGGCCTGATTCGTGCTCATACTGTGGACATAGGCCATCTCCAAAGAATTCCCGAAGCTGCTCAGCGATCATGTCTGGAATGCCAGACTCCAGACGATCGTACCTCTCATCCATACGATCGAACCTCTCATCCAAATGATCTAGACGGTTCCCGAGATGATCAATCTTGCCACCGAGAAACGTCTGCATCTGGTCGAAGTGGTTGTCGATGAGCATGGACAACCGTGAAAAGAGATCCGTAGGGGGTGCGTCCTCATGTACCGGATCGGGTGCGTACTGGGGTCTGTGATGAGTAGGCTCCGGCCTCTCGTAACCCCTTGGCTGAAAATGCTCCTCGGCCATGGGTGCATCCGTATGCTGTGCCTCTTCTCTCGGTGCCTCATCCGATGATGAAGAAAAACAACACGGGCTCGTCTACGTGGCCTCGAAGGAGGCACAACGGGATCATGAGCACCGGATGGAACAACTGGAATAGGAGCTGCAGTAGACCTCCTTGTTTGTCTAGTAGGGACGGGGTCAACAGGAGCTTGGGCCTGACGATCAGCTGGATGCCGAGAAGGTCCAACAGAAACGCCCCAAGTCTTCCGTCCACAAGTTTCCCCAACTGGCTGCACACCCTCGAAGAGGTCATGACCCACGTACGCCCAAAATAGATGGGTCATCTCAGAAGGAGTTGGCTCGAGCGTCTCCAAACAAGGTATCTACCACGCATTTGAAATATTAATAAACAAAACTTGTCTATAAATTATTCATCACAATCAAATGTGCTCATTAAAGACTCACCTGAGCCGCTAGTGTTCTGGAAACGTCTGTTGTGGACTTCATGGTGGACCATCTAAGGCACCGAGGAAACTGGTGCCCAGTATCCAGGCGACGACCAGCAAACGTCCCCGTACAAGGTATCGCCTCATACGCCCATATCTGCATTTGGTACACACGTGATATCATAATTAGAGAGTTACGAGAAAAATATATATTCACAAATAGATATCTATTTTTAACTCACTAGTAAGGCAACGGAAAATCCGTAGAAGTGATAGGTGTAAATCTTGCTCCTTCTTTGCTGTGGAATAGCTACAGGTAAATTACCCATAGTACACAGCAGGTTCAGGTACGAGAATTTCCCCCATGGGAAGCTCTCCCAAGCCTCAGACTGGTCGATGAGGCTCCATACCCAAGATGGGACACTCGTCTTCAGTATGTCAGTTCCAAGCACGATACAATATAGAATGAGAATCTTGGCTACATTCATGCTGTCTACACGGCTGCCACGGAACTCCCCACTCAGAAATCTAGCTCGAAGCTCTGAAATTGTGATACTCCCAACACCAGATCGCACTACTCGAAAGTACAACCTTTCTGGAAATAAATCATGAACCCCAGATGGGTTGAAGTGGGAGTCTCCAAACCTCAACCCCGTAACAAGAAAAAACTCTTGTCTACCAAACCTACAAAATCTATCTGGTCCAATAAGAAACCAGCAGTCGCCTTCCGATGCATCCGTCCGTCGCACCTGCCGACTCATCAAATAATGTAGAAACGCCTTACAGGTCTCTGTATCCGTTTGCCACCGTAAGAAGTGACCAAAACATGTGTCCATGAAATCATGGACACAATCTCCATCCACCTCCAATAGCTCCCTCCCTATCTCACGAATAATAGGAAGTTGCGTATATCCATTGATATACGCAAATTGCCGCTGACAACCCGGTCGGACCGACTCCCACTCGCCCTATATTGAATGAAAATATATGCCAGGTAAAGAATTTGGTATTTTCGTGACATTGTAGAGAAGCATGAAATTTACACATTTATCGTGAGTGACATGCATTATTGTGACATACACAGTTTCAAATTTCGTGGGATTTTCGTGGCGTTTTCGTGAAATTTTCGTGGCATAATCGTGGCATATTGACATTTTCGTGGCATAAATTGGATATTTTCGTGACATTTTCGTGGCATAAACGTGGCATTTTCGTGGCATACATGCATTTTCGTGGCATAATCGTGGCTTATGTCTAAACGTGGCATTTTCGTGACATACATGCATTTTCGTGGCATAAACGTGGCATAATCGTGGCATAAACGTGGCATTTTCGTAAGATTTTCGTGGCATACATGCATTTTCGTGGCATATTCATGACATTTTCGTGGCATACTAGTGGCATAAACGTGACATTTTCGTGGCATTTTCGTGACATACATGCATTTTCGTGGCATAATCGTGGCATAAACGTGGCATTTTCGTGGCATACATGCATTTTCGTGGCATATTCGTGACATTTTCGTGGCATACTAGTAGCATAATCGTGGCATAAACGTGGCATTTTTGTGACATACATGCATTTTCGTGGCATAATCGTGGCATAAACGTGACATTTTCGTGGCATAAACGTGGCATTTTCGTGAGATTTTCGTGGCATACATGCATTTTCGTGGCATAATCGTGATATAAACGTGGCATTTTCGTGAGATTTTCGTGGCATACATGCATTTTCGTGGCATAAACGTGGCATAAACGTGTTTATTCCTGGCATTTTCGAGAGATTTTCGTGGCATACATGCATTTTCGTGGGTGGATGAATTTTCGTGGGCGGAAGAATTTTCGTGTATACATGAACGCAGAAACACAGTTTCCTCAACCATAAGTCTAAGCACATATATATCAAATAACATATAATCTAAGCATTTCATGTCTACTTTAACAGTTTTAAATCACATACATTCAACCCAAAAAAGAGAGAAAAACAAATTTCATTCACATGTTCAACGAAAATGGAGAGGGGGCAGTTTACTAACCTCCATTTGTCTGTCTGAAATTTGCACAGCATATTGAATATGATGAATAGCCACGAAATGTTGACTCCAAACCAATCCGACGAAAATCTGGGATTTTCGTATCAAGTCTTTACTTTTCGTGGGTTTTTTTCTGCCTTTTTGTGAGATTTTTTACTGCCTTTTCGTAAGTATGTTTATGAATTTACTGGATTTTCGTATTAGTTTATCACCTTTTTACTGCCCCAATAAAGTTCATTTACTACGCCAATGAATGCCCAATAATGATTGACACCAACCAACTTTTTCACTTTTTTGAATTTACTTTTGATAGAGAACCGCCTTTTTAAATAGTCAAATGTGGTATTTTGGACAAAAAATTATAACAAATGTGTTATTTTGGTCAAACACTAAAATAGTGTGGTATTTTGGGCCCAAATTTAAACAAATGTGTTAATTTGGGCCTGGTTCCCTTTAATTTATACTAATTTTACCATTACATTATGTTTCACAAACATGTATCTTTAAAAGTATCACAAGTTATATACTACAAATTTATTAGAGCTGGACTCCTATGAGACCGTCTCATGTGCGACGGCACTCGCGCACGGTCGTGCGCTGGGACACGGTCGACCATGCGCGGGAACACATACTTATAGCACAAAAAGACATACTTATAGACAAAAATCATATACTTATCTCGATCGTGTCCCAGGACACGACCGTGCGCCACAGATTGATCTTAGTTTTCACGCGAGGCACGGTCTGTCCCAGGGCACAGTCATGGGCGAGAAAAAAAAATCACATACTTATAGTGAAAAATCACATACTTATTATTGAAAAAGACATACTTATACACTACAGTCGCGCACGGTCGTGTCTTGGGGCACGGTCGACCGTACGCGAGTGCCGTCACATGTGAGACGGTTGCATATGAGTATTTGTGAATTTATTATCTCATCTATGTTAATGTATTAACTAATTTAAATTTAAATTTAGATCCGCACAACTTATATATAAGTTTGTTTTTTTACTGAAACCTCTCTATATAAAGATATCTCTAATTACATATAAATGTATTATTTCATCTATCTATATATATATAGGTAAAATATTTTATGCAACTGGTGCATGGATCCTAGATCTAGGATCCATACACCCGGGTTGACCCGCCCCATGCACATGGTGGGTGCGCTCAAACCCACCAAGATTCGCTTCAGGCAGTCATACCCTCATGTTATGTTAGGATTACCCTCATGTTATGTTAGGGTTACCCGTGATGTTTATGTCACGGGTAACACTAACATAACATGAGGGTAACCCTAACATAACATGAGGGTATGATTAACATTTTAGTTCAGTGGTTTTAAACTAAGGGTATGAAATCTGGAGATGGGGTCACATTAACATAACGCGAAGGTAACCCTAACATAACACGAAGGTAACACTAACATAACGTGAGGGTAACAACCAAAACACGCGAAAAAAGTAAAGAGGCACGCGCGGGCTGGGGGCCAGCCCAGCCTGCGCGCGGCCCAGTTGCACGGATCACAGATCCGTGTAACTGGTGCACAGGAGAGTAACTCATATATATATATATATATATATATATATATATATATAAGCTCATTTTATCTGAAATAAAACGATAGAATTGGATGAAACTGGGGAAGATCTCCAATATATTCACCACTATGTAATACATTTGAGTTGGGAAAAAAAAAAACTTCTATACAAGTTGGAGGAAAAAAAAAAGTTAGTCCATGCAATTGATTCATGTGAAATGTATGGCTGGATCACATACAACAAGCTATCAATAAGCTTGCATGGTTTTTGTTAAAATTTGGTTAAGTCAGAAAGACAACGGTTTAATTAGTGTTGTTAAACTGGAACAAAAGCATTGTGGAAGGCAGATCTGTTCAAAGAGTTGTTAAAAGGTATAAGGCACTTACACTTATAAAAGCGTGTTTCTATTTTTAACAAAATCGGATTTCTTCTCTCTCCTGGAAAACACATTTACACTTACAAAAGCGTGTTGATTTTTGAGTTGCGAGTTAAAATCTTGCAAACCAATGAGATGGTGACACGTGGGGAGCTCGGCGGTTAATTTTGGTAAGATCAACTCAAGAACGAAAACAGGGTGTGAAACAAGGCAACTTCGAGATCTTCCACAGGATTCAATTCTTATCCGTTCGATCTAATTTTTGTTGCGTTGTAAAGCCTATATAGATGGCTATAATGGGCAGTCGATAGATTAGATTGAGATATTCTGTTCAGAGAGATAGAGAAGTGAGAGTGTTTATCATTTTGTGAGTGTGATCTGCAGATTGGCAGAAGAGTTTGTACTTGTTTCTTTACTTGAGTAATAATCTCCCCCTCCCCGTTTTGTTCCCGTGGATGTAGGCATTAAGCCGAACCACGTAATTCTTGGTGTGCTTATGTGTTTTCTTAGTTTGAAGTTTATGATTCTTGCAATTGGTTTATCAAGTTGGGATGATTCTTGAGTTTCTTGGGGAATTTGGGATAATTTCCTAACAATTCACATGAATGAAAGTCACTCTTATTAAACAATTTATACTCCTAAATCAAATAAAATTTTGTTTTCAGAACACTATAAGCAGTGCAATAAGATGTTATAAGCTCATTCAAACATGCTCTAAGTAATGCAATAAGATGTTATAAGCTCATTCAAACATGCTCTAAGTAATGCAATAAGATGTTATAAGTAAGCTCATCCAAACATGTTTTAAGATGTAGGCCAAGATATTATAAGCTTATGTGAAGATGTTCAAGCAGTACAATAAGGATTATAAGGAACAAGAATTGTGAATGATCACTAGTGATCAATTGTTGGTGAGTGCACATGATCACTTATTGGTTGTAAGGATGTATAGTCCTAAAGTTGTTTTTAGGGATTTTTAAGAATAATCAGTGATCACTAGTTATTATTGGTTAGTGAGCAGCTAGCATAGTAGTATACGAGTATTCATTGATAGGTGATCGCTAATTTATGGATGAAAATGATAGTTCACTGTAGGAATGATCAGCGAACAATGGTTTGTAGGTGAGTGAGTGGTTTAAATTACTCTTTGCTGTTTATTTTATATATATATTTGGATTAATTGTCAGGAAAATAAAAAATTTACTCCAATTGACATTTTAACAAAACTTTTCATTGTTAGTCAAAATATCATAATCTTATATATGGTTTATATATGTATTATGTCTTTTAACTAAGATAGTTAAAAAAATCATTATTTATCAATACACAATTTTTCACTTAAGTTTTTTAACCTTTTCTGTCTTCCTCCCTCCCCTCCCCACTCCTCCCAAATTTATTAAAATAAAATACATTTTTTTGAAAATTGATTTTAGACGGAAAAACATACTGAATATATGAGGTTATGTTATTTTAATCAATAGTATAAAATTTGATTAGAAGTAAAAAGTTATGATTTTTTCCACAAATAATAATCCAATAAATTTTATTGTTTATTTCATATATTTTATTAGTTGTATAATTTAATTTACTCTTAATGGGTGAACATTTTTGTAATTTAAGTTACTCGCCAGCTCGACTATTTATTTTGATAATTTAATTTTATTTGGGTGATTATAACTGCATATTTAAATTATGTTAAGGGTGTGTTTACTCAAATTATTGATTGTCTTAAATACATGTGATAAACTATCTATCTATCCTCATGGGTAACTAATATCACAAGGTTATGTCATATAATATCGGATCCTTTCTATATCATAAACTTATATTTATCTATCTATCCTCATGGATAGCTATATCACAAGATTAAGTGATATAATATCGAATCTTTTTTATATTATGAACTTATATTTTTCAACAAAACAATGATATGATATCTATCATTCCTATGAAAATCCAGCAATTGAAATTTGAATAGAGATTGAAGAAAGTAAGATGAGAAATCGAAAGAAGAAAGTGAAAGAAGCAAAGAGTAGTGATGTACAAAAAAACATTCAAATAAAACAAAATGGTCCTTCTGATTATTAAAAAAAAAAAAAATTGGGAGAAAAGTCTTAGGCTGCCCTTATTAAGTGTCTATAACTTAAAACAACCAAATAAAAGGAAACAAAATTGTTTGCTCACCTACCAACCACCACTGTCTTATGGCCGACTTTATAAGTTACATGTAAAAATTCGAACGACTTTGGCCTTCACTTCGTTTTATGTTCCTCTATAAGAAAACACATATCGTTGATTTCAGCAGCGCAGCACTGGTAACACTATGGTACAGGATGCAGAAAAAGGGGTTTTCATCGCTTTCCTGCAGCTTTCCTCGATGGAGGTCCAGTTTCCTCGTCATCTGAGGCGATGTCCCCATACTCCCACATCCCCAGTCTCTTCTCTCGAGCTTCTGTCTGGAATTTTTCCAGTTCATCCAATGCCTGTTGCCTGTCCTTTGGCTCCCATCTGCGCCTTTTCTCCAACCGACCAAGTCCCTCCTGTCAAAGATTTACATCATCAAATGTGTTAGCCTGTGATGAATCGATGAGCAAGCAAGATATCAGGATAGTCCGTCCACTGTATTTACCTGTAGCATAATTGCGTTTATGCTCGTCTCAGCTTCAGGATCAATCAATGTTATCAAAAATACTGTCCCAGTTCCTTGTCCTTTAACTTTCCCAGCTGATGTGTCCTTCTCTTCTACCACAGCCTTGAATTCTTTTGGAGAACTTAATAGGAGTTCACTCAAACGCATTGCTGCTTCTTGACCGTAATCATCTGCCAAGCCTGGAACCTTCATAAACGCTAGACTGCAAAGCTGAGCGAGGCCAGGGGCAGCAGACACAGATGAATCAAGAGGACGTAGTTGGCTGTAGGGGACGATTTCTTGATTTCCATAATCAATGTAGAATACTTCAAAATTGTCATTTGCAGATTCGACAGCACCACGAGGAGCGTTCACAATCTACAAATTCAAAATCATGTGGTTTAGGAAAATATAAGAACTAGCTGATGAAGAAATATTCATAGGATAAGCTAGCCAACTAGATAAAATATTAACAAGAGAGTTGTGAGAAAAACCCAAGAAACATTTTTTCAGAATTATGTAAAGACCTTTCAAATAAGCTACACAAAAAGGAAAAATAGTGAATAATACCATATGACAGAACAAACAACAAACTCTGAAGTGTCGACTCAACTAACTTGATAGGTTAAAGTACTGCAGAGCAATAATATAATATAACCCAGCAATCCAGATCAGCAGAAGCATTTAGTACTCACATAAAATCAAAGTCAACATGCACTTCTACTCAAATTTTTATAGAAGGGATCCACATAAAATTAATTTCAAAAGTAAGAGTGAATTTGTAACTAATAGATTCCAAAAAGTAGCAGCCGGCATGTTACTGTATTAACTTCAAGAACTGTTAAGTGAAAATAGATGCATGGTATCTTACCATTGCACGGTTCCAAGATTTATCTGCACTAAACTGAGCCAGCACAATATCCCCCTTCTTAGGATTGAAGGCACCGATTAGTGGAGTTTCTTGAAGGTTCAAAGAGGAAAGTTGCTTTTGTATAGAGGCAACTTTCTGATCAGCAACAGACTGAACATAAAATTTACCACCTTCCAAGACTTCGGTAACCACAACCTGAGAGAAAAAATAGTTACCCATGGTTATTATACTACGAGATAGATAAAAACATACCAAGTGACAACATTAGCATGTACAATGTACATACCTTGAACTCCTCTTTCTGTCTTCTTTCAACAGCTGCACCATTAGAAACCTCCTCCCCTTCAACATAATTCTCCCATATCTGCAAAAGAAAAAATTAGCACAAGAGCAACAAGCAGGACTTTTAAAGAATGTACATTACAAGTATATTCACCTTCAACTTCTTCTGTTTTGCTGACTGCTCGGCTTGAGCCAGGAGATGAGCATCTGGAATTCTATCAAGGCCAAAGGAGGTTTGAAGCTTTGCCAGGCCTGCTTCCAAAAGTGATATAGCCACATTGGTGCGGGACTCCCATAAGCTTCCGAGAAAAGTTCCAGTTCTATCCACAGTTTCTACTTCAATCTACATGCAAATGGCGACCAACAAAGCAGTCAGATACAAATGCAAACACACAAAAGAACTACTAGGAGCCACAAAGAGAAAACACTACCTCGACATCCCTCTGCATTATTTTCCGCCTCATAAATGCAATGGCCTCGTCAGAATAGGGCTCATCACGACCCGGACATCTAACCCCAGATAATGAGAAAGCAATGCTGCATGTTGCCTTGGGAATATCTAATTTATATCGATGTCCACTGAGCACATATTCAACAACAGCAGACAACCTCTTATCGCGTTGTAAGAATGGCAAGAAGTCTCTGGCTTTCTTTGCATTCTTTGCATTGGACTAACAGATTTGAAACCACAATAGTAAATTAACATGTCAGTTTTGACATGTATCAACCATCAATAATATTAATAAAAGTGAAAATCATAGGAACATCAATATGGTGAGAACTAACCGTCAGGTCTGTTACATGTCTCACAGGAGGGTCCTTGGCAGAATGCATGCCTTTCTTCCCAGAAATTGCACGTGATTCAGCAGATAGAAGGGCATCGTAATAATTTGATCTCTCCTCAAAATCTCGGTGCCTAACAACAGTGGCATAACCACGAGCAACTAAAAGCTCTGCAATATTAACCCCACTTTGGCTGGCTGCTCCAGCAGCAGCAGCAGCAGCAGCTTCCCCTTCCTTGGGTGGATTAACAAGGAAGACGGATCCAAAATCCATCAACCTTGTATCCGCGGACGCAGATGCAGCAGCAGCTCCATCTGCCATGCCTACCTTCCTGGAATACTCCATAGAAACATTCACCTGAAAAGATGCAGGCAATGTCAAAATGATATCATTTGTTTAAATGAGGTGACACTTGAAAACTTAAAATACATACTTGACGGCCAAGTAAGCGTGTTCTCAGAAATTCCTTGGCTTCACGAGCATAGGGATCGGGTTTTTGATCTCTACGAGGATTGCCCATTTTAGGGCCTCTTATACTTGAGAGATTGATCCGTCGCTCTGCAGATGGATCTCCAAATGGCAAGGAATCATCAGCAACAATAATACAATCAGCACTTACAACTTCAATAACCTGCATAAAAATAGCTTCTGTAAGATAATGAAAGCCATACAGAAAACAGAAGCCACCGAACATTTACAACAGAACAAATAACTTACTTTTCCTGTAAAGTTCTGGTCATGAATGGCCTTTGAATTTGTCACAGGTGGAACATAATTCGTCCAGATTCTTAGTCGTGACTTCTTTGCTTGAAGTTCTGCACTCTTCAACCTCCTCTTGACATCATCTTCCAATAGACTTGCGCTCCAGTCCACATATTTAGCTAAACCCTAACATGACATAACATTGAGGAACATTGTGAAGATTGGGTAAAGGTATAGATTAAGAGACTAACAAGATCACAAGGCACCATAGTAATATAATGGAAACTGATATGTAAATAATATAGCAACAAATAGAAATATATTTCTGCCAACATTCATTTGAAACAAAAATCAGATTAAGTAATTAATTTATAATCTTCTTTCACACAGTTTGGATACAAACAAGCAACTGACATGCCAAATTTATATTAAGAACACTTGGTGCCAGAATTCTCATTTAAGCAGTACAACATTCTCTGAAACCACAACAAATGTTCGAGTTCTGTTCAATATTATGGATTAGAGATTTAAAAAAAAAAAAAAAGCAGTAACTTAAGAAATAAACAAAGCAATAGGGTATTAACGCAAAAGTCTTATTGCCAACTCATAAGAAATAAGCTTGTCCCAGGAATATGTTCTAGCACGAACAGGACCTCAGAGAAAAAAAAAAAAAACGTGAATGAATAAATGATTCATTTAGGTTTGACAACATAGAATAGCACAAAAACAGAGTATGTGCTTATGTTTTAGTCCATAATAAAATTATGATGTCACTTACATTTTCAACAAGCTCCAATGCCAAATCTTTTGCTGATTCACCATCAGGATAGTATACAGAACCAGTCAAATTGCTGAATTTGTCAACACCCTCTAATACAATCCTGACCTGTACACATCATACAGAATAAGTAATTTTAAGGGGCATGAAATCCTCAGTTCTATCAAAATTCAAAAGTTACTCACATCTCTGTTCAAGACACGAATTTCTGTGAAATGTTTGGCTTCTTTCCCGTAAGGATCTGCAGGAACCTCAACCATAGATGCAGAAGATGCAGCAAGTCTCTGTGCAGATGTTAGGGGAGCCCGAGCTTCAGCTGCAGAATCTCCATTTTGTTCAGTGGAGGCCACCTCACTTCCGATGACGGATTCAGCTGCAGACCTTCTACCCGGCGATGGAGACTGATAGAAATTTTGAAATGGATGATCTCAAATTTTAAAATTGTAACAGAAATTTTACTCCAACTTATCCTGGGGGATTAATACATACCTGAATCCCTGCAACAAACACTTGGACATGTTGAAAGTCTGGAAGCAAATAGGCACGAATTGTACTTCCATCACGGACCTGGTCCACAATAGCCTCCAATGGACTGCCCTTCTTAGCAGCCAATAGAGCCATGGCATCAAAATTATTAGGATCACTAACGGCTGAAGGAGGCAGGTCCCTAATGGCTGCCTCAGGAGCACCCGGTGTCTGAATGAAACAATAACAAGACAGAATTATATTCTAAAACTTTGAAACAAAGAGTATATTGTAATATAATAAAACAGATTAGTAATGTCCTGAAGACACAAAAGACAAGTATAATTTCTCCAGAAGCACAAAAAGACTGTTTTAATGGATTATTCATCTACAGACCCTGTTCCAGCGACCTAGACCTTGCTGCTTGGCTAGTTCTTCAAGACGTAGCAACTCTGGTAAAAAAGGGCTGGCTTCTCCTTTCTGTTGACCTTGGTCTCGAACCTGGATTAGGAAAATGGAAAACATAATTAGGCAAATGGAAAGAATAGCACGCTGAATAAGCCATTAAAAAAAAAAAATTAAGAAATGATAACCTTTGCCCAGCCTGCAGCCACCACAAGCAAAGCCACATTCTTATCGCCCAGGAAAACAGAACCAAATTCCCTGTTAATAGATGGTACGGTGTAATCAACTTTGAAAGTGACCTCCTACAATGCAAAGACATAATTTAAGTCCTAATTTTCAAGACAGAAGAATTTTTATGTGAGCAAGTGATCTCTTTAAAGATAAATAAAGCGAGAGAATTCAAACCTTTCCAATACAAAGACAGAAGAATTTTTATGTGAGCAAGTGATCTCTTTAAAGATAAATAAAGCGAGAGAATTCAAACCTTTCCAATACAAAGCTTCCTTAAAAATTCTCTGCTGTCCCATGCAAATGGCTCATCAAGACCACCTCTGCGAGGAGCCTAAAATGGTAAAGAAAGCATTAGCGACCAATTCAAGAGTAAATGCTCACCTTGTTATCCCACATACAATTTGAAGGAGACAGTCATGAAACAAAATAAGCTACCGCAATTAAGATCTTAAAATGAGAGCATTGATTAAGAAAAAGAAAAGTATCATCAAGACAAATATGAAGTAAATCCACTGAATATGCATCAGGGGTTCACGATTTTAACATAAACACAAAATTATGAAAACCTCAAAAATTTGACAAGAAGAATGATGTACGAAACATTCACATAAATAAATGAGAGATGCTTACACAATTAGGTATCAACTAGAACTCAAGCATGAATTCCAACACCAAAAATAATGTAATAATTCCCTAAAACCATGCTAAAGAGGCAAAACTAGAAGCTAAGAACTAAGTAAAAACTTCATGCAGTCAGATAGGCAGGAACAAATGCTCAGTCCAACCAAAACTAGAAGTGTAATACAATTTTTTTCTGAATAAAATGAACATACCAACTTAGGAGCCATTAGAGATGACAAAGTGATTGTCTTTTCTGGAGGAATCTCAGCCTTGGTGTTCCCCATAATTACCAAGCTGTCACCAGATGGTACAGCTTTAACTATTCCCCTCAACCATCCTGTAGCTCCAGGTGTTGGTGCCATTTCAACAGCAAAATCTGCAAAAGACAAGTTCAAACCAATAAATTCATCTCAACAGACTTTATCTAACTATCCCCTAAAACACGAACATATTCATGTGCGAATCAACAACATTAATTTCAAAAGCAAATATAGTATATCTAAGCACGCATACTACTTCAAACACTTCATATCTCCTCTTACAGTTGCATTTAAGTTTCTCTATCGAGTTCCCTGCTGGAAGTTGTAATGATGTCACCAATTATGGACTTGTCCAAAAATTTAAAGTTACATTGTGAATGATACATCATAAAGACTAACCAATCATTCTCACAAGATTGTTTCCAAAACTAACACTAACAAAAATTCCACTAAAATCATCAACCACATAGCAAAAAATAAAAATAAAAATCAAACCTTTGCTTTTTAAAACTAACTCAACTGCAATATCACGCAGCACAGTCATCTTTCATGGATAATAATGGTCACTGAGAGACCATCTATAGTTAAAACTATCAGGCATGTGTTAGAAAGAAAATAGGTTTTTGTTAAAAAATTAATCTTGATAACTATACCAATATAAAAAAGACAAAGTAAATGGCAGATAAGAACAGATCCATATTCGGTACAATCAACATTTAACAACCCACTCAAAAGTCATGAAACATCGCATCGGATAATCAATTCAATTCATAAATCCAGTTGTCTACTAGCGCACACAATTGACACTGTTTGGATTCTTAAATCCCTGATTCAACAAAAGCTGAATGCAGGTAATTAATAACTTTGTAGCAGCTTTAGCCTATGGAGGATGCAAAATCTCACATACGCACAAAAGTAGACGCGCAAAATTAGATACATAAATGTGAATAAACACATGCAATCACATACGCGCACAACAAAAAAGCGAGAGAGATCTGGAACTCAAACACCAACGATCAGCACGATCTTCCACAGAAAGACATTAAGAGAATTAAAAGAAACTCAATTCAGATGACTCAGACGCATGCATTAATAAGAACAGCTCAAAACCAACGAGATCTGGAAATTATACCTATAAAATCACCAAAAGAATCTCCGAGTTCACAACGAGATTGAAGATAAAATCGATCCGATTTCTGATTCAATTACGACGAATTCATCAAAATCGAACCAATTGTTTTCAAAGATAACAAATCAAATAAGAATGAAGGGTTTTTTTTTCTTTTTTCGGGAAATTAGAGAGAGAGTGTGTTTAGAGAGAGAAAGAGGGAGCAGGACGGCGGATCGGAATATGCATATACTTCGATGTCCATGTAAAGATCGGCCATTTATAGCAGGGGGGGCACCCTGGTAAACAAACCCAAACTGAATCACCTCGTGTTTCCATCAAAATTACGATAATGCCATTGAAGCGTGGGATTTTATTCTGCTATAATTCTACCCAAAAATTGCATTTGTTTCCATATTGATCTTTTTTATTTCCTTTCTTGAATTTTCGACGGCTCAAATATATGAAGTAATTAATATTCGACCGACTATGACAGGAGATTTGGGCTGCAGTGACGAGTATGGCCTGCCACGTGGAAAATTCAGCCAATAAGGTTACGACATGTGGAATTGGGGGGCTAAACTTGCCACGTCAGATTAATGTTTCCTGTGGGCTAGTCTTGTTTGGTAAAAGTTCTGCTGCCATACTCCAAAACTTTATATAAATGAGATCATTATTAATTTTTTTGTTTGTTTCGTATTTGAAGATAGTTATCTTACGATATGTGTCGTATGTATTGAATGACATTATCAAATAATGATGTCGCATTTATTTTAATATAGTATTAAATAAAATGAAATATTTCAATTGAAAATGTCAATATGATTCTTATAAAATAACGCCACGTCGTATTTTATTTGTTACTTTCAATGTGTCGTAAAAGATTACGGAAATATATAATTGAGATAAAAATATTCTTCTACGTATTCAATATACATAATTATTGTGAGGCTGGATAAAAGTCAAATGACTTTATTATCAGTATTTAATTAGATATAATTAGTTCATACGATTAACTGAAAGTCTAGTAAAAATTAAGACCAAAGTTCTTTAATTTTTTTTAATTTTTCTTAATAATAGGAAAAAACCACATAGAATTAAAACAATACTATTTCCTAAAATAAAAATTGTTTTGAAAGGAGGAAGTATCTCGTTACCTGGTATATTAATAAGATATTAAATAATATAGATTAGTGTCATAACAAAAGAAAAACAAACATTTTGCGACTTAGAATTCAAACTAAAATTAATCTTGGATTTTTTATATTATATTATTTATTTGTTGTTAAAGGTTACTTGGAGTTGAACTTGACTTTGACTGACGGTTTATTATTTAGTATTGCTTTAATGTTTTTACTATATTTGAAAATGAAAATGTAAAAAGTTATCCTTCAAAATTTAAATGAAAATAGCCTGCGTCCTCATATAAGACAATGACTCAAAATATTCCTTTACGTTTCTCCAACAGTGTTAAACAAAATACCACATATTTTACATAATTTTCATGAAAAAACAGACCCTTATTCCTAGTAATGTACATTTTTTTCACACTAAAAATGAATATGTCATAATATTCTAGAAAAACAAAAGAATCGTTTTTAGCGCATAGAGGATTTATTTTGTGTTGAATCCAACACAATGTTGACAATTGAAATAGTTTAACATAAATTTTTACAGCATTTTTATTATTCACGAGAAATAGTAATAATCAATTTATATTATAATTATACTTATGACTATATAGAAAGATATACATACACATATTGTATGTATATGAGTCAATAGTGATTCTACAACCCCTAATTTAATTGAGATGTTTAAATAGGGTGAATATTGTTTAATATGAGAGTCTTGTGTGAGACCGTCTCACGAATCATGTTTCATGAGATTGGTCAACCCACAATCCACATTTCATAATTCACCTATCAATTAGTGAAAATTGGTTTGATTCATGAGTTAAAAGGATCCGTCTCACAAAAACACTCCGTGAGACCGTCTCATGCAAGCTTTTGTGCTGTTTAATTAGAAATCAAGATCTTTATGAATGGAAATATTTAGATTTGACTTAAATTTTGTAAAAACATAACTTGTTTTGTAAAATTCACCACGGGTTGAAAATATAGAGTATTAAAAAAAACTCTAAACTTTAGTAATTTAATACACTATAAACTTTAGATATATATAAATAATAGACAAATAAATTCTTTCATAAACCGTTCAATAATAATCTAGAAAAATGAGAGAAGGTGATTATTTCTTTAAAAATAAAAACTAGATGGGCATTTTTTTAATAGCATGTAACGTAAATTGATGACTTTAAAAAAAAAGATTGGGGCGGATATTTGCAATAAAATACGAGGATAAATTGTTATAAATAAAGGCGGCTCTAAAAATTGATGCAATTTAAAAACGCAAAAACTTATGTGAGACGGTCTCATTGATAGTCTTTGTGAGACGGATCTTTTATATCCACTAACCTAACCAATTTTCACAAATTTATATATGAATTATGATATATGGATTGTGAATTGACTTGTCTCACAAAAAAAGAAAAAGATTCGTGAGACGATTTTAAATGAGATTTGCTCAAAAAAATCATGACATTAGATTCAGTGAAGGACAACCAAACAGATTCAGTTTCTCTTCGATAATATCTAAGCAGATTTGGTTCTGTTTAAAAAAAAAAAAACTGATGCTTTCATTTATTATGATAAAATAATATTAATACGGAGTATATTATTTGGTAGTCCTCTTCTTATCAAGATTTTATACCAGTTCTTTAATTTCCAAGTACAATTACTTTCTCTTCCAAAACAAGAAAGTTAAAGTAGTTTCAACCCACCATGGACACATTAATATGTGTTTATAGTTGACGTTTTAGATATATAACATATTGGTTAATTTTGTTTTTCTTATAATTAGGGAATGAAATCATGCATTTTCCAACTATTCACAACAATTGAGATAATTACAGGAGAAAAACAAACACACACATATATATTATTAGGAGCGTACCTTTTCACTTTTGATATCTAGGATTTTGATGGTTTATTTGTGATGGTGCTCTGATTTGAAATTCTTGCTCATATATATAGAGGGGATGAAGATTCCTAATCCTAGAAGGATAAAGAATCCTTATATATAACATCCAATTATCCACTTTTGATTTGATTGAGAATATCTTTTATTTTATTATTCATCAAAATCCCAACTATTTATGTAACTTCAATGGATGAAAAATCCACAGCGGAAAATTAAGGGTAAAACTAAAGGTACCACATATTTTTCTAAGGACACCACACTTCATATATATTATTTAGAAAATGCACATGAAGTGTGGTGCCCTTAGGAAACAATGGGGTGCTTTTAGTCATACTCAAAATTAATGATCTTAAATTGCAAATATCTTTTATTTTATGGTTTTGCAACAAATTCACCCTCTCTTTCATTTTTCTGGACAGATATGTAATACGTGTGTTATAATTAACGCAGATCATGTTTAGGAACTACAATAAAAAATGTTAAAAATAAATTTTATTTGTTTCAAATTTGATTTACGACAAATTGAAAATCAATGTAATGAAATCTACTCACTAATCATGTTTAGTTACATTGCGGTTCGCAATTAAACTTCAGTATTTTATTTAATTGTAAAATTTTACAATAATATACAAGTTTAGTTTAATATAAGTTAAATATTATTAACGAGTAGTTTATTATTTTTATTACACGTTAAATTAGGACGTCTAACAATTTCGAAATTGAGCCAGCAATTCAAGACAATTCGTTAATGATCTTGCCCAATTTTACTTTTTGGGTTTTGTTAATCTTGCTTGATTGCAGCCTGACTCGTTTAATTGATCTGAAATTGCACATGAGCTAATTATAAGTCAAAGAACATCAAATTTGAGCTCATCTGTCTGTTTTATACAATAAACAATCTCGAACAAACTGGTTTTATCGAATCAAACTCCGAAAAATCTTGATTAATGGATTACATCCCTAGAGATATATATAGTTTGTGATGAAGTTGCAAATGAGGCAAATGGACAGGCAACCTTACAGATGAGTGTAGCTCAACTTTCTTTTAAGCAATTCTGCCTTTTTACATTAAAAGCAACCTCCAAAAACAATACTGAAGTGAAGTGAACTCCAAGCTTAATAACATTTTACTTCCACATGTTGCAAACTTCAAACACATATATACACACACACAGCAATCTCAAGTCACCAAAAACAAAAACAAAACAAATATCATGAAAACCAATCACTTACTCTTTCTAACATGTTGTCTATGCACACTACTATTTGCCCGATTCTGTCATGCCGGGGACGGCGACAACCTCTACGACACGTGCCCGACCGACATGTCACGTGAGAAGAAGATCTTCATCAACGGGTATCCATGCAAGCCCCCATCCAACGTAACCGCCTCCGACTTCAAGTCCTCCTTGCTGGGCCAGGCCGGTGACACGGCCAACTTCTACGGCTCGGCGGTGACGATGGCGACTGCAGCCGAGTACGCGGGGCTGAACACGCTCGGCCTCTCAGCCGCGAGGACGGACATAGAGGTGGACGGCGTGGTGGCGCCACACGCGCACCCGAGGGCGTCGGAGATGATGTTCGTGAGGAGGGGAGTGGTGGCTGCAGGCTTCGTGGACTCCAATAATCAGGTGTTTCAGAAACGGTTGAAAGAAGGTGACGTGTTCGTGTTCCCAAAAGGGCTTCTTCATTTCTGCTTCAATGCTGGCTTTGAGGACGCCACCGTTTTCTCTGTGCTGAATAGCCAGAATCCAGGGCTGGCTAGCATTTCAGGCGCCATGTTTGGGAATGGGAATGGGAATGGTGTGAAGATGATGATGGAGAAATTGAAATCCTTTTCAAGAATTGATTTGGATGGGATTAGTAGCGTGGAATTGTTTGGCGAATAATACGAGTGCATGTTTTTTTGGATTGATTGGATTGTGTATTTTTTTTTCTTGTAAATTTGGAAAAGAGAAATATATGTATAATTTTGGGTTCCACATCCTTTTGTTTTCATCCACTCTTCATCTCTCTCTCTTTCTATGAAATTTATGAAAAGGAAAAGAGATGATCCATCTCGATTTTAATCCTCTACTTGTGTTGCAAAATATCTATAAAATGTCATCACTAGTTTATAAGTTAATTAAAAAGGATTAATTGTTGATTCACAATCTTTGTTCAAATTTATATTTTAACCTAATTTTTTACTTAACAAAATAACATAACCTTATACATTTTATGTTTTTTTAACTAGACAATGAAAGAAATAAATCATTATCGATATATGACTTTTTCACTTAAACTTTTTTTGTCTCTCTCCCATCGCCTTCACTTCCCTGAGCTTATTAAAAAGAAACTTTTCGAATACTGATTTTAGTCGAAAAATATACTAAATATATAAGGTTGTATTATTTTCACGAGTAGTAAAAAAGTTGGTTAAAATGACAATTTGAGTAAAAATTGTGATTTTTTCCCAATTAATTAAATTAAATATAATGAAAAATAAGATAAAACACTAATTTGAAACTTGATGAATGATTAATTGGCTCATTGTCATTGATTATTCATTTTCTTCTCGTCTAATTTCCTTTTTGATCATGCTATATGTGTTGTAGATGTGATATTGATTTTGTAACTTTTTACTGGTTTTGCTTTTTAAATATAATCAAACGTAAGCATGTGCTTTAATTTTTTATATAACATTTTGTTTAGAACAGTAGGTGTGACCTTCAAAAGAAAAAAAGGACAGTAGATGTGAATAAATAAGGGTGAGTCGTCCAAAATAGCTCAATCACTATAATATGGGATAAAAATAGCCACTACTAAGTTGAAATCCCAAAAATAGTCATTGATTGACATAAAGTAAAATTGAAAATTGCAGCGAATCTTGTCAGTAAAATGGAGGAATCTTGTCCAACTTTTTGACTAAAATGTAGCAACAAATAGACATGATTTCCGTGTATCTCTCATTTCAAATACTTGGCTTGAAAATCAATTTCCTCTCTCTTCCAAACCATAATTTATACATAATTTATATAAGTTGGTTTGAATTTGTACACGAAGAGTATGTTGTTTAAGGTCAAAATTAGGGTTGCATGTAGTTTTATCTTCATGGGACACGAAAATACCAAAAATTAGGTGGTCAATTGTACACAAAATTGTAGATTGTAGGGTTACACGAAAATGTTGAGGGTTACACGAAAATGTTCTTGTAGAGTTACACGAAAATTACTTTTATTCGAAAATTACATATAATTTTCGAATAACCCTAAAAAAAATAGAGTTATTCGAAAATTATCACCCTTATTTTCAAAAAAAATCGAATAACCCTAAAATAATTTTCAAATAACCCTATTTTTTTAGGGTTATTCGAAAATAAGAGTAATAATTTTCGAATAACCCTAATTTTCAAATAAGCACACACAATGTGTGGCATTGAATAAATAATTCGAATAAGCACACACAATGTGTGGCATTGAATTCAAATAAGCACACACAATTTTCGAATAAGCACACATAATTGTATGGCATTGAATTATTATGTGTGGCATTGAATTCGAATAAGCACACACAATTTTCGAATAAGCACACATAATTGTGTGGTATTGAATTATTATGTGTGGCATTGAATTCATGTGCTTATTCGAAATGAAAATTGATTTCTGCACATGTGTTATTCGAAAAATGATTTAAGTATTATTCGAAAATTGATTTTAAAACTTCACATTTTCGTGTAACCCTACACAACATTTTCGTGTAACCTTAATCATTTTCGTGTAGCCCTTCAACATATTTTCGTGTATGTCAACATTTTTGTGTACAATTGAACCCTTAATTTTTGGTGTTTTCGTGTTAAATTTAATACATGCAAAAGTTATACTATAAATTATGTCAGAAAAAAAATGAAAAAGTTGGATGTAAATTTTTGTAATTTTTAAATGTCATGAATAATTCATTTGGGAGCACTTAAATATGTTACACGACAATACCCAAAATAGTCAAAAGTTAAAAAAAATCTCTGTCTCTGCAACAATTCCTTGACAAGATTGATAAAAAATTTTGTTATTTAATTTTTACTCACTTTATGTCAAATCAATAACTATTTTGGGTAAATATTATAGTTATTAGGTTAAAATGTAAATATGAATTTAGTTGGGGTCATTTTTAATTAACATAAAATATAGTGAATGTGTTAAATTGGGGTGTTTTCTCGATAAATAATATAAATTATTTTTTGATCGTAAAAACTTTCGTGAGACGATCTGATGGATAGTTTCCGTAAGACAATTCTTTTTTACCCACTAACGTAACTCATTTCTACAAATTTATATATGAAATGTGAAACATGGGTTGTGAAACATGAGTTATGAATTAACCTGCCTTACAGAAAAAATCGTCTCACATGGGACTTAGTCTTTCTTGATTGTTAGTTTATACTAATTTGGTAAAATATTTTTTGTGGTACTTATTTTGAGAAGGATATAATATTTTTCTAAAAAATGAAAATGTTGCCTGAAATAGATTGAATTAAAAAGGGGGAAAAACGCAACGTTTCGAACACACAACACAACTTACAATTTGGTGTTTGACACCATCGACGGAGCCATGTATGGGCCAAGGGGGGCATTGGGCCCCCTCAAATTTTTTATTTTTAATAGGGGTAAAATAGTAATTTCATATTTAATAATTAAAAAATAAAATAAAGTAAGTCTTGTGTGAGATCGTCTAAGAGATCATTTTACGAGTCAAACCACAACCCACACTTCAAATTTATATATAAATTTATAAAAATGGGTTTACTTAGTGGGTAAAAAGGATCTGTCTTAAGGAAACTATCAGTGAGATCATCTCACACAAGTTTTTGTGTTTAAAAAATGTTTCATCTCCCTTAATTTATCAAATATAATAAATATATCAACAAAATATGTTAAGACACAAAATCAATAAACAAATCAAAATCTTAATTAAATCGGATTTCTTATTGAAAAGAAAATCTAATTGGATTACAATTACAATTCTAGTGGATACGTATCTTATAGAATCGAGTCTATAAAAGAAAGACACAATCTCTCCTCGCAAAAATATACACCCCCATTTGAGAGACGTTTTTCTTAAAAACTTGGATTTCTTGATTCTTTTCTATATTCCTCCTAAATCAACTATCTCACGGTTTTCTTGATTATTTTTTATATTCCTCTTGAATCAACTAGCCCACGCCCTTGAGTATTACAACGTAATTATAATAGGTAATATTTAATTTTTTTTGTATATATAGAGACACATGTTAGTTTAAGCTTATTTTTAGTTCATGATTTTAATTATGTTGATTTTTATAAATAATTGAACGATTTTATAAATACGGTAATATTTTGAGTTTGTCAATTTTTTTTATATTTATTTAAATGATGTGTTTTAGAGAAATGTTAATTGAGCCCATTTCCTGGCTTCGGCTTTTTTTTGACACAGCTTGACAACGGGAATAAATCAACAAAAAATTGAGAGTTAGTCTCCTATGCAACTGGTGTATGTACAATTCGGGTCGGGTCCGGGTCGACCCGGATCCGCGCACTTTTATTTATTTTATTTTTTTTAATTTTATTTTTTCACTTCAGGTTGTTACCTTTATGTTATATGCATGTGACCTTTATGTTATATAAGTGTGACCTTTATGTATAAATGTAATGACCTTTATATACTCCAACTTAGAAAAAAATGAAGAATTTTAACCAAATTTGTACATATTTACGTTTATGAAATATTAGCTGCACATATATTCATCCTTAAAATGCACTGAATTTTGAAAATTTCAATTTTTTTCAAAGTTATGGATTATAAAGGTTATAATATTTGTACATAAAGGTCGCAAGAACTGTACATAAAAGTTACAACAATACAACATAAAGGTCTTAATCTGAAGCGAAAAAACCTGAAAATCTTCATTTTTTTCCTAAGTTACTGAACATAAAGGTCATAACATTTATACATAAAGGTCACACTTATATAACGTAAAGGTCACATCTTTACAACATAAAGGTAACAGCCTGAAGCGAAAAAAAAAAGAAAAAAAAAAGAAAATCCAGGTGCGCGGATCCGGATCGGGTCGCCCCAGTTGCACCAATCCAGATCCGTGCACCTGGTGCACAGCAGCATTTGCCAAAAATTGACTATTTAAAGATTGGAGTTTTCACAGGCTACCGAATTTGGCGCCAAAACCATTGCATATGCCCACACCCATATTTCCTTTGTAGTTCTTAGAGAAGAAGAAATTTAGAGAAGAAGAAATTGAATTCAAAAATGGTGTTGCTTTGCTTCGTATTGGATTTGCGGAGCTTATCGCCTCCAGTTCTCCGAGATCTGAAGCAGGTAATACGCAAAATTACATTATCTACTCAACCTTTTTTTACGCCATGGACTCGTTCACGATCTTCATCTCATATGATTTATGTCATTTCAACTGGAACTTTATATATCTCGGAATTTAATCTGTAAATCAGAATTTAATTGACTTGATTTTTGCCTGATTTTTTCCGTCGCATCAGTCATTATTGCAGCTTGCAAATTATTACGCAGTTTCACGTCCGAAGGTTTGTAAGAGCGCTGATTCATCTCAATCGAATTCGAAACCTCTGCTTGATCGCATTGGACTTTGCTATATTTTTCGGAATAGAATTAATTGTACTGATGAGGTATTTTTTCTCAACAATTACGTGCATACTTGAGTCTGTTTAACTATAAGGCATTATTTTTCTCCTTTTTGCAAAGCGTTATTAAAGCATGAGCTATACCTTTCTTTGCTGAATTAAATGAAACATTCACCTTATGGTGTTTGATTGTGTTCTGCTTAGTGCATGCATCATATACTCTGGAATTATTAAGATTGAGTATATGGTACTCCACATTATTGACCTGCATTCATCTTGTTCATAAGCTCCTTATATCAGCTTTTCAATTATCTGGAGTTTCTTTGTATGTGCTCAACATTGGTTCATGATGTATGCAATGTGAAGTTACTTAGTGAGATGTTTGTTGTTTACACTTTCAAATGCCAAAATATTATGCTCTTATTCGTCTTAATTTTGATTCAAGTAATATACTGACTGATAATGGAAGTTAAGAGATTGGAAATTTTACTGTAAACAGCTGAAGATTGCATATAATCCCCATGGAAACTTCAATCTACGTGACCTTCATCATGCCCTGAACAATATGCCCATTGATGCTTTCTCTCCTGAGCCCAATGATCCTGAGGCCCTGTGTATGGGTAATATTGTTTGTTTTCCTCGCTTCTGATGCATCCTCTTATGATAAACACATGCGAATATATTTTGGGAAAACATATTAAATTTGACTTCAGTTATAATGTGTCAATTATTGGTATTTTCTTATCACATGTGGCAGACATGTAGCTCACAGATGTCTTGAGTGAGAAAACTGTATACGCTTGGGGAGGCCATGAGGAACCTGTTGCAAGAAAAGTGATTTGGATATGCTCACGTCTTGTTGATGCTTTGGATTCTGTGACAATGAAGGCTCTGATGGTGAGACTATTTTTACCTGTCAGTTCAAGACACCAACGTTGGTGATCATTTTTATAATTTTAGAGTAAAGATTCTGGCGAGTTTATATTCAGGATGCAGCTGACAAGTGTGTTCTGGTGGAATTCATTTTGTTGGAACAAACATCAAGCTGCCTTGGTGATATCGCTGACAAAGTCAACCACTTTATAAAGCAGATTGATTCTATAAAAAACTGCTCATTTCAAACATATGTTCCAGGTTAGCACATCTATTATATGCGAGTTCCAAAGCATAGTTCTACTTCTACCATAGCTATGGAAAGTTGTGACATTGTTCTATGTTTTCTGCACTCAGAGTGTCATTAGTATTGCATTGCTGTTAATCCAGATCTTTGATTAGGATAAAACAATGATCTATCAGCTTTTATAATTTATATATTGCTTGAGAAGTAGTTATACCTTTCATATCTCAAAAATGAATTTGTAAGTTTACCTGCCATATCTTAAATGCTGGCTTAAATTGCAGGCAACTTGTTTCTGTGACCCAGTCAGGCGTAAAAGGATGAAATTTGATTTGTCTTAAGTTAGATGAGGCAGAGTATGGTGTGTATCTGAGGGGAGAGGAAGGCTAACTAAGAGCTGTTATGTTACTTGTTGTTAAAAGTTGTCTTGTTGGTCTAAACATTTTTTAGGATATATCTTCTCATTTTAGATGTTTTCAAAATTAAAATTCAGATCGACAGGTACTCTATGGTCTAGCAAAAAGATGGTTTCAGGATTTAAATGATGACAAAGAAGAACAATTACAAGCTCATCTTGTCTTCAAGACCAATTTATTGAGTACCCTGAACCAGATATCCTGCTACTTGTGCACTTCTTTCATTCCCATAGTTGATGAGTTCAAGTTTTGTCAGGTATATATCTAATAAATTCTGTGCAGACATAATATTTGGCATGCAAATTCAAGTAAGTGTGGTACACTAGACATTTTCTTTGAGGATTCTCAGATAATATACATCTAACATGGCATACATATTCTCTCAACTGTTAGCTAGTTATGTTTTTACACATATAGGCAGAGAAAACACAGTTGTCCAAATGTGTAGGTGTATTCACATGTATATCAGGGCACAACAATATTCTTGCAATGACTCCAAATGCTTTAATTTAGCCCCAGTTTGCAACAATGGAAAAACTGATACTGAAGCTTCAGTACATACCTGCCTATTGTGTTATTGGGACTTCTGAAAACCAGTTTCTGCCAAGAGCATCTGCTAATGGAGGTTATAAACTTGTTCTAAAGTGCTATTGATCAGAACCCTCAGTCATAAATTGCTTGGGTTTGAATTGTAGAATTGGCATTTTTTGAAATTTTTTATGCTGTTCTAACTTCAGTGAAAAAGAAGATTAATTATCCTTAATGCTGTTTTAATTTAGATTGGATAATGTATGAAGATTTTAATTGATTCACATTTTTGAGATATTGCATTCTTTGCACCATTAACTGATGTGTTCCATTGTTGAACAAAGCTTTATTATATTCCCACATGAAATTAGTATCATGATACTTATCTTCTATTAAACAGACATGCTTATGTCATGGCATTCCATTGGACCACTCAAATATGAATCAGATCAAAAGATCTTCCTGTCCAGTGACCAATGATAATCTTGGAGCTTTGGATATTATTGAGAATTCTGTCATGGTTGGTGAACAAACATTACTATATATGCCCTCTTTCCAGGACAGTCCAAAGCTGAAACAAGTTTCATCTCCTATTTACTTCAATGTCATTCAAAGGACCAGCTTAGGATCACTAAGTGAAGGTATGCCTCTAAAAGAAGTTTTAACTTTGATATGTGGGTTTTATTTTCTGCTATAAAGTTCTAATGTTCTCTTTGGGCATTCAAGATTAGATGCATAAGTTCACCAACCTATCTCTTGAATCTTTTTTATAATGCCTCCATAAAGAGTAGTTTGATGTCTGATTCCTTAAGTCTCATGACCATTGTGATCTGGACTTTTATGGAGATTATCATGTGCGTAGTTAAGTTTCACTGTGGTATTTTATTTTTCCCAAAAAACTGATGAAATACATGTTCTATAAGATGCCTCTGACATAAGTTCTTACAGATAAATTTATGTTTCATCTTGTTTACCTTAATAGTTGTATAGATTGACTCTGTTTTGCCTGCTAGACAGTTGAAAAGGCTCTCTGCTTGAAGATTGCCTCTGCATCATTGTAGATGGTTTGCAAGTTATCTGACCTGAAATGGCTCGGTAGCTAGTTTTGAAATTATAAATTACCACAGCAGATCACTAGCATTTAGGTTCTATAGTAGTTCCATCTCTGAACCTTTTTTAGCATGTTATATACCTGGGAAATTAGCTGCAAACATAATATATTTGAAGTGTTCTTGTTAAAAGAATTATTCATTTGTTTGGACAGGGCTAATAAAAGGTGCTACCTTCTTTGTTACCCCAACTTCTACCAATTCAGATGAGAACAACAAGCCAGAGCTAAACAGTAGACGTGTGTGCAAAGCTCTCTTAATCTTTGTGTCAATATTATGCTTGTCAGTATTGCAATGGTTATTGTGACCATCTCTCATGAGCTTGTCTCTGATCTCATCTCTCACTCATATTTTGTTCAGTCTTTCAAGTGGTATGTAGAGTTCTGAATTCCCTCGATCAGGGTCTGGTTTGCTCTTCTACTTATAACATTGAAACTGCAACTGAAACTTCATTCCCATGCTATTATATTCTTTTACCTTCAGACAGAGGGCTGATGCTTCTCAGGGTACATGCTTTTTTCCCTTTCTCCACTCTGTTGACAACACCCCCCCCCCCCCCAGCATAAGTGTGGACCTTCATATTTGTTTATCATTATCTTGCCTACCTTTACAAATAGCTTTAAAACCTCCTGGAATTTAGAACTATTTTCAACCAAAAACTTTGAGCTGCGGTTATTGTATATCTAATCAGTAGGGGAATAGTTGATAAATTAGAAAACAAAAAACGTGGTTGAGGAGACTAGGACCTTTTGTCATTCCAGTACATATATATATATATATATTTTGGGTGATTTTTTCTTGTTTCAAGTTTGTAATGTCACTGTTTCTATACTTCTCAGCATCTTCAAATCCTAGAAAGCTTACTCATAATTTTCTCTTATTTTCTCTACTTCTAATCAATACCATTGTCAATTATGTCAATTTGCAGAGGCTTTCAGCATTGGAGGAGTTTTTGCCTACTCCTGATGTCACCAAATTCATTAACTCTGATTTAGTTGAGATTGAAAATACAGTTCAAGAATCTTTGCTAAAGGTTGAATCCTACAGTTTCTATAGTTCTACTCTGATGAAACCTATTCTTGTTTTTCTAGACATGCATGCAACAAAGTAGATAAACACAATCAATCTGATCATCTTGTCTATCAGTAATTGTTTATGAGACAATGGACTAACAATGATCATCTAGCTGATTCGTTTGCATGAAACTCACTATCTCTTGTGGGTAATATCCATCATTTTTGTCCATTATACAGTGATACTAATATGTTAATATGTTAATTATTATTTGCAGGTGGAAGTAATTGACTACAATCCAGTCCTGCATGAGAGAGGTTTCCATAAAAAGCTGAACACACTTGTTAAAGAGAGCCTGCAATTAGGGTAGTTCTCTCTTAATCTCTTTATGCAACTCTATTTTTTTTTCTTTTGGATTATGATTCTAGCCTCTCATTTCCATTTAGCTTCTCAACAGTGAGGGTCTGAATCCATTGAGGTGTTAAGGTGCTTTTAAAGCAGAATTATTTGCATGTAATTTGATCTAAAAACTTTGCAAGAGAATGATCACCATCACATTTACTATCAGATTATCACGATCCACATTGTGTTTGCTAGATTAGTTTCAAGTCTATGGAAACAAAAGGTGGCAATCTTGCCATGCAAAAAAACACATTTAACCATTCAAATCCATATTAATTTGTATGAACTTGTAAAAGTCTTATAAGAAAATGTTCTGATTTTTGTATGAAGAACGCTGTTATTTTCTAGTGATGTGAAGACGTCAGGGCTGAACATAATTAACGATACAAATCACAATTTATGTTCCACAAACATTCTTGATATGTAACATACATAAATTCCATACTCATTATCCTGATTCTTTCATTTTGGTTTTTCTTCATCAATGATAATTCGCAGGATGAAACATTATTCTTCACCAAAGCATTTCAATTATTACTGACCATTGTTTGTAGGGCAATACTTCCCAAAAGCAAGGAAGGTTTAGATTTGGACCTACAAAATTCCGAGGTTCAAGTTCAACCATCAAACTCCATGGCGGCAGGTAAAGCTGTCATGAGAGAGAAACCCCCACACTCTGATACCAAACTAGAAGAATGGGAAAAACTCATTGTAACTGAGCTTGGAGGAATACGTTCCCCAACGTGCATTTCCAATCCAAAGGTAGATCAAGTGCTTGTATCACCATCACAAGGTAACAAGCAGTTGGATGAAAAAACTTCAAGAATCCTTGAGAGACTGGAAGTCCCAAAGCAGCTAAAAAGAAAAGCAGTTTCACCTACAATCACGTGCACTTTGTCTGCTGACGTGTATGGGTCAATGAAGAAGCCTCTGATACCATATAGGAGCAGTGATGGTGCAGATCAAGGCTCCATATCAAGCCAACCAATAAAACCAACTTTCCAGAGGCTGAAAAGGAAAAGATAGAGGACGTCTCAAGCGTAGCCCTACATGGTTCTGGCTCTTATCAGGTGATCCTTTTGTTCGTTTACTATGAATATCTGCTCACTTGCTGCACATTATGCTCTAATAGGTCGACTTAATTCACTATAAGCAGCGCCAATAATGTCCTTTACCTAAGTTTTTGATTTGCATTACAAGATGAATTTTTACTAGAACAATGTGAGTTGCACTTGACAAATATGTATCTCTTGTTGCTTAAACTAATGGAAGTCAGTAGGAGCGAGTTTGTTCAATGTGAATCAACATCTTCATGCTTTAGTTTAGACATTGCTGTGACAAAAATCAAAGTGACAATGATACTTCTTAGGATTACCTTCATTATTGTTCTTTTCTTAGTGTAGCTTCCTAAAAATTTGATCAGAATAATGAAGTGCTAGGGACTACAACCTACAATCACAATACAACATTGTTAAGTATGGTTCCAAATACAGTTCTTTAGCTCATACAAAATATGCCATCCCATGTGGAGAGGAGTATCAATAGATTTTTACATGTCTCAAGACTTTACTTGTGCTACTGCTGACACATAGGTCAAAAAAAAATTTGTTTAGTGTTATATAACCATGATTAGAAAATCAATATACTTGGGGATCTGAAGATTAGAGTACTAATTGCTATTTGGGATTTGAAACTGTACTCGGAACCCTTTAAGAAATTGAGACAATAGGATTAGTAAACAATTTGAATCTTGATTATGTTTTATTTTCTCATTCGTTCAACTTTTCTGTTACATGTTTATAATAAAACGTCATCAGTGCATATATGTTGGAGTATGTACTGATAGAATTAAGACAGTTAATGAAATCCGATATTGATGAATTATATGGGGCATTTCCTGATTTAATGACAGTCATTAATGCTTGTGCACTAGTTAAGAAGGAACACCATGTAATAACCAAGGATGAAAATATCGTTTTCGATTGATATATCGGTACCTTGATTTCACGGAAATATCGATGGATATATTGGTTTCGGTGGAAATATCGATACATATATTTTTTCGATATTTACCGATATATTGCCGATATTTCCCGATATTTATTGATATTTACCGATATTTTCCCGATATTTACCGATATTTTCCCGATATTTATCGATATTTCAGCGATATTTACCGATACTTCCTTGATATTCATGAATTTTCTTATAATTTTTACCTGAAGTCACTGATATTGAAATCGATACCAATTTTTACCGACATTTAGCTAATAATTATTGATTTTTCATTTATTTTTTTATCAAAAAATGAAAATATCGGAGATATATCGTGACAGTCCGTTTTTGTTTCGGTCGAAAAAACAAAAATATCGGGGATATATCGGAGATATATCTGGATATTTTCATCCTTGGTAATAACACCTTATTTATTGTAAAATTGTGTTTCATATGTATTAGTTTCATCCGTAATAAATCTATTAAATATTACTATCATTTTTACACATTTCTAAAACAAATCATGAAATATATCTATTATCTATCTATTACATATATAAAAGTATATGTAAAAGTATGTATATTTTTTACAAAATATGGATTGTTTAATATATCTTTATTAAAGATTTTATTAAAGGTTATAATAGTAATTTATGATTTTCATATTTAAATAAATTTACATTAAAATTTAAATCAAAATTATATAAAATTCTATTGTGAGTAGAACTTCATTATATTGAACTCTAATTTACTATAAATTTTTTTAAATTTAATTTAATATAAATTGTATATCCTTATAAAAATTATTATTTAAGATTAATAGAAAAATAAATTTTTTAATTTAAAAAATTTATTCTCCACATGCAATATAGTGTTAAAAAGAATTTGGATGTTAAGAAGAGAATAGTATAATAATCATAGTTAGGAACACAGCACTATCATGTGTTCCTCGTTCTCATCATTATTGTTTTTTGCCCCCATAGTCTTCCCTCATAACTGTAACGCTGTAACACACTAACGCGTTTAGTTTATTTTACAACGCATTTATCCATTCAAATTTGTACTTCGTGTGGGTCCCTTGGTTTGAAAGGTGCCTGCAGAATAAAAGTTGTTATGATCTCAATTCATTTGTAATCTATGCCATAATAAAATAATCAAGTTGTCAAAAATTATTAATTTATCATTTTTTCTTCTAAAAATGTCACATCAATTTAATTATGTGTAAATAATTTCTTTTTATTTTAATTTTTTCAAGATTTCGTTTTATTTTTCTAAATTAATTTAATCATTTTAAATTACATGACTTCTTGATAAGCTATCAAATATTGTAGTAAAAAAATAAAAGAAAAACATGTATAATTCTTGAATCATCATATGTTATAATAAAAAAAATAGAAAATAAAATCTTTTTTATATTATATTACATTCTATTATAAAAAAATTGTTTTAAATAATTATAAATTGTAAAAGATTTAAGTTATGAGTTTCTACAATGTATAAATCTACACAAAAAACTAATTTTTCATATTGACATACCCATGTGTCTTCTTTTAAAACATCTTTTTTTATTTTAATACAAATTTTGTGATAAATATTTAATTGAAGAAGATTACTAATTTTTGAAATTTATGCACTTAAACTTAAATGTTTGAGACATAATTATTTAAAGTTTTATAAAGTTAAAAGTTAATTCAAAAGTATCTTATATTATTAGAAGTATGTAATTTGTTATGTGTAATGCAAGAAATAACTTTCTATACAAATAAATAATTATACGTGTTCAATGTTCTTTACTATTACAATATACACAAAAAAAAAACGCAAAATATAATTATTTATATTCATATCTTTTTAACAATCAAATATTCAATGTATTCATTTCTTACATTTAAAAAATATTTTAGCCACGCATAGCACAACACAACACGGGTGCACTACTAGTTTTACCTAAAGTCTCACAAGTTGTCTGAAATTGATCCCCATCTAAAATTTGATAAAAATCAAATGGGAAATCTGTTATAATTTGCATCGTAATTTTGGTCACCAATTTTCACAAATGTTTTAAATTGAAGAAAAGTTCTCAACTAATTCTTGACTAATTTTAAATTTGGTGGACTATTAATCATGTCAATCTGGTCTAATCTTATTTTTGTTCATCAATATACATTTATACTAATTGGTACTACGTGTGTATATATTTTTGCGACATGTTTATTGTGAAGTTGATTAGTGTTTATATATACAAGTATAGAGAATGTGCTTCTACGTGGATGATGAACTTTTTAATTTAAAATATTAAATTATTATTATGACCTTAAATAATAATCTTTATAAGGATATATAATCTATATTAAATTAGAGTTCTAATATAATAGAATCACATTTATGGTAGAATTCGATATAATTTTGGTTCAGAATTCTAAAGTAAAATTATTTAGATATATATGGAAATTCTAGATTACTATTATGACATTAAATAATAATCTTTAATAAGTATATAATAGACAATAAAATGTTATATAAAATGTTATAATTTTATATAATATTATTTCGTAAGAAACATCCATAATTTTATATAAGAAATAGATAGATAAAATGTTTGTGTTTATAAGTTATTATACAATAATAGAAGGTGAAACATAAAATTAAAATGAATAATGAGAAACTTCATAACTATTCCTAATGTTGAATTACAGGTTGGGCATGTGGCAAGTTGGTCAAATAAAATCTTGAACACACCTAGACACTTGAAAAAGGCCTCTTACTCATTATTAGTAACAAATCAAGCATAATACAAATACATATACACATTTATAATGGAGGTGGGTGGGGAACTATTCCACACTTTCACCATGATCACTTATTATCCTCTATAAATGAACAAACTAGAAAAAATATAATAATCAAATTGGACCCCACAAATTATATCTTTTCTGATTCAAGCATGATCCCTAGTGAGGTCACTCAGAAAATACCTCAAACTATATATATAGTCTACATTATATATTTACTTGCCCAAAAATAAAAAAATAACTACATAAATAAAAAGACTTATTCTGAAAATATTCTCCACCTCTGATTGTGGGTTGGTGGTCCAATCCAGATGTGATCTATATATGCACTAAACAAATCTTCTCCTTCAATTTCAATCCATATAAGCTTTGATCATGAAATCAAAAGTTCTCTTTATGGAATTCAAATTTGGTGGAGGTCTTGTGAGAAAAATCAGAAGCTAGGTGTCTTAGTTCATTCACTGGTGGTGGGGCCCCACAGTAAAATACTCCTGCAAATTCACAACAATTTTCTTGATGACTATTCACCTTCCATCTTATATATCTTTATTGAAGTAAAATGTATCAGGCATGTTTAGTTTGTTAATAAGAAGAAGGAAGAAACACTGTACATGCATGTTGCTACTTTTTACCAACATGCATCTTAATATTGATTGGATGCACAATATAATAACATGATGTAATGGGTTGCTTGTTTAAATACTGCTATTTAGATTATGTTTTGGAATCCATGTTGCAATCAATCTGGTGCACTGAAAAACACTCTTTTCTCAAACCCCACCACATGTCTCTCTACCTACTTTGATCAAATTAGAAAAAAGTTGAAGATTTTAAGGGATGTCATGTCACCACTATTATGATATATACACCTATATTTTTATTTATTTGACTTTTGACTTCCATGCTTTTATATTCATTTCACTTTCACCTATTCATGAATTAACCAGGAGCAATAGTAGATAACATGGCCTCATGAAGATGAATGCTTGAAAATGTGTAGAAAGAAGTATTAAATATGGAAAAAAAGGTTAAGTGGAGATAATGAAGAAACTTGTTACCAACTCTTGAATTAGGATGATTGATAGCAATTCTCTTGTAGACAGTCCTCCAATTAGGCTTAGCAAAGTGAGACTTAACCCTAGTCCCAGAGACAATGTCGACCCCATTCTTGGCATGATTGATTGATTGGAGCATAGCAATTAGTGCAGAACGAGCATCCCCTTCTTCATACACACTCGTGCAATAATTGTGCATTTCTATCACTCCCTTGTGATCCATTTCACCTACTTCGTTCATCACCCCTTTGAACCATTCGAACGACCCTTGTTCTCGCGTCACCCAATAGAAATACGCCCTCCTAGTCTTAAAGTCGTGTCGACCACTCCCACTCCCACTCCCCGATTTCCGTTTATGCATGGAGGAGGACGGCGAAGGGTTGCCTCCCTCCTCCATTGCGTTTTCTTCTTCGTCCATGTCTTTTATGTTGTTCACGATGTCCTTTACCACGCTTATCATGGGCGTTGCTCCTATACCTAACCCTACTAGTAGCACCACATCGTACTCCTTGTAGTCTTGGGTTGGTGCTCCATATGGACCATCGATCAATACTTTTGGGAAACTGTATCATTTATATACATGAAGAGATCCACATAGAAATATGTACGTCTTTATTACTACAAATCTTAGATAAATTTTCCATCAAAATAAATAAATAAATCAAATTGTACTTGTTGTAATTAAAGAAAAAAGAAAACAGCAGCCACTATAATCTAATCTTATTCAAATAGTAACAAGACTAAGTGGGATTAAATCACTTCACCTAATGAAAGTTGAAGAGTTTTTATCACATGATGATTTAATTTTTAGAATATAAAATATATCAAAAGCTAGAGAAATCACATTTTGTGTGATCTACTGCAAGAAAATAGAATATTATAATGTTTTTAAATTGGAAAAAAAAGGCTTACTTGGGATTATTTTCTCCTTCCAAAAAGTCAGCTCTAAGGAGCCCACTTTTTCCTGTGGGTGGTCGCTGACAAACCTAAAAACACCAAAAATAATTAGCAAAATTGAGCTACATTGGAACTACTACCAAAACATTTCATTATTTAATAATAAGATTATTGTCACTAAAATCCTAACTAAGAAGTTTGATTGATTCCTCTATATCTAAGGCAAAGATCCCACATTAAAAAGAACATGTTTCTGGATTGTTGGGCTCTCACATAATTTAAAGGGTCATATCTAGATAAATTAAGTTGATAACAACAGTTAATATATATATATATACATATATATTTTTTGGTGAAGTTGATCTTTGAAAGTTATAACACATATCAGTCCTATCTACTTATCCACACTATGAACACATATTAAGTAAATGATATTACATTATTACTGCTACTAAAGTTGACTGGACCTTAATAATAATAATTCATAATAATATGGAAATTCTTGAAATTAAACATGAGGAGTGTCTAAGCAAGTAATAATGGTACATTATTAATGCATATATAGTACGTCTGGTGGGTTGGTGGTGGATGGATGGATTCTAGATCTTTTCTAATAAAACAATACAGTATTATATGTGTAATTAATTCATTAGTGGATGTTATATGTAGCAGATGTTTTCATATTGCAATATCATATATATTGATAAAATAAAATAATTAAAAACTATATTAAGATAGATGGTTGTTATATAAAAACGTGTTTTTATGTAGAAATATTTAAGGGCACATAGTGTACATTAATGTGAAACATCATAGTAATTTAATAAAGATCGATTAAGGAAATGAAATAATAAAATTACCTCAGAGAAAACAGCTTTAAGTTGTCTGGTCCAATCACCAAGAGTCCTGATGTGAACACTAAGATAATCATCTCTGGGAGCTGAGGTAATTGAGAAAGGGTGCCTGCAATTAATTGGACCACTTAACCCTTAATCATATTTATATATCTCAATAAAGACACCATTAATTTAATTTAATTTAATTTAAGTTGAAAGACGTTGTGAAACATTTTCCCTTCTCTCACAGCTTCAGGATAATGTAAAATACCAATCTCTAATAATTATATATATATATATATATATGTGGATAAACAGTACTACTACTTGTAACACTACCAATCCTCTTTCATTACATGATCATGATCTATTTCATTCTATATATACATGGTTTAACGTTATTTCACATATATACACATGTGTGTTGAATAAAAATACAATAGAATATGAGATGATGAAATATAAAAGTAATAAATTAGAGAAATTAGTACCATTCGAATGGAGAAACAGCAGCACAATTGACAAAAATATATTGTCCACTTCTATATTTGAATCCTTGAGGCTTAGACATGTGCAGTGCCAGCACATTTCCAGGATACACTGCCACCTTAATTCATCAACAAAATTTTCATTCAATTCAATTAATCTACCACTCAACATTTTACATACCAAATTATAATTAATAACACTAATAACATGAAAATTAGATAGAAGTGATGTTGACATATATATAATAATAGTAGTAATATTTACCTTAAGAATCTTGACATCCTTAATGCTGGACCTGAATGCCCTAATCAATCTTTCTCCAGCATATAGAGTGATGGGAAAAGCCAGATACATCCAAGTCTGCCAATTTAATTTGTTGCATTCAATTTCAAATAATTAATTAATTAATACACACACAAGATAATCAAGATTCTCTTGTCTCTTTCCTTTTGATAATACATGTAACAACCTGCACATACATATATACTCTTTTGCCTAGCTAATTAACTAATAATGATATAAAAATATGCATATGTGAATTAAAGTGTAAAAGAGTACGTAATTAAGAAAAGTACTCACAGTTTTCTTTTCCCAATCATGGGTCAAATAAAGCTTGATCCCATGAATAATGAGGAGTGTGTAGACAAAGATGAATAGGTGGTGCGAGTACCAAAAGGCATTGAACCCTGTCAATTTGTTGAATGGTTTAGGTAGACTGATTTTGTTCCTTCTAAACCATGGGGATGCAAGTGTGAAGGCTATAGCCATTAGAACCACCATCAAGATTCCGGTCACTCCTTCCCAACCCTTCACAAAAAACCAATAACTTGTTGGTTGATCATACTCAAAGTATCGCTCTATCGGCTTAAAATCCTCTTCGCTCGCCCTCAAGAGCCGAGGGAAATCGCAAGCCAAATGACTTATCGCGTGTATCCCAACTCCTAACCCAATCGCGACAGCAATCACCTACAAGAATATACGAAATTCGTTAATTATACATAGAGTAAGTCTCATGTGGGATCAGATCTTTTTCTGTCATGAGACGGGTCAAACAATACGTTATAACATACTACATTGTTGGCCACAAAAAAATATTAGCTTTATCATAATTTGATTAAAACTTTTTTTTCTTCATAACAAGTGTCGCAAGCGACATTTGTTCTACCAAAACTACCCCCCATTTAATACTCTAAAATCTAGTTATAACTTTAACACTGAAAGAAGGATAAATCAGACTTTTTATCATCATCGTTCTACATAAAATAATAACATTTGAAAGCTAGTTTAGAAAAAGGATGAAATTGATAAGCTTTTTGTTGAAAGGGTAGTTAGAATAGTTTAAATTAGCTGCACTAACTTTGTGGAAATTGACATTGTCATCAAAGGGAACAAAGGCTCCAAGCCTAGTCCTGTTCCTGAGCCAGGTGATGGTGTTCCGGCACATCGGAAATAAGATGAGCGCCATGTTGAGCTTCAACGTCTCGGCGGCGCCTTTGGCCACGCAAACACAGTGTTCCATTACTCCAAAAGCTGCTCTATTTTTGTACTGCACATATTTGTATGCAAAAAGGGCAGCCATGACTCCTATCCACAACCCCATCACCCAAACTCTCTGCCAATTATCGAGTATGAAGTATTGAAACTCTCTGTACCACCTCTTCAATGGGTGGTCTTGGGTTGGTTTTAGCTTGTCACTCAGCATTTTGCTCAGATTCCGGCTTTCTCCGCCGCCTCGGACCGACTGGTTTGGCCCTTGTAATAGAAGCATCTCCAAGTTTTCTATCTGTTAATATATGATCATATCGTATATATGTTTAATTTGAGGAAATTAAGGTTGATTTTGTTGTAATGATTGGCAAGGTGAGATTGGGATTGGGTTTTACCATGATGTAACCATGGTTGTTGGGGTCTAGTTCTTCCATGATTAGCCTTGCGTATTCATCAGCTTGTTTCTGGATGTTGGATAGCTTATTTGCAGATGCACTTAAGGTTATAATCTGCATATAAAAGAATCACTTTTTAGTTATAATAATAATTCAAGAAAAGTGCATGAGAGAAAGAGAGAGAGAGAGAGAGAGAGAGAGAGAGAGAGAGAGAGAGAGAGAGAGAGAGAGAGACCTCCCGGACTTCATCTTCACTGATTCTGCCATCTGCATCTTTATCAACCCTGCATTGAGTATTTAGTAATGATGAAGATCGACGAATATTCTGAATTGAATTCATGAATTCTTACATGTCGAAGAATGTCTGGAGGCGACAATCGAAGCTTTGATCAGCAATTTGATCCCAAAACTCTTTCAACTGCGCCTTAGTGATGGACTCGCCGGAGATATTCCTCCTCCGAGAAAGCGCGTCGAAAAGCTCGCCGGCGAACTCCTTATCACACTCCTTATTCATACCTATTTACACACATGCATATATACACATGATTTAACAACTAGCTACATTTCTTACCTAAAATCTAACCAAGAGTAAATTACAAGAAATTGATCCAACATGCAAAGATTTAGGTGTTAGCAGTTAAGACTAAATTTCAGGTCACTTTTTTTGTCTACTTATTTATTACCAATGCATTCACCGAAGAGTGGACGAGGTAGCATCCCATTGGTGCTGGCCGTGAGCTCATCGAACCGCTTCTCCACCCCGGCCCAGGCGGCGCCGCCGTCAGTCTTGCTAATGAACTTGAGCCCCTTGAGAGCCTGCGCGGCGGCGGACTTTGTCCGGTCGAATCTCGGCACCGGCTGGCGGCGCCTGAGCGAAGCCAACTTCTTAAGCTCGTGGGAAACCTGCTTGATTCTCGACGACGCGTTTCGGGCCACCGATGACCCGAATGAAGACCTCTTTTCAAGCCCTTTGGCGAGCTGAGTTAGCTCAGGGTCATCGATGTCTCCGCCTCCGGCGGCCTTGACACTGTGCACCGCCACCGAGTCATCGCGCACGTCGAGGGTGATCTCCACGTAGTCATCGACGGCTGCGGCGGTGGCGTTGTTGTCGGGGAGGGTGAAGCGGGCGCTCTTTTTGGCGCCGGCACGCTTAGCAAGCGGGCCGCTTAGAGGCCCGCTGAAGGACGTGGTTCTGTCGCCGGTGACCAACTCCGTGTCGGAGTGGCGGTGCTGGTGGGGATTATCTCCCGGACTCTGCATTTGGATCCAAAGAAAAGGCGGCGGCGGCGGTGGTGGTGGAGTGAATTATTATGGTGAAGTTAGTTTTGTTAAGGTCAGAGAAAGATGAGGTGAAGAAGTTATGTATTTATGGAGGAAATTAATGGCTGCTTTTCACTTTAGACTGTGTATTGTATTAGCAATAGCAGCATATATATGTTGAGAATTTTGTTTTATCATTATTTACTATATATATAATATTATCTTTAGTTCAACTTGCTCTCATCCTAATTATTCATCTCCCATTTAATAAATCAACTTAATTTGCACCTTTGCATATATTCAATTACGTATACAACTATGCAACTGCTCATCAAGTTTATGTAATGATGAAATTAAACATATGGTTACTTTTAGATTTTACTTTTTTCTATGTTTTCTTTTAACGTACTAACTTTCTCTAACTCATTATCTTTCTCTTACACCTTCTAAGTGGGAAATTATCTGTACCAAATTGTCAGACCATATACATATATATGGGATGGGAAATAGTGTGTGAATATACACACAAAGAATTTAACTCAAAGTATATATGTACAACATAAAAATAACATATATATATATACACACACACATGTACACATTAATTCTTTGAACTACTATTTCCAATTTCAATTCTTAGTATGAATCGATACAAATCTTCAGATCGTACCAAAAACAAATCGTACGGCTCTAATTTATTATGTTCATCATTTCTCTTCTCTACCGATTTTTTCTTGGAAAAAAAAAAAAAAAAACCCTTCATTGGAGAGTCTTAATTTGTTTCATGTGATGTGAAGAGGTACTTAATTAAGTTACTATATAAACTCAAATTACGTCAAATTTTAATCTTTAATTTATAGATCTTTCACACCTAGAATAAGTTCGGATATTTTATGGTTGTTTTGTGTGTCTGCATTAATAAAACAAATGATGATATTATATATGAGACGTTTTATAAAAGATGTTCCATCTTAATTAGAACAAAAATAAATAAATTTGTACACTAATATAGATATAGTATTGTCATTGTGGACTTGATCACGTATATATATATATATATATATGAACTAACGTTTGGGTCTCTACAAAAAATCTTACACCAAAAGAGAATTGTGTTTTTCATCAAAGCTTAATTTTCAGTGCATGACAATGTTTTTAATAGTGTTAATTATCACCAAATTAAGCTTAATGTTTAGTATATGGCAACTCATCAAAGCTTAATTTTTAGTATATGACATGTCTTTAATTTGAGTGTTTTAAAATTCTTAATTATATTTCTAAACAACCACTTAATTCTTGCTAAGGATTAGATTGACGCAGTTCATGCCTGTATTTTTACATTTGTATTCTTTCATTTTATTCTCCTTTTAAAATATTGTGTCATTTTCTACCTCGATTTATAAATACAAACTTTACAATTTTAATTTGATTTTGGCAATTCAAATCATCAAAAATAAAGAATATTGAACTTATCATGAGCAATCAGTACTTTTGAAGGTAGCTAATAATAATATGTATATATTTAACTTCTGATGATGATGACCACGACATGTGTTGGTTTGAATTTATAATGATATTGAATTGATGTTGTCATATTCTAAATATATTTAAATAATGTTATATATAAATATAGAAAAATTTAAATTCACATTATATTAATATAATACGTACAACTATAAGTATATATATTAAAGAGTTAATTAACTACAAATATACTTGTTTTTACATTCAGTTGGTCTGAGACTATCGTACATCATTTTCAAATCAATCAAATTGTATTTCTTTTGGCTATTCAACCACAAGAACAAAGTTCATCCATAATTTTTTTCTTCATATTGTCTAACCCATTTTATACTCAACAAATTTGGAGAAGAATATCGAGGATTAGAGTTTAAATGTAGGAATTCTAGCTAGCTAGCTGTTTATTAATTTCCCTATAATTTAAACCTAAACAGAGCGAAATACTCTTATAAGTATAGGATGTGTCTAGTTCACACATGACAACTTAAATATAATGTAAGTATAGATGTTTAAATCTATTTAAATACAAATTTATTAATATCCAAATAACTTTAAATTCATTTTAGTATTATAATACAAATATACAACAGTGTAATTATATAAATTTAAAAGCTTAATTAATTAATGATAGACCCAACTAATCCTTGTGTTTTGATTTCCTAAATAAGCACTAGACGTTAGTCCTCCGCCGGCCGCCACCTTTTAACACATTTTAGACCTCTTCTTTTCCCCACTAACACTACTACCTACTCACTATTATTTCACTTTAATTTCTTTTTTTCTGTTTCTTTTTTCCCTCTTTTTTCTTTTCCTTTTCATGAATTTACTTGAAGTTTTGAACAATCAGATATCCAACACTTGCAACTCTTTCTAATAGAAAATTTAACTAGAATGTGCTCGGATACAATTGAATTGGTAAAGCCTGTAATGACGAGGGAGATAGAAATTCTCTAGCAACGCATTTTCGAATTAACCCCAACTATGGATATATTTTTATTGAAATATTGGGGAGGTTTGTCATCTGTTTGTATCATAATGACTCTATCTTTTACAGATACATGTCCCTCGATTTAAATGTCACCCGATTGAGGTGCCTAAGATCGAGCTGTGTGGGTGGGTAGTTCTATCATTTCTCCTTGAATATTAAAAGAGAGGAGGTTGATTCTTTTCTTTTATATATATATATATATGTGTGTGTAAAAAAGGTTTGATTTTTTCAAGTGATGCACATAGTATATACCGCTATATCTAGTATATATAATACTATAGATTAAATGATCTCGTGATGATTGAAGCACTGATATTAACATAACGACCTTGTATCATTAATTATTTGGCCAAGAATTTCTATAAATTGTGAGGACAAAAAATAGTTAATATCTAAGAAATAATGAATATTCATAATGCCACTGACTGACAATTACATGATTTGATGTGATGCACAGACTATGAAGTAATACTGTTAATTAGGATTTACATTTTATATAATATATTAAAACATGATTGTGCATTTTTTTTTTTTGAGAAATTAAAATAAAACATAAATTGTGATATATATAGATCCACGTACTGAATATATAGCATGTATGTGACATAAAATTAAAGGCTCTTTCGATTTATCTTTTGAAGTGGTGGGCTATTATATATGATGGAACTAATGTGGAGTGGGAGGCATAGCTTAATGGTTGTTATTTGTTAAATTAGGAAAATTATTTGGGTACATATACATCAAAATATTTTATTCGGATTAAAAAATAGTTACTCTAATGATTAGTAAGTCCACATATATATATATATATATATATATATATGAAAATATTAAAATACACAAGGTGAATAGCTTTTAATATGTCCACAACTGATGTGAAATGATTTCATCCCCTACTTATCTGGAAAATGAAATAAATTGATATTTAACATGTCAGTCGTGACCAGTAGACACATATTAGAATACCCACGATGGGTAAGGTAGCAAAACTCTCTCTGTAAGTGTGTATATATATATGTGTGTGTGTGGTGGAGTTTATACAAAACTATAAATGTGATTTTCAGGATTAATTTTCAAATGGAATCCATACAAAACTATAAATGTGATTTTCAGGTTAGTTAAATCTGGGTTTATATATGCACAAGTTGGCTATTAGAGAAATGTAAGTGACACATTAATGTGCTAGAATTAATAATTTATCACAATTGGTGAATGATGATTAGTCATAATAACGTGTATGGTTCGGACTCTTTGTAATATTAAATAGAGAATGCTGATAGTTTGGACTTAGGATTCATTTAAATTTAAAATAAAAGTAGACTCTTTGTAATTAAATATAATAGGAAAGGGGTGTCATGTTAGAATCATAAGAAGTTTTTGAGATGTAAACCAACACAAATACTTGTGTGGGACGGTCTCACAGATAATTTTCGTGAGACGTCCTATTTACCCATTAACCCAACTCACTTCCGCAAATTTACATATGATGTGTGAGATATGGGTTATGGGTGATCCATCTCATATAAAATGACTTGTGAAACGATCTCACATAAAACTTACTCGTAAACAAATGAATCTAATAGAATAGATTATTACTCCAATATATATTGGAAATTGTGTGGTAAACTTAAAAGTAACTTAAAATAGCAAATGAGGAGATTGGAGATAAAAGTTATACCCTTTCTAAGTTGTCTCATATTAAGTGTTTTACGACATACGATAAACTTTTTCAATATATATACAACGATTTACTAACTTAAGGATTACTAACACACTGAATTCAAAAGTTTTCTGACTATAGAAAACAATATCTGGGACTTCTTAAGACACGAAGAAGATAGTACTATATTGCTAGAATGCTAAGAATGTAAATCGCAGTGGAGATAATAAAATGATTGAATATGAGACATATTTATGAAACTGAAGAGGTGTGGTGTCTTTCCATAATAAACACTGTTTAGTTTTGAGATTGTAGATGAGATAATGACTAGTAAATGTGAGATAATGATGAATCAATGAGATTATAGATAAGATTAGTGTGATATTTATTATTTAACCTTTAAACTGTTGAGTGACACTTGTGTACCCCGGGGTCACGGTGCCCCCAAATTAATCATCATAAGGTGTTATATATATATATATACTCTACATGTATCATGTGTATACTCTTATATGCATATGATACCTATAGAGTATATGTATAACACCAAGAAACGTAACACTTGTAGAATATATATATAACACTTGAAGAACATATATATGCCCCTATGTACCCCAAGGGTATATAAGTTTTTGCCTAAACTGTTATACTTTTTTATCTAATACACGCAAAGTACTATATCAGCCTTAAAGAAATTTAAGATTTGATGGGTCAGTGACCCTTGGCTCTCATGTAATTCCGTCCCTGTGACCCTTGACTCTCATGTAGCTCCGTCCCTGCTCACAATCGTTTGGATTGATTACATCCCTTCAATTTGAGTTGAATCAATTCATTTCAACCTTTAACACATTTTCAAATATATCACGATCCACGGCGAACATCTGAGTATCAAATATATCACGATCCACGACGAACATCTGAGTATCAAATATATCACCTTTAACATATATCACGATCAATTTGGAATTCAGTATCAAATACTTAATGATTTATTTTTTCAGCCAACACACGTCCACGGCGAACATCTGAGTATTGGATAATCATGTTTAGTTTTTTGCATTAATGCTTACAATTATTGAGGTCAAGAGTATATCTTAGGCATATCAAAATCAAATATTTTTATTTTGGATGCAAATAAATACTTGTTTAGATATGAATGATTGAAATATTGAAATGGGACAATGTGCATGACATGTGCGTGCGTGATCAAGATGCTTTGTCCTAACTTGTAATTTCTCATAAATTCATATTCCAAGTTTTATTTAAATTAATTTGATAGTTAATGAATCGAAATATATGGTTTTTAAAATGAGTATAATGTGAGGTTAATATTAAATAGTAGTGGTAGGTGAGTTTCCACCAAGTTTCCAATTCAAATATTTAAATTGAAATATAATGCATTTTATGAAGTTGAGCCATAACAATATTTTGGACTTTAATTTCAAGCCATGTCATCGGTCAAAGTCAATGTTGACCAAAGTATTTCTTTCTTTTTTTAATTTCAGCATTCTTATTTAATTCTTCAGAATTTTTAGAATATTGGGTCCATTGGATTCTATTGCATGTCACACACAAGTGGCAACAAATATATTTTTACTAGATTTGAGCGTGTCTGAAACAGTGAAATTATTAAAAAAAAAAAACATTTAACAAAGATAAAACATTAAATAATTCTTTCACTCACCATTATTGTTAATTAATTTAATTATTATACATTTCTTCCTTGCGTGGGGAATTATTGTTTTTACCACTTTAATATATTGGCCACTATTTTCTAGCTGCTAATATAAAAAAATTGATTTTTATATTTAAAAAACAAAAATACATTTGAAGGTGGCTAAAAAGGATATTTTCTTATAATCGTAGATAAAAACCATCTTCTTTATCCCAAAGTGCAAAAAAATATATAAATCAACATCTGGTTCATGTATATTACGTCCGCGTAATAAATTAATAGTCTTATTTGTCTGTTGTTGATGTAAAGATCTCACATTTTGAATTATGTGATAGTAAGATAATAATTTTACTAAATTTGTGAATCAATACATCATTGATGAACACATTAATATATGTTCATGCATGAATTAGTTTAATTTTTCATTAAATAATAATATGAAACTATCTTTTGTCACACCATTAATTCACCAAATGCATACAAAATAGAAAGTTCCAACTATTAAAATGAAATCTGCTCATTGTACTTATCTTTTGTAGTTTTTTTTATAAAATTAATCAATCGTAAAATTGAATTTAAATAAGAGTATATTGCAAATATAATTATGGTATGAAACACTGGACAAGACTATTGAAAATGTTGCTCTTGCTTGACTACCCACAACGCGTCTGCCTATATATATATATATATATATATATATATATATATATATATAATAATGAAAATGTTAAAATACTGAAGCATAGTACTATAAATTTTTTATTTTATCGATACATACTACATGTGTTACCATTATACCATAAATAAATATATATATATATATATTAATTTTTACAAATTCTGTCTTATTATAGTTACGAACTTATTAATGCATTGTGAGTATGATTAATATCATACATATAACTGATATTACTAAAAATATTACCAAATATAACATGAAATATTAAATTGGTGTTGTAGAAGTTATAGTGTCCAAGTAATTATAGTACAAGGTTAGAAACATATATAATTAGTTAATCATCGATTTATGTTTAAAAGTGAAATTATCAATTTGAAATTGAAAAGATAATTACTACTAATACAATATGTGCGCATATTTGGTATTTCACAATTGTAGTTTGTCTCACTATTATATATGATATTTTATTTTTATCATTTCATACTTGTGAAATTCATCAATCATATAATTTGAAGCCATAATCTTTATCTTAAATATGGCAAAGTGGACAGGAATGGTGAAATTGGAAGAAAAATATAATTAGTGTTTAATTATTAGTGATGAAAAACAATGAGTAATACAAGTATATGATTGATAAACCGATAATTAATAAAAATTGAGGGAAGTAATAGTATTTCTTGTTATTATTAGACTTTAAAAATAATGTGTAGATTGATTTCAGGCTCATCTTTTGTTTCTTTTTGGTAATACAAGTCTTTCTTCTTTTTTATCCTTTTTGAAAACGTGTTTAAACATTTTGAGGGTTCTTTGGTTGAGATAACCCATTGTGGAAATTGGAAATTAACTTCAAATGAGTTTATCTATACTATATATAAAAAGGGAAGAAGTTGACAAATTTTACACATTTGCCACTCAATTGCAAAATTGGAGATAATTACTGATTTGCCATTGACCAATAGAAAAATTATGAAAAAAAAAACTAAAAAACTTTGAGAATCTTATAGAACAAGCTTCATATATATTTTAAATATAATAAGTAATCTTTTAATTTAATATAGGGGTAAAATGAAATAGAGGAAATTATTTTGGATGATATTATTATATGATTACTAGTATTTCCCCCGCGCGATGCGCGATTTATTATTTATTTTGATTGTTATATTTAAAAGTTATTTATAAATCATTTATTATTCTAAATTTTGTATAATATAGAAATATAATTTTCATCTCTTTTATTGATTTTTAAAGTTATATTTTATTATTAAAAAATTATTGAGTAATGTAGAGTTTTAATTGAAGAAAGTAGAATTTGGTTGACCCCTATGTCTATCTCGCGTGTGTTATTCGAACTTTCTTGTGCATTCGTTTTATTGTGACATGTCATTCTATATTATATTTGACAATATTAAAATATTGGAATACAAATTTTGTAAATAATCTAAACAACGAAATTGAAATCTTATATTCTATTTCTCTTTTGAATAAAAATATATTTATGGTCGTTGGCTTGATAGATATTTTGATTAGTATTATTTAACAATATAAGTTTTGAAATCTTTATTTATGTACAAAATTTCTCATAATTACAAAAAATATATTATAATTTCTTTTAACTTTAAAATTAATAATATGAATAATTATAAATATTAAGTAATTTTAGTAACAAAAAAGGAAAAAGATAATGAATTAACAACTTGAAAGCTTACATTTTATTTGTTTTTATTTTTCATTGAACTTTTTTCACGGCTTGATAGATAATTTAATAAACTAATGATTTTTTAGAATTAATTATATGCGACCAAGTAACAATATAAGTCTTGAAATATTTATTCATATACAATTACATTTCTCATAATTATAAAAAATATCTTAAAATTTGTTTAACTTTAAAATTGATAATAAGAATTATTATAAGCATTAAGTAATTAAAGTTAGCAAAAACAATTAAATTCAGAAAAATTGAAAACTTACATCAATTTGTTTCTATCTTTTGTTGAATTTTTTTTATTGGATCAATAAATAATTTAAGCTAATGATTCTTGGAGTTGGTCAAAATTGTTCAATCAACAATATAAATTTTGTGATCAACTTTGAAATATTTACTTGCACACAACATTTTGCAAAATTATAAAAAAATATCCTAAAATCTATTTAACTTTAAATTTGAGAATGAGAATAATTTTAGACATTAAATAATGATAGTTAATACACAAAAATCAAATTATTGCTCACTATTGTACAACGTTAATCAACAACTCCAACAAATAATAATACATAATAGTAGTAGTAATAATAATGATGATGATGATTATAATAATTCTAAGTATAAATAGTAAAATATACCATATTGAAAAGAGTGCTAATTAAATGACATGATTAATTTTATTAAAAAACTATTATTTATATAAATATTTTATTGCTCATTGATGTGACATTTTTAGGAGGGAAAATGTCATTCTTGTAAATTCTTCCAAAGGTCTTCTTTTTATATATATATATATAGATATAGATGTCTTAATGATATAATTAAAAAATCTGAAAATAATGAAATTTAAACATTGTCAAAAATTTAAAAATTTGAAAATTGTGTAATTTTAATATATAAATCATAAATGTGAAAAATAATTCTAAGCGCTAAATTTCATTTTATGAAGGGCTGTAAAATGTTTAAAAGTTTAAAAACTATTATAAAATTATTAAAAATAATAATTAAATTTGAAAGTAAGACTAATAATAATCTAATAATGTTGTGAGGTTAATCTAAAAAAATCCACAAATAACATTTAAAAATAAATTCAAACATATATGCAATAGATATAACTATAAGAAAATTTATTTTAAAATGGTTTCAAAATTCTAAAAAAAATAAAATTTTTAAATATAAACTAAGTTTTTGAATATATACAATGTTTGTAAAATAAATCCATCTAAAAAAATGTAGAAAATTATTTACAAATTATTAAATATAATTCTAAGATATAAAGGAACAAAAATATGAATAGAACATATAAATTAAGAAATATAATTAATCACTTATAATTAAAGCAAACAAAACACAAAACTATTATTATTATTATTATTGTTTTTGTCGTCGTCGTTGTTGTCATTTTCATCATCATCATCATCAAAAAAATATGGATTTTTTACAAATATCAAAATAATAAGATCTCATGAGTAATATTTTAATATAATAAATTTATTATATTATTAATAGTCGTATTTGTCATAATAAATAATAAACCGCGTATCGCGCATTTAACCCATATTATAATGTCCAAAATTCGTATAACACTGTTTTATTTAAACTTTTGAGATAGATCAATCTATTATCATAGTGTGAAATATAGAAATTGACTTGTAAATATAAGTGTGGATTGTAGAAAGATAGAGTTTCAAATGGGACATGATTAATTACCACACTTTAATTTTCTTTTTTCTTTTTCATAATTCTCCAATATTGGATCATATCAGCTTGAACTAGTAGTGTACCCGTGCGTTGCACAGTGTGTTATATATATAATTATTAAAAAAATATAATAACATATAAAATATAATGATTATTATTTTAACAAAAATATATTGATATTTTTTTAATTTGTATTAGTATAAAGTTAGGTATTTTAATTTTAAATTTATGCCATTATAAATAATTATATTCGAAAATATTAGAAATTTGAAATATATAAAGTAATATATTAATCTATGGATTAAACAAACAAATAAAAAAAATTGTGTCAGAACATTACATGGGTAGTGAAATTTTAAAAAATAAATTTAATATCTAAAAATAAGTTATATGTATTAGAAACGTTATGATTTAAGTATTGAAATAAATAAATTTATATTTTTGGCATTTATAACTATAAATACACACGTATTTTAATAATTTTTTTTGGTTCAACGCCACATATAACCCATTTATTTTAAATCCAATAAAAAATTATATCAACTTATCAAATACATGAAAATCTCTCTTGCTATCTATTTAAATGAAACAATTCAAAATTGGACTTAATCTACGCATTTTAATAAAAAAATTATGAATAATAATTATAAGATTGATAAGTCAATATATCATGGACTAAGCATGATGAAATTTTAATTTGTGAAAAACCAGAAAAATTACCTATGTCCAATCCCTTATGATTAAGTCGTTTCCACTTGTTTCCATTTTCATTAAGTCGTTTCCAACGACCCTTCATTGAATCCACATTTCTTTCGCCGATCTCATGAGGGTTTTCTGCTCGAGCTTCATGAAACATCTCATGCACTCGTGCCCATAATGAGGCACCCTTTTGATTTCTACCACGTACGGTATCTTCACTAACAAAACACCAAGATGACATCAATGCTACATCTTCTTTCACACACCAACTAACATTTTTTCCCCCCTTTTGATTTGTGTTTGTTTGTTGAACATCTCGAATATCTTTTTCGGAGATATTTTGTGAAGTTTGGACTTGTTCAAGGATATCAACTTGATTGTGATTTGGAGAAAATTGATAGTTTGGATAATACGGAGAGTTTGGATAATCTTCAGAATTTGGAAACGATTGAAAATTTGGATAATCTTGGGAGTTTGGATAATTTTAGGAGTTTGAAAAATAATTTGGATTATTTGGATCCATAATAGGAAATGATAAAAATTCGATGAGAAAACGAGAGAATTTAAGATTGTGAGGAAATCGAGCTCTTCAAATTGTGTTTGAAAATTTATCAATATTGGACTCTATTTATAGAGAAAAAAAATCATGAATTTTGATAAATTTTTTATATTTTTTTGATACATATTATCTTCAATATCAACAATCTAAATTATATCCACAAAAAATATATGGAACAAATAAGATTGTGACATTTGTCACAATCTAATTGGTGTAAGAAAAAGGTGAGTTGACCAACCCAAGATCGGCTGAGCGATTGGGTTGGCAACTCAAATTATGTTTTTTTTTTTTTTTTTGTTTTATATGGGTTGGGGTTGGGTGAGTGTCGCGGATAAACATAGTCTTATGTCACCTCAATTAATTAGAATATAAATATAAATAAAATTTGACAACAAATAAATATAAAATAAGAAAGATAAAATAAAATATTTGTATATTTCAAATGAATAAGTTGGTTAACTTGCAATAATAATTTTAATCTAATTTTTTCTATTTGATATGTTTTATATGTGTAATCTATTAGGTACACCTATAATATTTTTTTTATTTCTACATTTTAATATCAATTTACAATAAATTAATACTATATATCATAAAAACATTTAAAAATGAAAAATCATTGAAGCCCACACACACATTTCTATATCTTAGTTTGATAAATTTTATATGAATATTAAATTTAAAATCATTAAATAATGATTACTTTTATATATTATATATTTAAAATTGATTTAAAATGGGGTAAATTACAAAAAAACAACCCCAACTATCGACTTTTTTAAAATTGCAACCTAATCTGTTTTTTTTTTTTTTTTAAGATTGTCACCCAGTCTTTTTGTGATTTAGTTGATTGCAAAATTTCCGGTCAATTTCCGGCAAATGAATTAATTTTTTTCACTTTGCAACCCAAACTTTATTTTTTTGTCCAATCGCAAATCATGAGTTTTTTTTTTTTCGCTTCACACCTTTATGTTATATATATGAGTGTGACATTTATGTTATATAAGTGTGATCGATATTCATAAAATAAATATCAATGAAATATTGGTCAAAATTGGTGAAATATATGTAACATCGGTAAAATATCGATGAAATATCAATAAATATCAAGAAAATATCGAAATATATTGGTAAATATAGGAAAAATAACAATAAATATATGTACCCATATTTCCATCGATATCGATATTTTCACGATATTTCCGTGAATTTAAGTTACCTACATTTTCACCGGAATCGAAATTTTCATTCTTGGTTGCAATCTGATAAAAACACAAAGTTCAGGTTGCAATTAAATAAAAAAAAATAAAGTTTAGGTTGCAAAGTGAACAAATTAATCTCAATTTCGCCGGAAAATTTGCAATTGACAAAACCACAGAAAGACTGGGTGGCAATCTGAAAAAAAAAAAAAGATTAGGTTGCAGTTTGAAAAAGGTCGATAGGTGGAGTTGTTTTTTTTGTAATTTACCCTTTAAAATAAGTATTTAAAAATAAGATGAGAGATAATAAATATATAATCTCTTATTTCATCTTATTTATCTTTTTATTTTTTTATTTGAAATTTCTATACAATAAATACTAAATTGAGTATCATAACTGATTTTTTAAATTAAATATTTATTTATTTGTATTGAATTTTTTAAAATACAATAAATATGTTTATTTATTTTTATTTGTATTGAGTATCTTAAAATACAATAAATAGGTTTATTTGTATTTATTTATATTGAATTTCAATAAATACAATATGAAAGCAATTAATAGGTTTCTTAAAATAATAATTATTTAATAGGTAGATAATTTATTGCAATTAGTTTTGACAGGATATTCTGTTTTTATATATATAGATTATGAATCACACATGTCATGTATTTTCGGATTATTAATTCCAACATCGCGATTTGTGATTAATTCCCTTTGGGCCTAAATTTATTTATGCCAATATAAAAATCATAATTTGATACTCTTTTCAAGGCCTCAATTAGTAATACATTTTATGTTTCTCCATAGTAACTACATTTAGTCTTATATACATTTTTTAGCCCAAAATATTATTTGTGCCCATAGAAGATAGGATTTATTCTTCGGCCCATTATTATACTAATGTTGGCCCAACTCTTTCTTCAACCACATCAAAACGTATCTTTTTTTTCTAGCCTAAGCATAATCAGTTTCACCGCTTTGAATATAATATATATATATAGGCAAAAACTTATATACCCCTGAGGTACATAGGGGCACAGATCTAAGTGTTATATGCATGCTCTTCAGGTGTTATATATATATTTTCTATAGGTGTTATGTTTCTTGGTGTTATAAATATCTAAAGGTTCATATGTATATAAGAGTATACATGTGATACCTGAAGAGTATAGACATGATACCTATAGAGTATATATTTAACATCATATGGTGATTAATTTGGGGGCACCATGCTTTTGGGCACACAAGTGTCACTCATATGTGTGTGTGTGTATATATATATATATATATATATATATATCAACTCAACATGTAATATATATATATATATATATATATATATTACATGTAATAAATTACCCTCTTTGAAATGAAGCATGAACGAATAAAATAATTTGGTAGGAAATTTCATGTGCTTCCAAGATATATGTTGATAATAAATTATGGAGATCAGTTTGGTTATAAAATTTTAGGTGTCTTGGTTGTCATAACTACTATTCAATTGTGTGATTTTATCAAAAACACATGATTAAATTATTGATTCTTACTTATCTTTTAGAAATGGTCACAATTTTTGATTCACAACTATTCACAACAATTTTTGATTCACAATTTTTGATTCACCTGCACACAATTTTTGATTCACAACTATTTAAGAAGTGTGGGAAATAATCTCTCATTTTAACCCAAGACATCACTTTGACATTACAAACTACAAAATAATGAAAAATAAAATAAATAAATAAATAAATACTTAATTAAGATTAAGTAATTAATCTTTTTTGGTGGAATTGCCAAGTACTCCTTCCGTCCCATTCCAATTTATCTACTTGGACCGGGCACAGAACCTAAGAAAATGCAGTTGACTTGTTGTTTTAGGTTACTTTTTACTTTATAATTAGGGGTGGGATTAGTGTGTTAACACTTCCCTTAATTTTATTCCAGTAATAATAAAAAGGAAAAGAAAAAAAAATCAGAAATTGCAGAAAAATAAAAGGGCCGAATCGTATAGAAATTGGAAGCAGATTTTATGTGGGAAAATTTCTCACCAAAACTGCTTTTACACTTAAACATTGAGTTCCAATTTTCCCCCTAAATACAATCAAATCAAATTCATATAAAGTCTATAAATACAAACACTAATGCATTGAATGCATTTTCAACAACTTACATTAACTCACAACAAAACAGAGTTCTAATATGACAAATAACAGAACAGATAAGAATTTGTCTCCATCAGAGTGACTTCTAATAGCTCAGCGACTTCTCGGAAATAACAGCAACGACGTTTTGATGAAGAGCATCACTGCAGAAGTCACATCATCATTTGGAGTTTGTGCACGTACTGTCCGACTCATATGGCAAGCTGCAAGGAAACAAATTGATGAGGGGCTGCCTATTTCCTTTCCGGAGGTAAAGCCATGCCAACTGTCATCTAGACTTTTAAGCTTGGATGAAGAAGCCATTAGAAACATTCCATTCTAAAAAAAGAGACACAATCAGGAGGTTAGCAAAAGAGCTTGAAATCAGTAAATCACAAGTGGGCAGGTGGGTAAAAGAGGTCAAGCTTAAAGCACACACAAATGCAATCAAACCAGCCTTTTAGCAAACAAACTGAACATGATCAAATACATTATCTGTTTCTTGCACAAACACATGAGCCTCAACAAGATCACTTTTGAAAGCATGCACAATGTAGTTCATATAGATGAGAAGTGGTTCTATATGCAACGGGCAAGTAAAAGAGCTTATAAATTGAGCAATGAGGATGAACCTTACAGAGCATGTAAAAGTAAGAGATTCATTCCTAAGGTGATGTTTATGGCTGTTGTGGCAAGGCCATAATACACAGAGCAAGGGGAATTGTTGTTTGATGAGAAGATTGACATTTTCCCATTCACACAACAAGTCTCAACCATTAGAAATTCTGCAAACAGACCAAGGGGTACAATAGTTACAAAACCAATTGACTCCATAACTAAAGATGTCATTAAGAGCTGCCTTTTGGAAAAGGTAACTCACAACACTAAGATTTTTCATCATTTCATGTGTTTAATAAGTCTCCTAAAACTGCCCTACGATTTTGATTAACTATTGGGCTAATTTGGTGGGGTAAAATCCTGAGGACCCCCTTATGTTATGGAAAATTTGCATCGGTCCCCCTTGTGTTAAGGAAATTGCGGGCAAACACCTGTGATTTAAAAAATTCGGCTCGAAACCCCCAAAATCGTCAAACTTCACGCGAGTGTGGGCTACGCGCCTAAAGTGCAATGTTGCTTATTTTTTGACCGTTATGTGGGCTTGAAAATACAAAATTACCCCTGCTTTTCAATTATATATGTATGTGTATGCTCTATTTATTTAGATTATGTGAATAAAAAATAAACATTAAAAAATAACCCTGCAAGATCCTTCATTTTCTTCCTCGGTCTTGCTCGCCCCTAGCCAACTCCCTGTTGATGCATAAATATTTGACAACATAACATAATTGAAATCACCACTTAGGCCCAAATCATAGATATATTTCATCAGCCTCTCAGCCAGGTCGACATCTTGAGAACTTCATTTTGCATCGAATGGAAATGCTTCAGAGCTTCCTCTGCATGTGCATTACTGGCTAAGCCAACTATTATTGAGTTCCATGTAACCAAGCTTCTCTTAGACATGTTCTGAAATACTTGACGGGCTAGCTCTACACATCCGCACCTACAATACATGTCTATCAATTAATTATTAACCCGAATGTTGTCCCTGAATTCCTGTATCAAGATGAATCGATGCAGCCAAAGACCTAAACCAAGTGTCCCCAAATTAGCAATGGCAGAAAGCACCGATACAATTGTCACAAAATCGGGAGCTATTCCTGATAACTTCATCTCTTGAAACCACTTCAATGCTTCCTGAAACCGACCTTTCTTCACAAAACTATCCATCAACACAATCCAAGAAACAACATCTCTCTCAGGTATTTCATCGAACAGCGTGAGTGCCTCCTCAAACTCATCGTTCCTCATGTATCCATTGATCATAGTATTCCAGGTGACCTTATTCCTGATGCCTATATGATCAAAACTCAATCTTGCCAAACTCATTCTACCAATCTCCTTCCAAACTCAACTTCATTCCATCAATCTCCTCTACAATCCCCTTCCTCCCTTAGCCCCAACCTCTTTGCCAAAGCCATCTTTTACTTCTGCAATAAGAGAAAAAAAAATCTGATAGCCATAAATGAGAAACATGAAGCAGAAGTGGGGGAAATCTGTGGTGTACACTCACGGGATTGAGTGTGTTGTGTTCTTTGAAGCTTTCTTCAAGAACATCAGATTGATCTTTGGAAAGCCTGAGCTTCTTCCTAGCGTTCTCGGCGTCTTCTTCGTCACTGATGCCGCGAGAGCTGGCCCTCTTGGCGTCGTGATCTTCGGTGGCTTCCCTCTCGCTCCGCTTTTCACTGACGCTGGAGATGGTGCTGTTGGGGGAGGAGATGCCAGCCTTCTCCTTCAGAGAGAGATGAAAGGAGAGGGGAAGGGGCGGTGGGGGAAGGGGGTGGCGGGTGGTGGTGGCTGGTGGGAGAAATCCTTTCTAGCCCTAGAATTTCTCACAGTCCTCTATTAGGGTATATGAGGGATATAAGGGGAAAGAAGGTGGAAAAATATCACAGCTTTAACACCCGTTAAGTTGTGTGGGACGTGTGTCGAGTTTCTGTTATCATACGTGTTTAAGTTGCAATTTCCTTATCATAGGAGGGACCGACGTAGACTTTTTAAAACACGAGGGGGTTTCGCTCAATAAACCCTAATTTAGTGGCATTACTAACACATTTATGGTGAATTGTTTGCTGTTTATTTCATCACATGACACATCATAGATAATCCTAGCAATAAAGGCAAAGTGGCTAGGAAATGCAAGTAAACATATCATCATACAACAAGACAATGCTAGACCTCATTTATGCAACATGGATTCAGATTTTAGGAGGGCTGCCACAGAAGATGGATTTGATATAAAGTTGATGTGTCAACCACCTAATTCACCAGACACAAATGTGTTGGATTTAGGATACTTTAGGGCTATTCAATCCTTGCAGATTGAAACTCAATCCTACAATGTTAATGACTTGGTTGCTAATGTTCTTCAATCATTTGAAGAACTAGAGCATCCAAAGTCGAACAACATTTTTCTCACACTACAAGCATGCATGGTTGATATATTAAAGGTAAACGGAGGCAACAATTACAAGCTGCCTCACATTGGAAAGGCAGCACAAGCAAGAAATGACTTATTGCCACTGACAATTGAAGTGGATGAGACACTTGTAAGGCAAGCAATTAACTTTCTGATTGCAAATGAAGATGCCACAAAAACTTATGACATTGAGGGCATTCTAACATATTTAGGTTACATGTAAAGATGTATTAGAAATCTTTTTGTCAACATGGTTTTTTGTTTACAATGTAAACACACATGAAGTGTTCATTTTAGTTAAACTGTAAACAGAGAATGATTTCTTACTTTGGAAAATATTTTATCTCCCTCAAAAAATGTTCATCACAGGGATACATTTTACCTATGGCCACATTTAGGGTGAGATGACAGCATTAATATAGCTGCCCAACAGACTATATCAAGCTACTACATGCAACACCCTATCTTACTAACCATTTTGAATGAGATCATGTTGGGCAGTGACCTCGCTGTCGTGACGCGATAAAATTAAATAAAAATACTTCCTAACCTAACTAACTAGTAGATAGGGCAAGTCGGAGTCGATCCCACGAGGAGTGAAGATTTAATTATGTCATCTATGTTCAATTCAAGAAACAGAAAAGATGGGGGTTTTAGATTGATTGGTAACTAAACTAAAAATTACTAAAGATCTAGAAAACATATTAAACGGAGATCAATTGATAAGAAAACATTCCAGTCAACAGTTCAGTTATCCCCAATATCAATTACGCCTTAATCAATGTTATCCCCTCTATCAGATTATCATGGAATTATCACCCCTAGTCTAACAACAAGCTCTGTTAAACTGAATCGTCTCTTAAGATTAGTTAAATTAGGATAAGATCACTAATTAACCCTATTCAATTGAACAACCTAGAATAAGCTCTCCAGATTTAATTTATCAAATGCATTAATCACCAAGACGATAGGATGAACTAGACTCCAAATACATAAGCTCGATTTGATAATCTAGGATTATGCTATCCTAGAGATGCACGACCTCTAGTTTACTACTAATGAAAATTAAACCACAACAATTAGGATTCATGATTTAAGATTCTAGCAATCAATTATCAAACACTTAACCTAGGTGATCAATCTAAATCAAGCATCAATAATCGAAATCATTCAACACAGATAGCATAATCAATTCAATCAAACATCGAGAAGGGGAAACCGAATTAATCAAAACATAAATAAATATATGGGTTCAAACATCTCTGCTAACCGGAATTGAAGAATTATCCAATCATCCTTGAAATCGAATCCATAAAAGTTGAATAATAATCCATAAGAAAAGAAACTAATCTATATAAAATAATTCTCTCTCTAGAGAGGCTTGGAGAGAAAGAAAAGAATCATCTGCTTCTAATTATATGTGTGAACATATCTTTTTAAGCCTTTTGGAGATGGGCTTAACCCTATTCCGGCCCAAAATCTCGTACACAATCTCGCTGGGCTGAGCTGCAGACGAATCACATTGGCAGACTGGGCTGACACTGGGTGATCCAGTGTGATGGGCTTTTGGGCCCAAACTGCCCCAACTTTGATTTGTGTTCATTTCTCGGCCCAAGAACATATCTCTTGATCAAAATATACTCCAAGATTCCTGAATAATAGTGAAAATGATATATGAAATATTTTGATACCAAAAACATATATAAATACGAAAACAGTGCATTCAATCACATAAAAGATTATAAAATCTCAAATCAAACCATAATAAAATGCACATATTTTCTACCTATCAGACAACATCAATCAACAAGCAAATCATCATTTTGAATGAGCTACCATGCAACTAATCATGCATTCAAACTCAGTAGAACTGAATCAATCACAGAATTCAAGTTGGACAGACTCCAGTAGTCATCACATAATGAACATCATAATCCAGATTCACAAAAGCCATAACCAATCAGTAAGATCAACTGAAGAAATCACAGAAATGAAGCTGGACAGACTCCAGTAGTCATCACATAAAGAACATCATAATCCAGATTCACAAAAGCCATAGCCAATCAGCAAGATCAACTGAATAAATCATAGAAATGAAGCTGGACAGACTCCAGTAGTAATCAAGCACCAGAATAATCACAGAAATGAAGCTGGACAGACTCCAGTAGTCATCAAGTATTATTTCATCAACATTATTTCATCATCATCACAGATTCATAACAAAACAATGCAGGGCAGTATTGAAAACATTATAACTCACAGAAATCATGCATTTCCATCATGATAACCCAATCATAAGCTTCAGAATCATCAAAAAACAGAACAACAGATTCACAGAAACATCATTAGCCTAAAAAATGTACATTATTTCATCAGCAGCCTCAGAATACACAATCAACATCAGAAATCACATAAATCATGCAATTTCATCCAACCATCAAGCCTCAGAATCATCACAAAACATGAGAGCAGATTCACAAAAACATCATTGGCCTAAAAAATGAACATCATTTCATCATCAACCTCAGAATACACATGCAACATCAGAAATCACAGAAATCATGTAGTTCCATCATTATAACCCAACCATCAAGCCTCAGAATCATCACAAAACATGAGAGCAGATTCACAAAAACATCATTGGCCTAAAAAATGAACATCATTTCATCATCAGTCTCAGAATACACATGCAACATCAGAAATCACATAATTCATACAGTTCCATCATCATAACCCAACCATCAAGCCTCAGAATCATCACAAAACATGACAGCAGATTCACAAAAACATCATTGGCCTAAAAAAATGAACATAATTTCATCATTAGCCTCAGAATACACAGGCAACATCAGAAATCACAGTATTCTAAGGTTGAGAAAAATAACCTTTCGAACTGAGGGAACCAGATCGCCAAGCATTCGTAAAAGAAACCAAGCATTTTAGGATCCAACTGCTCGGATATGAAGGGGGGTCCCTCAATCCCCAAAGGAAGAGCATCCCCATCCTCACTGAACTCTGTCTCCTCGACAAAGGAGTTCTCCGAATCTGGAACGAAACCCTCCTGAGTCTGAGAATCAGAGATCATTTTCAGAGCGAATGGGGCTAGGGTTCCAGATGGGCGAGACTTTCAAATGAGAGAGGGTTCCAAAGGGCTAGGGTTCCAGATCGGTGACGGTTAACAGAGTGAACGGGGCTAGGGTTCCAGATGGGCAAGATAATCAAATAGACGAGGGTTCCAGAGGGCTAGGGTTCCAGATCGGAGAAGAACAACAAAGGGAACGGGGCTAGGGTTTAGGATAAACAAGAGAATCAAATGGGTGAGGGTTCTAGAGGGCTAGGGCTCCAGATCGGTGACGGTTTCACATGGGGGAGGGTTCCACATCGGCGAGGGTTCCACATCGGTGAGGGAGCCACAGCGGGGAGGGTTCAACATCGGCGAGGATTCTAGAACTGCGATCGATTAGAGTTCAGGGAGAGGGAGTGTGGAATAAAGATTCTAGATCTATTAGGGTTGAGGGAGAGGAATTCTAGATATCAGAAATTAGGGTTCATGAAGATTCTAGATTACACAAGTGGGAAGGTGAAGGATCGGATGGGTTTGAGGTATAGGGTGGGATACATTAGGGTGGTGTAATTAGGATTAGGTTAGATTAATGAATGTTAATCTAATTTAATTAGAGTTTTAATAAAAAAATCAGTAATGGCATTTTTGTAATTCAGTTGAAATTTAAGGGTATTTTCGTAAAATTTTCTTTGCCATTTTTGTGCTGGCAAATTCGACTGAGACAAACGAAAATGACAAGTAGACAAATTGGATTGGGATGGAGGGAGTACTAACTAGCGTAGCCTTTTTTGGTGTGATGGTGAAATTTCAAATTCGAATTCTAATAAATAAACTATTTGGTTGGATTCATTTCTTTCATATGCTTTGTAGGTGTAGTATATTTATTTGATGTACACTTTTTTATTATTGCAAAAATTATCACCATCTTGATTTACAGTTTGTATTTTTAGATCATATTTATAGTTTTCGATGATCAAAGTATCATGTGTCTGACTTTGAATGCCACCTCATTCCCTACAAGAAAAAATTTTAAGATCAAATTGCATAATAAAATCATCACATTTCCAAAAATTGCAATTTAATCTTAACCTTTTAGGCGCCGTTTGGTAAGCAGGTTTAGCCTAAATAGGGATTGATATTTACCCTAAGCGATTGTTCAGTAAGCAGGTTTGAAGCCCGAGTTTATTTTGGGCCCGGGTTTAAATGTTTGGGTTTAGGGTGGTTTATGGGTTGGTTTATAAACCTACCAGCCTTGGTGGGTTTAGATCCAGCCCAACAGTGACATGATGTAAAATCTCGTTTTTACCATTACTATTCATTTAAAATTACTCTTTTGCCCTTTACTTTGTCTGAAATCACATCCATACCCCTAACATATATCCAAACTCTTAGATACGATGAAGCAAACCCATTGATCTTTCCCGACGAAAACTCTCTGACCGTCACCTATCTTCAAACTCTCCGATAGTCGGCTACCGTCAACTGAGTCAAGCCGCTGCCCACCCTACCAATTCAGCCGTGGTTATGAAGTCATTGTCGTCGGAGCCAAAACTTTAGCCGAAATCCACCGCCCAAACAGCTGTTCCACAATATAGTCGCTGCCCATCCTCGTCCTCCATAGCCAACCTAGGGCATTTTCCAACGAAGTTCCAACGACAAATAAACCACCAGGTTTGGAATGAATCCCCTTCGGTAAAGGACCCAAGGTTGAAACCAGCTGCAGCCACCGCTCAAGCCCCACGAAATCATTGTTGTACCAGGTTCGATCTGAAATCATTTTGTTATTTCGTATCTGATTTGGTTGCTTCCATTGTCAGTTCCCTTTTGCATGTTCCTCACCTTTTTGTGTACTGAAATTCTATTAGGATTTGGGCAAAATGAATATCTTGCATTTAGTTATGTCTTATGTATTTGATGAGTTCTTGGAAAAAAACAGAAGCTTATATTTGTTTCTACACTTATGTCTTAAGAAAGTTCTTAGTGCAGATTTTTCTAAGAATGGATAGAGATTGATATCTACCACTTATGTACTGAAAATGTATTTGATGAGTTATTGGAAAAAACAGAAGCTTAAACTTGTTTCTACACTTATGTTTCTACATCTTTCTACCTTGTATTTGATGAGCTCTCCAGTTTGATTTTCTGGAGAAATTTATGAAGCAATTTCGATTGGAAAAGCTTTCCTTAATTGTTTGAATTACATGTGTAGTTGAAAAGTGTAGCAGAAAAACAAAAGGAATTTCATTAGGACAATTTGCAGTTGTGTCTGTGTTTTGCTTCATCCTTTTGGTTTGACAACTTACAGTGAAAAAGATACACTGCAGTAATTTAGGCCAATTTAATTAGGAGAGAAGTTTCAAGCCAATCAAACATGTGTCTACATTTTTCTTGTGATTCCAGAAGCTTCATATTGAAATGGTTTGGTGCCCAAAATATTTAATTTAATTTTGGCATGAGTTTTAGACCACATCAATCTTCTGAATAGTGTGTGTTTTGTTGTATGAATGTTGGAAGAATGTGTTGTATATGTTAAAGATTTTGATTGATTGTTGGTGAAAAGTAAGTGTAGAATCATTTTTGACATTATCTTGTTCATTGGCAGCATAATATGGTAAAGGGAGATAGATACTTGTGATGATAAAACGTGATCTGATATGGCAAGGATTCTTGAATTGCATTTAGTTCCCAAGCAATTACCTCCAATGGTGAATAAAAATCTCCCTTTGTTGAATGAAGAGATTAGAAAATTGTCCAATTCATGAGAGTCTCTTGAGTTTGAGTCTCACATTCCTCCACTGACATAGAAGGTGAAGAGCTTTCTCGAGGAGGACGAAGAACTGATGCCGGATGTTCTTTCCTTTAAAATCAGTGGTGATTCATTTGAAGAAACAAACTCTACTTCATTTCATGGTGAGTCACCCTTGAGCCCGTAGACACAGACATGATGAGGCCGGTGTATATTCCAATTGGGCAGAACGATGGGATCATGGAAAGTGTTTGGTTAAAAGTTTGTCTACAAAGGGCCCTTTTCTTGAAGATATGTCGCTTTGTTTACCATGTATCAAACAATGTCCACAATTAGTTTCACCTGCTGAAATCTTGGTTGAAGAGCCTAATGATTTGGCAGCAAGTCCTCTCCCAGATTCTGAAGAGAAATAATGCATTTGGGATGCTTCATTGCCTCCAATTGGGAATGTTAGTCCTCATAGTAATATTGAAAGTATAGATGTTCCTAAGGCCATGAGCATTGCCTCCAGTTTGGATTAAATTTTTGAATCCAACTATTTTTTTTCTTCATTCTTTTTTCTTGATTCACCAAAAAAAGACAATTATCAATTTTCTTGATTTTGGGCTTCAATTGACAATTTAAGCACCAAACCAAATCCTAGGTTGATCAGCTTTCAAAACTCATATTTTGTTCAAAATACTCTCTCTACTTTTCAACATATACTATATTTTCTATTTGTTGCTCATTAATTTTAATTTTCTTAATTTATGTTCTGTGTAATGTCATTAAAAATTTGTGTGTTCCGAATTTGTTTTCCTCAAACACAAAGTCGAAATAGAAGAATTCAATAAAGCTAGATTAGATAGTAAAAAACTAGCCCAAAAAAAAAAAAAAGTAGTGGCAAAAGTGTAGAAACAAAATACAAGTAAGAAAAAAGGGATACCTTCAAAATGTGAGGGTTATTTTAGTAACTTCAAAAGTTATATCCATACTCTCCCATATACCAAACAACAAATAAAAAATAAACCAATTTTAACAAACCTCCAAACATACATATCAAACAACAAATATTTAATCAAACATACTACAAAACATCCATACCAAACAATAAATTTATAATCATGAACAGTGTAATCCCTCTTTTTTTTATCAATCCCTGTCAATCCCGACTCGCCTACCGAACGAGCCTTACATTATTTGAAAAATGAAAGTAGTAAATTTATCATTTTTATTTATGATATTGCATAAAAAAACTTTAAACAATTTTTAATGTTGATTAATTATAGAGTTAGGTTCTTTAAACAATGGACAGCATCTATATTTTTTTCCATGTATGCTACATGTAGTGTCTTTATTATCAAAACGGATGTGATTACTTTTTCAATTGATAAAAACATGATAATTTATAATTTACTAGCTAAATTTTTATAAATATATATTGAAAATAAATACATATATACCTTGTAAGGTCTTAGATTCGAGTTTCATTCTTAAGCTACAATTTAAGAATTAATTCTAGCATGCATCGTTCTTGACTAAAACATAACGTTACATCACAACTTGGCTTATTGCAACCCTCTTTATTTGATTATATTCTCAACACTATGAGCAATTGTCAGTTCCAGGATTTTCAATGGGGCCAACTAATTATACACAACAATTTTATAATATAACATTATAAATTCGAATGACAACAATCAATAAAATTTATGACTTATTTTAATATAATAAATGATTAAATTGTAACTTTTGAAAATATGGTGACTGTAATTTAATCTTTACATGTGTATTTAATCTTTGAATTTGTTTTATATATCATCTAATATTTTATAATGTAATACTTTTGTTTGTATTAGATAATATTTGTCTATATATGGTGTAATACTTTTATACATTATATGTTTATAATACATTATTGATTTCAATAGTACTAAATGTTGCACACATAAGTATTACATGTTATACGTAAAAATATTACATAATGTTTTTATTCTCACAATGTAATAGTACTTTTGTGTGTATTAGCTAATACTTTTCTATATATCGATTATATAATACTTTTGTAATATATGATGCAATATAACACAAAATTAAGTATTATCTAATCTATAATAACGTATTAACAAATGCACATAAAAATATTACATATTTTTATATATTTTGACCAAATCCAAAATAATCATATTTTACAAAAGTATTACCTAATATATTGAAAAGTAATACCTAAAACATACAAAAGTTTTACAAATTTTTTAAAACCTTGTCACACATGGTACACATAAAAGTATTTACATTATAAAAGTCACTACTATAAATCACTCAAATTCCAATGGAACAATTATTTTGTAAGAATTTTGCAAAATTCCGAAATTCTGTTGGAATTCTTGATTCAAACGGAAATTCCAACGAAATTGGACCGTCGGAAAAAGGACGTTGGAATTTAAAATTCCGACAGAAATTCCAATGGAAAAACAATTCCAACGGTACTTTTCCGTTGGAATATACAACCAATAAAACTCCAACATTATTTCAACGAATTTTCCAACGACATTGAATTCTGTTGGAAATTATAAAATTTCCAACAGTTATTATTTCCGTTGAAATTTTCTATTGGAATTTGATTGTTTTCTATTAGTGAGTAAAAGTACTGCATTTATAATATAATATTTTTATGTATATCTTGTACTACTATTATGTATAATATTTAATATTTTTAAGTTAACGTATTGATCGACATTGATTGTTGATCGATGTTGACCGTCGATGTTTGATATAATCGAGTTGACAACGGATCCCACCTTTGCCCAATTCAAATTCATCCAATTTGATGATTTACACCTATTCACTATACTTATCCAGAATAGTGTAGTAATTACATCATCAATCCTCAAAATATTGTTGTTTTCTACTTAAACCCCAATATACGTAATGTGCAAAACAAAAACACCCCTACGCGTGCCACGTCAACGCACCATACGACGTCGTGGTAGTAGGTTTCAACGTCGCCGTCAGTCGACCGTCAACGAGACCCCGTCTTCCGTCACATTTCCCCTTAGTATTTCTTTGCAACTACAAAAAACTTGTCCAAGTTAGGTTAGTTGTACTAATTCGGGAAAGTCAGCTTTCCTAACATCTCTATATTACCTACCTACATTGACTACACTTCTCTATAATACTATCTCTTTTTTTTTTTTTTTAAATTCCATTTCTTCAATACCAAACACAACAATATTATTTACCATTCATCTTATAAAATAATAAATTCATACATGAACTCGTTTTCTATAGCGGGGAACTTCAAATTCTATTAAAGCATATGATATAATGGCAATCACAATATAGTATTTTCTAAAATAGATTGATCATTCTATTAAATAGGTTAAATTTGAAGTAATGATTGAATTTAAGTGGCATACAATCTTGAAAATCTCGACCAAGGAGGGTTTTAACTTCATTAATATATATTTTATGACGAAGCGTTGAATCTAAAATCTTTTGCTAGAGAGGATATTCAGACTACATATGCAGTAATTCTTAATTTAAGTTCAAATAAAAATAATAGACGATGGTCTATTTGCAACATGTGTTGTATATTATAAATAGATAGACGTAAATATAGTTGAATCCCTACGTAAATATAGATGGGATCGAAAGTTTGAATGGGAAGTAATTAGATTTACTTATTCAATCTGGAATTGATTATAGAGAGAGAGATTGATGATATTGATATGATGAGTGATGTTGAGTCTTGGCCCACCCAACCCATCCACTCTTTCTCACCAACCACACTATAGATTTTTATTTATCTTTAATTAAGTGAATTACCAAAAATAGCCTTGAACAACCCAGAATCCCCACCAACTCCCCTTTCACCAACCTTCACCAAAACAAATTATATTTATCCTCCAAACTTTCATCATTCATCCTCAGGTTTCAACGCTCGCTAACAAAGTTGATACCAATTAATTAGGCCTCCCAATATTCAACCATAAATGGAGACTGTAGAAAACCACGGTGACGTCATTTTCCGGTCGAAGCTCCCCGACATATACATCCCCAAGCACCTCCCATTGCACTCTTACTGCTTCGAAAACATCTCCGAGCACAGGACGAAGCCATGTCTCATCAACGGCGCCACCAATGAGGTGCACACCTACGAGGAAGTGGAGCTCATCTCCAGGAAGGTGGCGGCGGGGCTGAGCCACCTCGGCCTCCACCACGGAGACACTATCATGATCCTCCTCCCCAACTCGCCGGAATTCGTCTTCGCCTTCCTGGGCGCTTCCTACATCGGCGCCGTCTCCACCATGGCCAATCCCTTTTTCACCCCCGCCGAGGTCATCAAGCAGGCCAAGGCCTCCAACGCCAAGCTCATCATCACGCAGGCATGCTACGTCAAGAAAGTCTGGGATTACGCCGTCGAGAACGGCGTCAGGGTTATGTGCGTCGACTCTCCGCCGCCGGAGGCCGCCGGTGAGTGCCTGGAGTTCTCCCAGCTGACCTCCGCCGACGAGGGCGACATGCCGGAGGTGGAGATCAACTCCGAGGACGTGGTGGCGCTGCCGTACTCCTCCGGCACGACGGGGCTGCCGAAGGGCGTGATGCTCACGCACAAAGGGCTCGTCACCAGCGTCGCTCAGCAAGTTGACGGTGAGAACCCCAATCTGTACATTCACAGCGACGACGTCATACTCTGCGTTTTGCCCTTGTTTCACATTTACTCCTTAAACTCCGTTCTGCTCTGCGGGTTACGGGTCGGGGCCGCCATTCTGATCATGCAGAAATTCGACATTGTTCCCTTTTTGGAGCTGATTCAGAGATACAAAGTTACCATTGGGCCCTTCGTGCCGCCCATTGTTTTGGCAATTGTGAAGAGCCCCGTGGTGGGCAATTACGACCTTTCATCTATACGGACGGTGATGTCCGGCGCGGCGCCGCTCGGGAAGGAGCTGGAGGAGGCTGTCAGAATTAAGTTTCCGAATGCCAAACTTGGCCAGGTAATTAATTTCCATCCTTTTTTGTTTCATTTTAATTTCGAGACTAATATGGGAATCTCATAAAATAATGTTACCTAATTTGATTAGCCATTTTTGAAATTATGCCCACTAAAATTATGAGTTAATACTTGATATGATAAGCAAAATCCAGCTTTACGATTTAATAATTTAATTCACACCCAAAACATCTAATATGTACTTCGATAAGCAATTTGCAATAAATTTCTTCCAAAACATTTAATTCACGTTTCCATTTTTTTTATTCCAATTAGGTAACGGTTATTCTCCTATTCAAAAATAGAAAAATTGAATAATTATAGTGGCGTTTCGATAAATTCTCATATACAGCTTTCAATTCAGGTTGACTTGATTTTGTTTTCGCTAAAATAGTATTTACTCACTATAAAAAATAATTTAGGTTTACTACACCGCAAAAATGTGACCCACAATTCTAATTATTAAATTGGCACGGTAATTATAACTCGTCATTGAATATTCTTTTGTCAAACCTCATTAAGTAGAATTTGTAGGATTTAAATTTACATTTACAATTAGAGAAGTATGCATATCACGCTCCATCAGACGTGTGAAAAATAAAAGATGGAAACATTCATGAACCATTGGTAAAGGCTAATATAAAAAAATTTAGTTGGATTTAATTTACAATAAAGTAAAAAAAAAGGTGGATTTAATGAATGAAAAATGCAGGGATATGGAATGACAGAAGCAGGGCCAGTGCTAGCGATGTGTTTGGCATTCGCAAAAGAAGGGTTCGAGATAAAATCAGGTGCATGCGGGACCGTCGTAAGAAACGCTGAGATGAAAATCGTCGACATAGAAACTGCTGCCTCACTTGGACGCAATCAACCCGGCGAGATTTGCATCAGAGGAGATCAGATCATGAAAGGTCGTTTCCTAAACCCTGACTTTTTTTTTTTTACAGTTAATCAAACATATTTTTATAAATTTATATATAAATTATGAAGTGTAAGTTGTGGATAACATTGATAAGACTTGTCAATATTAAATGTCACATTCAAATTAGGTGAGAAATTCTTGGTCTTTACTTAAAAGAGGCTAGCTTCTGAATTTTCTAATTGCTTACATAATAATACATATAGGATCGATCATCATTATTAGTATTTATAAAACTTGCATGATGTTAATCTCTGAGACGTACAAATAATTTTCAAAGTAATATTCATGTTTTAAAACAATATAATCCTATGAAATATAGTGTACGGTATAGTGGATTAGTTCAAATAAAAAGTAAAATAGAATTTCAAACATGAAGACGTCAGGATATACGTCAGCATGAGATCACACACAAAAGTTGGTGAGTGTATTATTAAATGGGTATATATTGTTACATGTATAGATATTGTGCATGAAGACTTATGCTTTGAATATGATGGAGTGGATTCATCTCTCCACCTACTATTGACCAATCTATCTTATCATTATATACTTCATCATCTCTTTTTTCTCTTTTATTATATCATACAATTATATTTTATTTTCAATTACACACACTCACACACACACACACATATATATATATATAACATGTGGTGTAATAAAGAAATTTTAAAACAATTTTTTTAAAGTCAAAATTGAACATTAACTAGCACGTGACATCAGAATTGTAGTCATACCATCATATTCAATACTGACATAATATAGTGAGGTATAATTATGTAGAACATTTTGAGAAGAATTTTGTACGAAACCTAATGAGAAGAAATTAAAATATTACAGGCTATTTGAATGATCCGGAATCAACAGCAAGGACAATAGATAAAGAAGGGTGGCTACACACAGGTGACATAGGGTTCATTGATGATGATGATGAGCTCTTTATTGTTGATCGTCTCAAGGAAATAATCAAGTACAAAGGGTTCCAAGTTGCTCCGGCCGAAATCGAGGCCCTCCTCCTCAATCACCCCTCCATTTCCGATGCCGCCGTGGTCTCGTAAGTTCTACCATTCAATTCAACAAATAAATATACGTCACACGAAACACTCCCTAAAATATACTGGTGTCAAACAACTCATCATTCTAATTTAGTGTTACATCTCATGTACGACTTACTAAAGCCTGTAAATTAATTGTTGTGTGACGCAGAATGAAAGATGAAGAAGCAGGAGAAGTTCCTGTTGCCTTTGTTGTGAAATCAAATGGGTCCACCATAACTGAGGATGATATCAAGCAATTTATATCCAAACAGGTACTTTTTTTTTCTTTTTCTTGTGAATATATATAAACACTTTAATTATTTTCCTAAAAGAAAAGGAGTTGTAACAAAAAATAATTGGATATTATTTGCAGGTGATTTTCTACAAGAGAATACATCGTGTATTTTTCATTGATGCCATTCCAAAGAATCCATCAGGCAAAATATTGAGAAAGGATTTGAGGGCAATATTACCCACAAAAGCAGCTACTCTTTCAAATTGATTATGCTGCAAATAATTGAAGCCTAATTACTAAGAATGCTTGTATAATTTTATATATGTATCTGCAATATTTGGACAAATATTATAATATCATTTTTTATTTTTCTATCCTATATTTGATTGCCAATCAAAGTCTATTATTTCTTCATTTTAATATCGTCATCACTCTCTATTTCATCTCTATTTTAAAATGATTGCCACACTATAATATTGCCTTAACGTTATATAGTTTGTTCCCTTACATAAATGTGTATATATATAATATGTGAATCTTTGATCATATAATTTGACTAAAAAACTTATTATAGTGTTAAAATAGTGGATCAATTCGTATATAATTGAACCAGCAATTACCACTGGGCTTCAGTCCAAGTTGCCAAAATATTTGACTTAGTTTCGTAAACAGGCCCATAATGCTAATAGGCCCAACAAATTAAAGTCCAGACGTCAATTAAAATACTAGGACTCGCTCATTTCATGGTCTGTTACTTTCGTAATAAATCATTAGGGAATTCTAACTACAGCTATATTATTTTATTAAATAATCTTTTCTTTTTTTTTTTGGAAAAATAAAAAACTATCTATTTTGACCTTTTAAGTTTTTTTTTTTTCAATGCTCCGACCAGAGTACATGTATGTTCTACCTAGCTTAAATTAAATGTACACACATAGAGATTAGTTTATTCATTAAAAATTAAATGTTCTACCTTATATGGTTTGTCCCCCTCCCTCTCTGAGTTGGACTTCATCAAAACTCATTTAAGAGATTTACTAGGATAATCAAATTTGAAAAGTAAAATCCCATTAAATACAATATATATATATATATATATATTGAAAGATGATAGAGTTGTTAAATTATATATATATATATATATCCATTACAGTGCTACACATTGTATACATAAGGTGAGGTGGAATCAAAATTGGTATGATACAACATGTGTTGCATAAATTAGGAAGCATGTATGAGTACTCCTATTCATGACAAGTATTCCAGTGTGTTTTACTCCAATTTTCTCCACATACATAACAGAACTCAAATTTACACCTGCAACAATTCACACCATTTTTACAACAGTTAATCAACAACGTCACCAACCAATGTCAAAAACCACACTAATTCTATTTTTTTTTTTTAAAATGAAATGAATTAAATAGAGATAAATAAATTACTAACCTGCAAGTAATGTGTTTACACCCTTCAATCTTGTCCACAAACACCTCACAATGAGGACAACTTTTCCAATTATTCTCCTTTGCCAAAGCCCTCAATTTCTTCTCTTCTTTTTCACCTTCACTAAATCTTTGAAACTCTTTACAATCAAAACCCTCATGCCAAGACACTTTACACTTTGCACAAAACAGCCTATGACACCAAGGACACTCGCATAATTCGGTAATAACCACTCCATCATTAACCAAAATCTCACCACAATCCACAAATGGACAATAAATCTTCTCCCAAGCAACAATGCTTGACTCAGCAATCGCATCCTCCCAACGATCGATCACTTCTGATTGAACGAAAGACCTTAAAGATCGAGGCTGTATGAGGTTCCTACAATCTTGGTCCGGGCAAGAAATGATGACAATGTTTTCTTGAAGCTTATACTCGACATGTTTACGTATGCAGACGTGGCAAAAGGAATGAGGGCAGCCCTGAAGCTGCAACATGTCTGAACTTGCTTTATCTTCTATGCAGATTTCGCAGGAAATTAGTGATGATGTTGAAGATGAGGAAGGTTGAGTTTGATGATCATGAGTACTACTGTTGAAAGAGGCTTCTAAAGCCTGTTGGAATTGAAGTGCTTCAGCATATATGTCATCTGTTAATATCAAAGCATCGTCGAATGCATCTATTACTAATGATGAAATAATATCCATTTCTTACATAAGAGGGCTTACAATATTGAATGTTCTTTGTTATACAAATAATAAGTATTATTCATAGTTGTGATATTTATAATGATTTTGGGTAAAAGGAATTAATTATGACTTTGTGAGTTCAAAGTAAACGCAACAAGTCTAACTAAGGTATACCTAATTCAAAATGAAGACGTTTTCATTATTTTTTACTCGATGAGGAAATTATTATTTCGACATGCCTATTTGGGTATGTATACGAAGTTAAATTATTCTTAAACTAAATTCATTTTCATTTAATACATAAATTATGATCAATTGACCTATATCACATATCAGAAATAAAGAGTATATTTGCAGAAACTCTGACGTGTTCCTTCAAACTTTCCCTACAATATAATTATATATATATATTGGTTGATGGCTTGGGGAGATCAAACTGCTACAGTGATATATATCATATATATCATGTTCAATGTTTAATAATTTTTCTTGAGGAGTTCATGGAAATTTACTCTTTATGAATTAGCACCTAATATTCAAATGTCACTCTTATAAGTTCTATATAATATACTACAGGGAAAGAGAAATTTCCAGGCAATTTCCAAGTAAGGATGTTCAAACGGTTCGGCGGTTCCGGTTTCGGTTCGAACCGCCGGTTTGGCGGTTCCGGATTGGTGGAACAGAAACCGAACCGGTAGGTGGCCGGTTCCGGTTTCGGTTCCGAACCGCCGGTTGAACCGAAACCGGGCGGTTTGGCCGGTTCGAACCGGCCGGTTCCTCTTTTTTTTTTTTTTTTTGCATTTTTCTTGTTCATTTTGATTTTGCAACTCCGAATTTGTTTATTAATGTTTGTTTCGATATAATTCATGATTGAAATAGACTAATAGAGTACACAATATCGAACTGGCACAAATGTTTTCATTATAAATTGCAAAATTATAACAAGTTATACAATTTCTAAGTTTGAACGTAGGGTTACCTCTAGATCGTTTTTGTGTCCTAATGTCATAAAAAAAATAAAAAAAATTCAAAAAAATTCAAAAATAAAATAAAAATTGTAAAAACCGGCGGTTCGAACCGCCGGTTTGCAAAAATTGGAACCGGAACCGAACCGCCCCTCGGCGGTTCGCGGTTCCGATTTGGAACCGAAACCGGGTCAACGGTTCCCGGAACCGTTGACCGGCGGTTCGAACCGCCCTGGTTTCGGTTTTCGGAACCGTTTGAACGTCTTTATTTCCAAGTCATTCTATAACATGCATTCGTTGCTGCTGAATCTCATCATAGATGTCCATTAATATTGTTCTTCTATTTCCAGTCATATTACTGACACAAGTTATAATCCTCTCTCTCTCTCTTAAATTTATTCAAAAATTCATATTTTTCTAAAACCATCTCCAACAGTGTACAAGATTTTACTGTTATTCGTACACAATTTTTATGTAATAACTGCCAATGATCTCCAACAATTTAGATTATTCTCTGCACCAAAAAAGAATATTCCATAATATTATTTATTAATTTATTTATTTAACATTTTATTTATTATCAATATTCGTTATTATTGTTAAATAATCTATTTTTCATCTTTATTATTTTAAAAGTGTAAAAAAATTATATATATTTAAATCTTATTTAATATAATATTTTAGCAATTTTTTAATTTTTTTCATATTAATTAAGTTTTAAATTATAGTTTAAACTAAATAAAAACAATTTAAAATAAAAATGTGAGTCACTAATCAATAATATTGCAATACTAAAGTACAATGTGGGATTAATTTTCTAAATTAGAATATTCTTCCCACAAATGATCAATTAATGCATTGCGAAGTGCGAAATCAACATCTACATCTCTAATTTGACTAAATCTATAAAGAAACTTTTGAAATCTTTCATCTTCATTTTCAACTAATTCAACATCTAGTAGTGGCATTGTTGTTGTTTCTTGTATTGGAGCATCAAGATCTCGTTCATCTTCAATTATCATATTATTCATAATTATACAGGCCGTCATAATATTTCTTGTATTGGAGCATCAAGATCTCGTTCATCTTCAATTATCATATTATTCATAATTATACAGGTCGTCATAATATCTTTCAAATCCAGCCGTCATAATATCTTGCAAATCACGCTGGATTTGCAACAACGAATCGACTCTGTAGAACTCCACGTTCAACATCTCTGTAGAACTCCACGTTCAACATCTTTTCTACATGCTTCTTGTTTCGTTGCAAAAAAAAAAAAATTCTTCTTTTTTTGACCTCTTGGTTCACGAATTGTTTGCACAATAGTAGGATATATACCATCTGTACTCATTTCCTTTAATGATCTAGCATTCCAAAATATGCATGTCATATCCATAGATCATAATCAGCAACAATTTCAAGAATAATTGTTCCATAGATCATAATCAGCAACAATTTCAAGAATAATTGTAAGAATAATTGTTGGGGATCCACTGCGACTAGAATATTGTACTGCCCAAGCTGTTGACAATTTTTCCACTTCCAATGCATACAATCCAAACTACCCAACATTCCAGGAAAATCATTCCACTTCCACTTCCAATGCATACAATCCAAACTGCCCAACATTCCAGGAAAACCATGTTGTCAAATAAAGTAGTCTATCAACTAGTCTATCAAGATCTAAGATATTGTCCTCAGGAAAACCATGTTGTCAAATAAAGTAGTCTATCAACTAGTCTATCAACATCTTGAGCTGTCGGAGATCTAAGATATTGTCCTCGGAGATCTAAGATATTGTCCTCCAAATATTTCTATGATAACACGACAAAATTTTTAACACATCAGATTCTCCAATTTTTTTGTACTCATCAGTTGAGTAGCTGTTGGAGATCTAAGATATTGTCCTCCAAATATTTCTATGATAGCACGACAAAATTTTTTAACACATTCGATTGACGTAGATTCTCCAATTTTTATGTACTCATCAGTTGAGTCAGCTGGAACTGCATAAGCTAGTATTCGAAATGCCGCAGTTACCTTTTGAAGTGTAGATAAGCAATACGAAGAAATAAAGCTCGAGACATTCGATATCGTCGACGGAATAGTTCTTCATTGTATGTTGGATTTTCAGAAAAGTAGTCGTTGTAGAGATTTTCAGCTGCTGCTCGATCACGTAAATTCTCAGCTGCTGCTTCTCGATCATGTAAATTCGGTGCCCTGGAATTGAACCGGACCTCAAATTTTTACAACATATTGTTGAACAATTATATTTTCTTCTATATCATAACTATTTGTTTGGAAACTCGTTATCGAAAACATATAACTCATCATCACTTATTTTTCTAGAGTAGTTATCAAAGGTGATATATGTTTGAGATGAAAAAAAGTATTATAAACTGATCACAATAATTATATATACAATTAATGAATCAAATATATGTACAAATAAAAATGCTTATCTAAGGATGATCAATATCGATAAATCTTTATCGATCATATACCTTATCAATATCACATATTAATATGGATATCAATATATGTACAAATATTTTCGTAAATCTAGTTCAGATATATCATCATCCTTAATAATTTCTGATATATACAAATATTTTTGTAGATCTAGTTCAGATATATCCTCATCCTTAATAATTTTTATAATAATATTCAGTATGGATATTTACAAATATTTTTGTAAATCTAGTTCAAATATATTCTTATCCTTAATAAGTTCTATAATATTCAATAGGGATATTTTACAAATATTTTCGTAAATTTAGTTCATATATATCCTCATCCTCAATAATATCAATAAATTTGTGTCAATCTTATTATTAATAAATCTTTATCAATTACTTACCTAATATCTATATATAGGTCATAGATCATACATTCATTTATTTTATGCAATTTTTATATTAAAATTAGTTTAATGTCTAGATATTATATGTATTTATTAATATGGTGTATTGTATTTTTTTCCAAAATCGGAATGATTATAATAGCACTTAATATAAAAAATAAGGAAAAAAAATGAATACAAAGTAAAAATAATGAAAAAGAACTTAAAAAACAAAATAAAATAATAAAATAAATAAATAAATAAATAAAATAATAATAATAAAATAATAATAATAATAATAATAATAATAATAATAATAATAATAATAATAATAATAATAATAATAATAATAATAATAAAAGAAAAATCAGATGGCGCAAGAGTTGACCTGTGGAAAGTTGGCGCATTGGAGATGAAAACATGCGCCATCATGGCGCACTGTTGGAGATGCTAAGTGTTTTCCCCCTTGTTATATTTGTCTCCAATTATCACTTTTTTGTTCTATCTTAAATGTACACATAGCGAGATCAGTTTATGTAATGTTATCTAAACCTTAAATTTAATTTATCAATGGATAATCGTTTGGATAATATCGAAAAAATATGAATAAAATTGATATTTCCATCGATATCGATAATATTGGTGTAATATGGGTAAATATCAGAAAAATATTAGAAAAATATGAAACTAAGATTCAATATTTTTCACGTTGGATAGGAATTGATCATTTCCAGAGGCCTTCTTCGCCTTCCACCTAAGCTGCGCAGGAAAGGCCCAAACCCAATCCCAGGGAACAGTCAAGCTTCATAGGGTCTTTCTGTCCAGGTGCAAGCAGTCCGCATCTTCACAGACATGTCTATTTCACCAAGCCTCTCTCCGAGACAGAGCAGCGCATATCAGATAAAAAACTTTGTGTGAATTGGCGAGAGCCAGGTGAATCACTACCCTATTTGAATAATATGATTCGCCGCGCTCTCACCAATTCACACAAAGTTGCAAAAGAAGAAGAAAAGGCGTTCTTTTCGTGGATTAGAAGGAACCCTAGACCCAATGCATCTTTGACGGCCTCCAAGTTTTTGCTGCTCTCAACCATTCGATCCAGCTGCTGCGATTCTCTTCTTCTTTCTCCATTAATGGAAGTCTCTTTCGCTTCTTCTGCTCATTCCCCAATTGGCTTAATCCTATCTCACGGAGCTGCCCTAGGAACGTTAGACGGGAATAGGGGATCGCTTCCAGTTCAACGACCGAACTGAGCCCTTGTTCTTCAGATGTGGTCCCAAACCTGATTATGGGAAGGAGTCCAGTTGTGAGCCCTAATCTTGCATAGAGATCGAAGATCTGGTAGCGTAATGGCAGCATCGGAATACGCAGGATGGGAGCTCAGGTTTTGTGCCGTAGAGAGGGGGGCAGGTACAAAGCACCTTTCCGTTCTTTGCTTTGCGTATGCTGGTTAGAAATACAATACTTGCGGAGGAATCTTTCAAACTGCAGAGGGTTTTGGATGCTTTGCGCTTTCGTTGGGCAGCGGATTCGCATCTCAACAATATTCATTCCTTAAAGGACTTTTTTTGGTCATTCATCGAAAGCAGACACTTGTATGACGGTTGGATGATTATAATTTAATGTTCATAAGTGAAAAAAGATCTGCAGGAATGGAAACGCCAAAAGTTGAAGAAACTTCTCACTTCCTAGATTCATCATCACCATCACCATCACCATCACCATCAAATCAAATATTTTTTGGTTACCAAGACTCAAACATGGAAGAAACTAGTTTGAACCTTTCATTAATGCTTTTAGACAATACTGAAAACAATTCAGATGAAAACGTGGCATCAGAACTGCAGCTACAAGAAGCCATATTCTCCTCCTTCATCGCCCTCGGAAACCCACTCAATGTTTGTTCATCATCATCAAAACCAGTTTCCAAGGAAATCGGAGAGTCATCGAGCAAGGGAGAAGCAGAATCATCGGATTCACAAACCCTAATACAATGTGAAATCTGTGCTGAGACAAAAAACGGTAATGAAATGTTCCCACTTGAGTGCAGCCATAGCTTCTGCAAAGACTGCATTTCGAAGCATGTATCGATAAGAATAAAGAAACAAGGAACGTTTCTGATGAAGGAGTTGAAAGGCATGATCCCATGCCCAGGCGATGAATGCAGCTCCATGATTGAAATCGAGAGTTGCAGGCAGCTTTTGGGTGGTGAGGTTGTTAGCATGTGGAATGATGTGTTGTGTGAGTCGTTGATCTCACCGTCCAACAAATTCCACTGCCCCTACGAGAACTGCTCGGAGCTATTGGTGAGAGAGAGTGGTGGTGGTGATGAGGTGATCAAGGAATCAGAGTGTCCTTTTTGCAGGAGATTGTTTTGTGCCAAATGTGAAGTGCCATGGCATTCTAAGGTTGATTGTGAGGAGTTTCAGAGAGAGAAAGAGTTGCAGAGAGAGAAAGAAGATGCTGTTGTTCATAGCCTGGCCAAGAATAACAAATGGGGGAGATGCTCTCATTGCAAGTTCTATGTTGAGAAGACTGAAGGATGTTTGCATATCATTTGCAGGTCTTAATCTTCACCTTTTTATGTTTTTCTATTTCTAATCATTTCATTCACTCCATCATATAGCACCACTCTAATGTCTGGGGATTTTAGATTCTATTTTGTCCTAACTGGATAAAAGAAAAATGCACACCTCTTAATATGCCTGAGCACATACACGTTAATATTAATATGGTCACGGTGGTTAGGGTAGCAAGTTTGTTCTACTAAATTCTAAATAGATATAGCATTTATAGTTTATGCTAAAAATAGATGAAGTAACAGTTTTGATATACTAGCGAAAAAAACCCGTTGAAAGACAACCCATGGTCATAAGGGTTGTCTTTCTCCTTATTTGTGTTGTCCTTCAGTAGTGTACTGTAACACACAATTAGACAACACTTTTTACAAAAAAGTTGTAATTTCTTTCTGCATTTTTTTTGTAGTATCCGAAGTCTCTTTCACATAATAGGCATCATCTGAGATGAAATTTCTAGGAGGTTAAAAATTTGCCTAATTTTCAATTCCAACTAATATCATGTTTAATTAAATTTGTGCAAGTATAGGTGTGGATTTCACTTCTGTTATGCATGTGGAGCACCTTGGACTTCAAATCATGGTGGTTGCATGTGACCATTGCTGATCTCTGCTTTGCTACCAGTATCCTACAATATCACGATTCTATTTTTTATTTCCTCAAGTAATTAAGTAGTATTTATATTTTGAATACCTTTTTTTACCTTGACAGAGAGGGTTAGATAAATTTCAGTCAATGTGAGTTCAATATATTGACGAGCTATGTCTCAAATTTAATTATATTGCATCTTTGTTAAGGAATTGGATGGACTTTGTGAGTTAAGGTTCATTTGTCTATTGTCTTAACTATACATGATCCTATGTTATTTTGCAAATATCATATTTTTCGCTTGTCATTATAATCAGTGAGGTATCAAGGGGAAATTTTAAAATATGCATCCAATTATTATTGAAATTGAAAATGGAACACAACTTATTCTTAAAAAGAATCCCCTGATGCAAAGACAAAGACAGAGGATTATAATATGTGTCAGTAGTCTGACTGGGAATCGAACAACATTAATATTAATAGAATCTTAATTTAGTTAGAAGCAATGACTTGGAAATTTCTCTTTACTCTATTATATATAGAGTTTATTACTTTTTTGCCCCGTAAAATAGGGGGTTTGGCATTTTCGGATAGGAATGTTTCGGGCTGGCGATTTTGCCCCGTATTGATTCAAAATGTGTAAATTTTGTCCAATTTCAGTCCGACTGTTTAATTGGGCCCAAATTGCATGTGCTATGCACGTGAGCATGCTGATTTGGGCCAATTTTATCCATGTGTAATATTGATATACATGTGGCATCCACATGAACATTAAATTTCCACCTCGCACACCACATAATAATATTAAAAACAGAAAAAATAAAAAAATCTAAAATTTATATATAATTAAAAAATAAAATTAAAAACCTAAAGTAAAAATAAAATAAAAATAAAAAATAAAATAAAAAAAACCTGTCGCAAACTTCACAGACTCACAAAGGAAATCAATGGTGGGGATGAGGAGCTTCGCCCACTTCACAGACTCCCTCCCCTCATTCTCGCTGAAAGACTCAGCAGATTCCAGCCATGGCCTTCTCAGCTGCACCGCTCCGTCTTTAGCGGGCGGTGAGCTCTGGTCGGTGAAGCTCTAGTTCATTCTTCGCAGCTATGGCATGACCAATCTCAGAGCTTCGAGAGGATGGTGGAGGGTAACCGGAGATTCGAGGTGGTGGTCCCGAGGAGCTTCTCCACCGTGTGCTTCCGCATATCGCCGCTCGAGATCAGCAGAGAAGCTCACTAAAATTGCGGTCGTGATAGTGGCGGAAGTGACGAAGATCAGAGGATAAGGCGTTTGGAGATGAAGAAGATGGCAGCGGTGGTGGTGGGATGATGGCGGTCGCGGTGGTGGGATGTTGAAGAAGATGAAGATGATCTTTTTTTATTTTGATTTTGATTTTTATTTTTAAATATTTATTCTTAAAAATGCCACATAATCTAAATAATTCCACGTGGCAGATTTTGGTAGGATTGGCCCGAATTGAAGGCTACACGTGCATAGCACGTGTAGTTTGGGCCAAATTAAGCAGTTCTGGCTGAAATTGGGCAACATTTGCACATTTTGAATTAATACGAGGCAAAATCGCCAGCCCGAAACATTTCAGTCCGGAAATGTCAGACCCCCTATTTTACGGGGTAAAAAAAGTAATAAACTCTTATATATATATATATATATATATATATATATATATAACTTATGAGAGTGACATTTGAATATTAGGTGCTACTTAATAAAGAGTAAATTTCCATGAACCTGTTGTGCAATATCCTCAAGGAAAATTATTAAACATTGTACATATATATGATAGTTTGATCTCCCCAAGCCATCAATCAATATGATAATATTAATGCAAGGAAAGTTTGAACGAGTCAATATAATAGAGTTTTGACTCTTTTTTGTGAGATAGTTTTTAAATTTAATTACGCGATATAATTAAGCACTTCATCATAATTCATGTATGGACCTGTGAAAGTGAATTTGACTCAAGAATAATTTAACTTGGTATACATAAATATTCCAAGATTGTACGTATCTTAACAAAAAAAGTTCAAATTTAATTATGTTGTGCCGGCATTGGATTATCATTCAATTTTTATGATACAAAGTAATGCATGCAATATTAACCCCATCAATTTGTTATAGTACTAACCTATTAAGGATAGACATGTCAACTAGGCATATTAATTGTCCAAGTAATAATTAATTATTTCCTATATATCAAGTAAAAAATAATGAAACCGTCTTTATTTTGAATTAGGTATACCTTACACTTGTTGCGTTTACTTTGAACTCACAAAGTCATTCTTTTCCCCAAAATCATTATAAATATCACAACTATGATAAATACTTGGTTATATAACAAAAAACGTAGAGTTGGTTATTAATGTAAGCTGCCTCTGATCTTGTGTAAGAAATGGAGATTATTTCATCACTAATAGATGCATTCAACGATGCTTTGGAATTAACAGATGATATATATGCTGAAACACTTCAATTCCAAGAGGCTTTAGAAGCTTCTTTCAACAGTACTCATCATCACCATCAAACTCAACCTTCTTCATCTTCAACATCGTCATTAATTAATTCCTGCGAAATCTGCATAGAAGATAAAGCAAGTTCAGACATGTTGCAGCTCCAGGGCTGCCCTCATTCCTTTTGCCACGTCTGCATACGTAAACATGTGGAGTACAAGCTTCAAGAAAACATTATCATCATTTCTTGCCCTGATCAAGATTGTAGGAACCTGATACAGCCTCGATCTTTAAGGCCTTTCCTTGATCAGTACTCAGAAGTAGTGATCGATCGTTGGGAGGAGGCGATTGCTGAGTCGAGCATTGTTGCTTGGGAGAAGATTCATTGTCCATTTGAGGATTGTGCTGAGATTTTGGTTACTGATGGAATGGTTATTACAGAATGTGAGTGTCCTTGGTGTCATAGGTTGTTTTGTGCAAAGTGTAAAGTGTCTTGGCATGAGGGTTTTGATTGTAAAGAGTTTCAAAGATTTAGTGAAGGTGAAAAAGAAGAGAAGAAATTGAGGGCTTTGGCAAAGGAGAATAAATGGAAGAGTTGTCCTCATTGTGAGGTGTTTGTGGACAAGATTGAAGGATGTATGCACATTACTTGCAGGTTAGTAATTTATTATTTCTCTCTGTTTAATTCATATCATTTTTTTTTTAAGTTGATATATTGGTTGGTGTTGTTGATTTGTTGCAGGTGTAAATTTGAGTTCTGTTATGTATGTGGAAAAAATTGGAGTGAAACACACTGGAGTACTTGTCGTGAATAGAAGTCATATATATATGCTTGCCTTATGCAACACATGTATCATGTTGTGTTTATCATACCAATTTTAATTGTGTGTGTGTGTGTCTGTGTGTTTAAGACTTAAATAATATGACTTTTTATATTGGTCAATGTATATTATGTAAAATACTGTAATATGATATTTTAATACAAATCACGTACATTGATAAAAACAAAATACAAGGAAGAATTAGGTAGAAAATTATAAAGCTCCTGAACTATGAATTATTTTTACTATGTGATATTAATAAATAGATTGTGAAATAATTATTAAGAATTAGGAGGACAAAAATAAAAAAAGATTTTTTATTACATAAAAAATACAACTATACGACATGAATTTTAATACTAAGGTTACAATAATTGTATATAAATGTTACACTTTTTTAATATAAAGATTAAATCAAAAAATGACATAAAGATTAAATTATTATAACATAAAGATACAACAATACTACATGAATTTTTGTATTGAGAAAACTATAAATAATAATATTTAAAGATTATGCTAAGAGAACATTAAGGTTAACACATTAAAAAAATGTGTGTGGAAGCACGGATCCAGGTCGGATCCCACTTGCAATCGCCAATAGTGCACATAAATACTATTCAATAATCTTAGGTTGTGTTTGGATAAATTAATTTGAAATTCATTGTTTGAAATGAATTGATTTAAAATTCACTCAAATTAGAATGAATGTGAAATCCACCTAAGTTACTGAAAGTTTAGTTGTGATGGATTTCAAATCAACGTCTATTTAAACACCAATGGTGCATCTGTATACATAGATTTCAAATGTCTGGTCAAATTCCTCTATCCATGCATGAAGTTAAAAAGTTGGAATATTTTTCTTTTTAATCGGAATACCAAGACCGTTTCTTGATTGGCTTCGTCAACTTAAGTAACTTATTTATACTAGATTTTTCATAATAACATAATTAACACATAGTGACACTTCTTTTTATTAATTTGAACAAATTGACTAGATGGAGTATTAGTACTCATGTATATATTATATTTCGGTTGGCAATGCTCATGTCGTTACATAAATTTATCTTTGGAGTTGATCGTTAGTTTTAATTTTCTTGAATAGGTCAAGCCCAATTAAAGCCCATGTTCATGAAGAATGAAAATCCCACGTTTATTGGATTTGTGATTAACACGCCTTAGATTAAAATCGAAGAAGAGTATGATTATTGATTATTTGTTTCCTTACCTCTAATGTACTATAGATTTGAGAAAAAAAATTGAAATTCATGATATCAAATTTAATCCAGTATTTGGATGAATATGAATTTAAAACAGCGTGACGTATCATCCAAACATTTTGTTTATGTTTATCATGATTAGCAAATATTAACCATGTCTGTATATTTTATTGTATTAATAGATTACATAAATTATATGGAGTAGGTCTTGTGTGAGATCGTCTTACGAATTTTTTTTCCGTAAGACGGGTCAACACATAACCCACACTTAGCAATTCATATGAAAATTTGTGGATATAGATTCAATTCATGGGTAATAAGGATCGGAAACTATCCATGAGACCGTGGCAGTCTTTTTTTTTTTCTGGAAAAGGGAAATAAAGGCTCAGCATTTTGTTGGACACTGATCAATTATGAGTGACACTTGTGTGCCCCAGGGGCATGGTGCCCCCAAAATTAATCATTATATGATGTTAAATATATACTCTACAGGTGTCATGTATATATTTTTCAGGTATTACATGTATACTCTTATATACATATAATACCTGTAGGATATATTTATAACACCAAGAAACATAACACCTATAGAGTATATATATAACACTTGAAGAACATGTATATAACACTTAGATCCGTGTCCTGTGTGATCCAGGGATATATAAGTTTTTGCCATCAATTATAAATTCAAATTTCGGATATGTTTACTTTGATCATTTATTTGATCTGAGATGTAATAAATGTTAACCGAAATCGATCACCTAGCTATTTAAACATTTTAGGAATGTGACAATAACCAATGTATGTGTAATTATATATATTATTAAACATGGTTTCAATAAAAGAAATCATGCATGAATAACAATAAACAAATCTTTCAAACAAATTTTTACTATATAATAATATAACTATATCTAATTTCTTAATTTTTCGTGATGTGGTATAATCAAGGATGAAACTATGGATATCGCATGTCGTATCGCAACTTTGATTTTACGGATATATCGATATCACATATCAATATCGCAAAAAATTTGAAAAAACAACGGAAATCTTATTAAAATTCTGGAAATTTAATATGAAATTTTAGGGATTATTTTTACACTTCATTACACATATATTCCACTCATAATCACATTAAAATAATATATTTAAAACTAACATATAGATAATAAGCATTATAAATACTTTTTTTTCGAATGAAAACTAATAATATATTACATAATACAAGACAAAATTACTAAAATGACATCACACAATACACTAGTACCAAAAGGATGACCTATGAGGTTCAAATATAGTAGATGGAATGTCATCTTGATCCAAGCAGTACTGATACCAACTCATCACATTAGAGTACTTATTAATATATTTATGCACATGTCATTCATAAATTGCTCTATCTCGTCCAACTGTTTCACCATGAATTAGATAGTGTACACTAATCCAATCATATTGTTGATACTAATTTTGATTTCCATATGACATTTGAGGAGGTGGGTGATGAAAAACATTTCGAGTACTCCAACCAAATTGTGAACTTTCAAAGGTGTCAGCAACATATGAATCTTGAGACATATCACTATGTTCATTGCTACCCATATTCATGGAATCAAAACTGACTGAAATTCGTTTAATATCAATAGATGAACTTCAAACTGACTGAAATTCGTTCAATATCAATAGATGAACTTTCTTCTTGATTCCAAGCACGTGTATTCTTTTCCCATAGCCCCTATCCCTGGACCTCTTTTCCCATAGCCCCTATCCCTAGACCTCCTTCTCTGCTTCCATGATCCATATCTTGTGTTGCATGACTAAACTCGGCCTCACTAGTGAATGGACTCGATAACACTTGGTTTGAAACATAATCCTCTTGATTATATCCACCATTCCCACCATCATCATTGCCATCATTATTGTCATCATTTCCACCATCACTATTTCCACTATTTCCTTCATCAGTAGAGCTATTTGATTTTGAAGTAGAAGATGTATGGCCAACTTCTTGTTGTAACACTTTATCAACATCAATGTCATAATCACGAGCCATAGCAGCTACTTTTGGATCAGGATTTCCTTCATTGTCATCTAAGTGTGATATAAATATGGATATGAAAGATTGATGTGAGAAGAGAATATATTCGCCTTCCACTATCAAACAAAATACACAATACAAAGTAAAAAAAAAAAAAAAATTCACGTAGTTCAATTTTTTGAATTAAAATCGCTCATTTTGATATATATGCGATATTTTGCGATATATCCACGATATTTCCCAATTTCCATCCAATTTTGTACTACACTCCGATATCGAAATCGATATCGATATTTTGCTATATTTTGCAACACATCCGCGATACCCAGGAAAAAAAACATTAACACCCAATATCCATATCGCAATATCCGTATCCGCTATATATCCACAATATTTCACGATATTTTCATCCTTGTGTATAATATACCTAGTAAAATCTTAGTTCAACATAAGATTTCATTGTTCACAATATTTCTAAATCCAAGAACTTGAATATTTTCAACATGCAAAATCTACCAACAAACTACAACATACTCCATATAAACATAAATTTTTTGAAAATAAAAATGGTGCTAGGTCTAATTTATTTTGGATCACAATAATGTTCATCCATATCATGAGTACTGCACTTATATAATTACCTCAAAACCATAACTTATCAATCAACAAGCCAATAATTTATTCAGATTTTATACATGTATTTTTCTTATAAAAGAAAAAATAAAGTAACATTAATTCCCACAACTTTTGTGATGTACTATATATCTATTAATACTATGATTGGAATTTAGTTTTTTGCATGTGTTTATACGTGCTGTTCATCCAACACTCTCTGATCTTAATTTTTACAATATTAGGGTGAAATAGGGATTATTTTTAATCTGTCTTAGCTAGGTGTCTAATTTAATTTAATTTAATTTTTCCTACTGTGTTTTTGGACATTTGATAAAGTTAATTTCATAAGTGATAATATCGAATCGTAACCTTTTAATTTAAATTATTACACGAAATATGTAAAGCATGTGCTATGTTTTTTCATATAGAGAATGTGTCTATATAGCTATGTGTGTTCAATAATTTTCAATTATGGACTTGAAGAACTATTCTTGATGATAAGAGCACTAATTTTCATAAAGTATGTACTCTTTCACTCTTTTTTCTTTCCATTTTTCTTTTCTTGAAAATCTTCTTTTCAAGAATCTAGAAACTTCCTGGCCTACTTTTGAGATTCGATTATAAATAGTATTTATGAGGGCCTATCATTAAAATGTAAGTTCAAAACTTATGTATTTAATTGGAAATGGATAGGTTTTAGAAATGAGTGTTAATAATTATCCATATAGCTAGGAAATATGTGAATTATGATTATTTCCTTAATTACCGGTTTTTTAATTTATCAAATATTTATTTTGAATTTTTGAAAATATAACTCCACTTTGTGGTATTCCAAATCTTTGATGAAAATATAATTTACAAAAATTATATGAAAATTAATAGATGAACCACAAGTTATGTAATAAATCATGACATTTATGAAAATGAGTAATTGTATACTATTAAAATAAGTAAATGGTAAATATAAAATATCGTAAACAAATCATTGCCAAAAGTGAAAAAATATATATATATTAAATCGCCCCTCTTTGCTTTATTTTTTTTTCCATATGCATATTAATTAAGTAGTCTAACGGAAGTTCACGAAATAATTATTTGTTAAAATTAGAAGTACTATTCATGTATTATTGTCAATGCTTTTGAATTATTAATGATTATAACCTTATACTTGGGGCAACCTTCACTTTATTAAAAGTGAAATCAATCTTCAATTTTATGCTATATATTCGTTCAAAGTATATAATTTGCCAACCCTCTTAACTAGCTATTATTATTTTTATTTTTATTTTTAATAAAGTACTTTTTAAAAAAATTGATTATATAATTGCATTGAGTTGTTTGACTCCATGAAAAACTTGAGTAGTATATATGAGACTGTCTCATTAATTAATCTTATTTCGTGAGATACGTTGATAATTCATAACTCATAATTTCAAAAATTAAGTGCTAAGCTTTTTGAAAATAAATTTGAATTCTTTGTGGTTAGGGGATCTCGGCCTCATGAAATTATATATGTGAAACAATTTTATAAAAACATAACTCAATGACAGGTTATATACGTACACACATGATATTATGTTTTCTATAATATGTGATACATAATAATATGATGTCTTAAATATAAAACATGTATTATTTAAAACTGTATAATATTATATCGTATAACATAATATATATGATAATCTATATATATATATATGTATAATATAGATATATGTAATATTCATACAAAACGAAAACACTCACGGAATTATTTTTATTTTATTTGACAAATTATCTAGGAGATTATTTGGGGAGCAACTCGGCTCCTTTTGTTCACTGAGGCAGAATATATTGATAGCTAGTTTTAATTATTATACACATAATTACATTTATAATAAAATATATATACTTATTACCTACATAAAACTATGGATATTCTTACAAAATATGAATTGCCTAATATATCCTTATTAAATATTTTATTTAAGATTATAATAATAATTTATAATTTTACCTTAGAATTCTGAACCAAAATCAATATATAGAATTCTATTATGAGTATGACTATTATATTAGAACTCTAATTTTCTATAGATAATAATTTAATTCAATATATATTATATATCCTTATAAAAAAATTACGGTTAATATATAGTAATATAATATTTTTGATTGAAAAAATCATCTTCCAAACCGATACTTGTAAACTATATAAAGATATATAATTACCATAATCTACTTTTATCTCTGAAAAGATAAAATGAAAATTATTGACATGTACACATTTAATCAACTTTTGTCATAATCAGAACAAAAACCAAGCAATATTTTGATTTACTTTTTGTTCGCCATTCATTCATCTACCTAAAATAACATTCATTATTAATTATCGAAATATATCTCCCGAAATTATAAAAAACAATTCAACACTTATATATTCCTTACTTTTTCAGTTTAATTTTACTACTATATACATAAATAATATCAATACCACTATCAGCAATGTACCGTTTTAACATTATACGTTATACAGGTAGGACATGGAAGAAAGACACAAAATATAATTTAATTTTGCTCATTGACAACATTCTAAGTTCAGTTTATAAATTTATATGACCTCGCCATGAGACATAACTCTATTCACAACTCAGAATCATTTTTCACAAGTAAATCTCTATTAAATGGGTTATCAATTTTAGATTGACTTATCTTACGACTTTAAATTTATGAGACAATCTCAAAAGATTTTTGTTTTTTTCGATAAGAAAGATTAAACTACATATCGAGTCTTTATCTTGAAAGACAAACTTACTTAAAAAAGATGGATAATTTTATTTTTCAACATCATAAGCACCAATTATTAACACTGCAAAAGACAAAATGGAGTGGCACACATTAGAATCCCTACAAAATCTTGATGAGTTTTTCAACTATTGTAGGGTAATAAAAAGAGGCAATTAAACTCTAAATTCAAGGCATGGGACCAAATATTCTTATAAACACTCTTTAAATTGTTGAATCAAAAAGTATCATATTCATCAACAATAACACACAACCTCACATGGACTAAGACTTGTCCCCAAATCTCAAATTTGAAAAAGCTTTTTGGTTCATAATGCAATGCCAATAACAATTTATTGTATCGACATGTATCAATATTCTTTGGAAATATATAGAATTATGAACTATACGTATATCTTAGGCAGCTTTTGATGAAAAACTTTGAGAATATTTTAGAGATTTTAGTAATATATAATTATATCGTTATATAAATTTTATAGTTTTGGTATTTAACCCGTCAAGAAAGAACTTTTTGTTTTTCGGTTTTTCTATTTTGGTTGCACTTTGTCTCCTTTATAATGTGTTGCACTTTTCAATCTGAAACAAATCTTGGTAAAGTGATTAATAATTTGAATATTTGAGTCACACTTGTGTGTCGGGGGCACGGTGTCCCCAACTCGACCACCGTATGATGTTAGATATATACCCTTCAAATATCACATGTATACTCTTTAGGTATTACTTATATGTAAAACAAAAAAATGATACATTTAGTGAATAAGCAAATAATATCTTAAGGTATACACGTGATACCTAAAGAATATATATCTAATATGTATCATTGATCAATAGAAAGTAATACCTTAAAAGTATGTACGTGATACCTGAAGAGTATATATCTAATACCAAGTGATATCTTATGAGTATGCACAAGGTCGGCCCTAGGCTAGGGTGAGAAGGTCGGCCGCCTAGGTCCCCATTTTTTAAGGGGCCCCAAATTTTTTATTAAAAATTGAGAAAAAAAAAAAATTTTAGTCCTTTATGTTTACCTCATTAGATTTTTAGTCCTCTAACTTTCAACTTTTGAATTTTAGTCCTCTATATTTACCCTTATTAGATTTTTTGTCTTCTATCTTTCAACTTCTAATTTTAGTCCTCTATGTTTGTTTCACTAGACTTTTAGTCCTTTATTTTTCAACTTTTGAATTTTAGTCCTCAATAGCTAAAAAGATATCTTTTTTTTTTAGTCCTTTTACTTGTAATATCATGTTTTACTCTTTAATTTAGTTAAATTTTATTTTTTCTCACAAAAAAACAAAATTTTCCTTCATCTTTATTATTAATTGATAATTCTATTTCCATCTTGTTACAATTGATTTAGAGTTTTGTGAATATGAAAAATAAAAAGAATTAGCATGAAATTGATACTAAGTAACTAATAATTTATTTCACATAAATTATATACATTTTGTGTCGAAAATGGATAATACAAAATTAAAAAAATGACATTATTCATATTTTACTAGTTTTCAAATTTATAACAAAGATATTTTTTAAACATGGAGGACTAAAATTCAAAAGTTTAAAATTGGAGGACTAAAAATCTAATGAAATAAATATAGAGGACTAAAAATCAAAAGTTGAAAGATAGAGGACTAAAAATCTAATGTGGGTAAACATAAAGAACTAAAAATCAAAAGTTGAAAGTTAGAGGAGTAAAAATCTAATGATGTAAATATAGGGGACTAAAAAAAATTCCCTTAAAAATTATATATATAATTGTATTATGTATAATACACTCAAAATATAATTGATTATAAATTATTTGAATATATATCTAGTTTTTAAATTAAGATAGACCAATTTATAATTGCTACTAAAAATGACAAAATCAATATTTTTGATATCAAAATATTTGTCATATAAACAATGAAATAATTATTATGTGATTGATCACTATAACATTTCCAAATATAAGGTGCATTCAATGGTAAAATAAAATAAAGATTGAGTTATAGAAACAACACATCAAAAATAATGATAATTATATCTCCATATATTCTTCTAATTTTATGCTTACATATAATTTGTTGTTGTTGTTGTTTTGCTTCTCAAAATGTTAGAAGATCGAGATATTTTCAATAATAAATTGAAACTTATTATTGTGTTTATATTTGTTGATTGTTGCATTTTTTCAATGTTTTAGATGGACAAAGAAGCATATTGAAAAGTATAAACAAGTCACACCTGAAAAGTATATATGTAACACCAAATCTAAGATTCGTAACTCTAAGATATATAATTTTTTTCCTTTGAATTTATCCGAAATGGCAAAATATCCATGTAAATTCATACGATAAAATGAAACACATACAATTTGCGTGGTAAAGTGAAAAAAATCGGCCGCAAAACTCGGCTGAGAATGTGCAAATAGCCATTTGGAAATAATTATTTATTAATCCGGGGTAAATACAAAGTATGGAATTAGAATATGAACAATAAATTCTAAGTAGTTATTAATGGGCCTTAATTCATGTGTGTGTATATATTGTTTAAAAACTAAACAAGAATTTATATTTGAAGGTAAATTGTCTCTCTCTCTTTTTGAATTCCCATAAATTATTATATATATAAAAGTGTGGTTTGCACCCTCAAGTGTTTGACAAGTGGCACTTTACAATGTTGCCAAGTGTCACCTTCAAGTCTTTGACAAGTGACACTTTACAATGTTGTCAAGTGTCCTTCCTTTAAAATTATTTTATTTATAAAATATCAAAATATTAATATCAATTAAATACACACCCCACTACCCTACTATAATAAAGTGCTTGGAAAAATTAATTATGCAAGTTACAAATGTTTGTTAATGTTGTATTGTTATTTTCTTTTTTTGTTTTACATGAAATATTTGGTGTCAAACTTGAATAATTGTTTTTGTCCAACATTTAAATTTCAAAAAAATAAAACAAAATTTGAAGAGTAATTCTGCTATTACTTTTTAAGGAATTAAAACAAATAAATAAAAGATATTTGAAGGTGCTAATAATATTTTACAAAAGAACATTCAAGTAGTTCAAACTCAAAAAAATAAAAACCCTTAGAGAAAAAATTATTTAGAGGATTCAAGAAAAAAATAACATATAAATATCGGAATTTGGTAATGTCAGGCATGAAATAAAATAATGTACTTTAAAATTGTAATTTAAACTATGAAACATATTGCTAATGACATTACTAAAAATAGGTGTTAAAAAAATCTTAAGATATGTGAGATTGAAACATATTTGGCATTAGATAATGAAAAGGCATGCAATTTGATAATTTTGTGTTTGTTTAGAAATTTTAAAGGGTATTATAAAAAAAAAAATTTGCTTGGAAAAAAATTAAATATGTAAGTTACAAGTGTTTGCTAATATTGTATTATCTTTTTTACATGAAATATTTGGTTTCAAATTTGAATTATTATTTTTGTCCAACATTTCAAATTGAAAAAAAAAAAAAAAAAGTAAGCAACAATGTGCAAACATTAGTTCGGTAATGTCATGTATTAAATAAAAATAATGTATTTTGAAATTGTGTTTAAACCCTGGAACACTTGAGGGTGCAAATCACACTTTTATATATATAATTAGCAAAAAATAGGTGCTTAAATTTTTTTTAAGATATGTTTAGGTTATAACATATTTAAATTTGACAAGTATAAAAGTGAGTTATAAAAATGATGAAATTTGATAATTTTGTGTTTGTTTAGAGATTTTAAAAAGTAGGATTACAATTAATATGTCATCATATAGGGAATTATAAGAAAAATAGATGATGTACTGTTATTTTATTTTTTTAAAAAGAGACTCTAAAACACTTGAGAGTGCAAACCACACTTTTATATATATAATTAGCAAAAAATAGGTGCTTAATTTTTTTTAGGATATGTTTAGATTAAAACATATGTAATTTGACAAGTATGAAAGTGAGTTATAAAAAGGATGAAATTTGATAATTTTGTGTTTGTTTAGAGATTTTAAAAAGTAGGATTACAATTAATATGTCATCATATGGGGAATTATAAGAAAAATAGATGATGTACTGTTATTTTATCTTTAAAAAAAGAGCTAATATTTCAGTTCAAATTGTAAAATTGGATAAGGTAAACAAAGAAAAAAAAAACAATAGTTATAAGATTCTGCAAACAAATAACATGATTCGAATATTGATAATTCAAAATCCAAACATGCACATTCAGTCCAACTATCCCATTAAACAATCGAGAAATTGTATTAAAATATTACAATATATAACAATTTGTTAAGACTAATAAAAAGATCACAAAAAGAACACAATTACAAAATAAACCAATACATAAAACTAATAATGAGTGCACTTAGGACAAACATTGAACAAAGCAGATGTTTTCGAGCGATAAAAATAAGATATATTATATACTTTTTATAGAAATATATGAAAATACCTAATACAATAATTAAAACACCTATTAAAAACTATATATTAACAATTTTGTGTTAAAGAATAAATGAAAAAAAAATTATTAAAGAAAACAATAAGGCTCTGTTTGGATAGAGTAATTTCAAATCCAGAATTTGAAATGAATGAATTTCAAATCCTTTCAAGTTTGAGTGGATTTGAAATCAACCAAAATGACTATAAAACTAGTTCAAAATGAAAACTATGAATTTTAAATTCACATCCAACCAAATACTATCAATGGATTTGCTACAAAGGATTTCAAATCCTTACTCAAATTCACATATTCAAATGGACCATAAGAAATATTATTTTAAGAATAAAGAAAAAATATCACACTTATGTAAAATTTTACTATCATATAACAATAAACACTAATTATAAAATAAAAAAATGAGATAAATATTAAATAAAACTCATGTAACGCACGGGTTCAAACCTAGTTTAAAGTAAAGTTTGGTATAGATAGATATATTTATATACATACATATAAATGAAAGCATGGCACTAGGTAGTGATTAGTGATGTCTAGTGAATAAGATTAATAATCGTAATTCAATGATGAGCATTAAGGATTCATTAAAAAATGTTTGGTGGGAAGAGGCTTCGAGACCAAAAAAAAAAAAACTTTTATTTTCTTTATTTATAAAAAAAAAAGACTTTTTTCTTGCACTAAATTTGTGCTAGTTGAACTTGACGAAAGAGTAACGAAAGCCCCATTCTGTAATTACCCTTTTGAAATAAAATTAAATGAATTCAATGACCCCATCAAGCACTATTTATTATTCAAATCCTTCTTCTTTTTCTAGTACACAATTATGACTTTCTTAATGTGGGAGGTTATACTTGATGTGTCAATATTAAGTACAAACTCGATTAATCATTATCCCAATTATGGGTCCATTTTAATTTAATTTAATCACATCCATTAAACAGTTTAACTTATTATGATGTAGAACGTTATACTCCGAAATTAATGTATTTCAAATATATTCTTTTATATATATGATCTAAATTTGATCTTACTGATATCTACTTTTTACAATTTAATAAGATCTAAATTTAAGGGTACATATTTTCACTTTTCATGTGAGATGGACTTAACCCAAAATTGAGTCAATTTGTTGGGTTGTAGCAATTATATTGATATTAGCAATTTAATCATAATTCTGATCTTTCAAATACATCTTTTAATTTTTATAGTTCTGATTATTAGATGAACCGTACTGTTATTCCCAAACTAGTATATCACCCGCGCGATGCGCGGTTTATTATTTATTTTGATAGTTATATTAAAAGTTATTTATATATCTTCATTATTCCAAATGTTGTATGATATAGAAATATATTTACCATATATTTATTAATTTTTAAAGTTATATTTTATTATTTAAAAATAATTATTGGGTAAAGTAGAGTTTTAGTTGAAGAAAGTAGAATTTGGTTGGCCCGATCTCTCGTGTATTTCTCAAACTTCCCTGTGCATTCGTTTTCTTGGGACGTGTTATTTTAAATTCTAATAACACAAATTATATATGTTATTCTACATTATATTTGACAATATTAAAAGGTTGGAATACAAAATTATAAATAATCTAAACAACGAAATTGAAAGCTTATATTTTATTTATTTGTTTTTTAAAAAAAATTATGGTCGTTGACTCAATAGATAATTTGATAAGTCAATGATAAAATTAGTTAAAAATGACCATTTAACAGTATAAATTTTGAATCTTTATTTATGTACAAAATTTATCATAATTACAGAAACTATCTTAAAATTTATTTTAACTTTAAAATTGATAATATGAATAATTATAAACATTAAGTAACTTTAGTTAACAAAAAAAAAAAAAAAAGATTAACAACTTGAAAGCTTACATTCTATTTGTTTTTCTTTTTCATTGAATTTTTTTCATGCCTTGATATAGATAATTTAATAAGTCAATGATTTTCAAAATTGGTTAAAAGTGACAAATTAACAATATAAGTCTTGAAATATTTATTTATATACAACATTCTCATAATTACAAACAAATATTTTAGAATATATTTAACTTTAAAACTGATAATATGAATCATTATAAACATTAAGTAATTAAAGTTAGCAAAATTTTTTTTTTATATTTTGAAAACTTACATTCTATTTGTTTTTATCTTTTGTTGAATATTTTTCTTACTTTAATAAATAATTTGATAAGCTAATGATTTTTGGAATTGGCCAAAATTGATCAATCAACAATATAAATTTTGAAATATTTACTTATATACAACAATTTTTTCAAAATTACAAAAGTATCTTAAAATTTCTTTAATTTTAAATGAGAATGTGAATAATTATTTTAGACATTAAGTAATGATAGTTAACACAAAAGAATTAAATTATTGTTCAGCATTAAACATTATTTATCAACAACAAATAATAATAATAATGATGATGATGATGATGATGATGATGATGATGATAATCTATCTATAATAATAATAATAATGATAATACTATTAATTAATTAATAATAGTAATGGTATGAATATTATAATAATAATAATAATAATAATAATAATAATAATAATAATAATAATAATAATAATAATAATAATAATAATAGTAATAATAATAATAATAATAATAACAACAACAACAACAACAACAACAACAACAACAACAACAACAACAACAACAATAATAATAATAATAATAAGTTAATTGAAAATATTACAACATAACATAATTAATTCCCTTGAAAATACTAATAGTTTTTACAATTTTTTTATTAACTAAAATTTTGATTTGACATTTTTAGGAGGGAAAGTGGCAAAATTATAAATTTTATCCACTGTCCTCCTTTTATATATAGATAGATTAGTCAGATATAAAGTTATTAAAAAGGCAAAGGTGCAAATATATCATTTTTCTTAAATTATAGTCATTAATTTTTATTGCAACATGCATTTCTAATCCTAAATAATTTATTGAGTAAATTATATTGCTTTTACTTAAATAATATTTTTTTTACTTGCGTAAATGTTATGTTTATTACCAAACATACATTTTTTACTTACATTTAAGTAAAAAATTATGTTTACTAATTTAAAAAAAAAATGTATGCTTTTAAGGTAAATATAGTCATATATAAGTAAAAAATTATTTAAGTAAATAATTGTATGTTTTTTCTAATCCTAAATTATGTTTTTTACGCTAAATTAATACACTCAACTTTGTTGAGTAAATTTATTTATTTCTAATTGTGTTAATATTATTTCGTATATTTTTACATATATATACATTTCTAATCCTTTAAATTATATTTATTTTTCTTAAATTATAGTCATTAGTGCCAAAATACACTCATTTTATAATATTATGTAAAATAGTCGTTAATCATTTGTACTGAAATATTCTAAATTAATTTTAAATTTTATTAAAGAAATTTACTTCGGAAAAATTTTGTGAATTAAATGGACCTACATTTTATAATAATGCCAAGAAATGTAGCATTTACCTCAAAAAATTATGTTTTTTTTTAGTTTTAAATAGTATAAAAATAAAAAATAAATGATATCATAATGAAACACAAACATAATATTTTATTTGAAAATCCAAAAAGAAAAAAATTACTTCATAATCATATATATTAAAATATTACATATGAGATTTTGAAATTCAAAACTTAAGTATAGAATAAAGTCCAAAAACATAATTTAAGTAAAATAATATAATTTCTTATCAAGATAAACTTTATTTTGTAAATTATTTAGGATTAGAAATGCATGTTGCAATACAAATAAGTAATTTCTTATTTAATAAAAAATTGTAAGAAGGATGTAAAAATAAAAAATAAAAGGAAGTATTTGATAATAGTGCATCAAAATATAAACATTAGGGGTATATTTGCACTACAAGTTAAACATTAAGGGTGTATTTGCTCTTAAAAAAAGATTAAGGGTGTATTTGCACCTCTCCATAAACGTTAATAGTATATTAGCACATTTGCCCTATTAAAAACTATTTGTAAGGTTTTTTTTCATCTGTCACAATTTTCATAAATTCTCAATTTAACTATTATAATTTTGTAAAGTACTAGTTTTGTACCCGTGCGATGCACAGGATAAAATTTTATAAAATACAATTATAATATTTTTATTTGAGATTTGAAAAAAAAAAGGTATATACAAATGTAATATAATGAAATTAAGTAATTTATATATTATATATTTTAAATATGTAATTGTTGGAGATAATCTCTAGGTACGGTAATAAAATAAGATATTGTAATTTTAAACTTAGTTTATATATAAATAAGATGGATATGAATTCTATAGAAATTATCACATTTCAAGTACACTATTCAAAATAAAGGAATAATATTTAAGCAAACAAATCACAACATTAAAGCTATGTTCTATATAAGATATAAGGAATAATTCAACCAACTATACTTTTAAGCATGTTATCTTTAAAACAAATAAATTCTATGATAAAAATCTCAAAAACATAAAAGAAATATAAAAACAAAATATATGATTAATTTCCAATTATTTCTAACCCAAAAGAAAAAAAAAAAAACAATCTACCTTGTAATGTAAATTTATAGTCTTCTTTATCACTTTTCCATGTAAGTTTTCATTCAAGTTTCTTCACGAAATTCCTGCATAAAGTAAAAAACAAAAACAAAAAACAAAATTACATTAATAATAATCCATATGCAATACCAATAAATAAAACATTCATCTCCAAATATGAATAACGATATGAACTTTAATCGTTAAGAAATGATTTATAAAGTCAAAAAATTATTAACTGTCCATCCAAACTATATGATGTAGATCAAATAAAAATCATAACCAAATAAAATAAAAACCAAAAAAGAAAAAAAGAACACAATCCCATGAGCACCATGAAAGCAAAAAATTTGTATTGTAGAATTTGAGAAATTAAAGAGGAAGTGTGAGTCAATTCTAAGTTTTTTCTCTCATATTTATAGTGCATAATTTGTTCATTAGATATGGAATTAGTGCATTTTGTATGTCATAAATTTAGTTACTTCCTAATTTATAGATTTTTTTCCCAATTATAATGATTGCAAATAAATGTTAGTTTCTACTTAATTCATATACATGAAATCAAATCACATCATTCACAATTAATGTGTTTATTGATAAAATCAAAACATTTTATTATATTACATTATGTTATACATTAAATATTATTTTTATTGAATTTTATTATTTACAAAATAGAAAATCATGTTCAATATATATAGTATATAAAATCAAGATCAAGATAATATCACAATCTTATTTGTTTGCTCATATTATTGTATATTCAATTTTAATAGTGAAATTTAGTAGGGACTTATTTGTATCTTATTTAATGGATGAAAATGATAACATCAACATCTATTATATTTTTAAAATGACATTTCAAATTATATTAATTTTAAAACAAACCAATATTTCTATGTAATCAATGTCAAATAACTTGATGTATAAGTCATTAAGAAATTTTTATATAACATCATATGGAATGCTTAGATGAAAAACCATTTAGTTTGCATCTATAAAATAATTTAACATTTTTTTAAATTTAAACATATTAAATTAACATTTTTATTAAATTGAAAAGTATTAAATAGAAGAAGGATAGCTAATGGCAATAATTTCTTTTTTTTTCCCCCTAATTTGTAATAACATGCATCCTTATATATAGAAGATTAATGAGGCAATTGATTTTTTTTTTTAATGGATAAACATTATATCTTTTCCATAAATATCAAAACAACTTTTGGGTGGAAAAATTATTTAAGGAAATGTTCTTCTTCATATATATATATATATATATATATATATATATAAAGATAATGTCACATTATATAATATTAATATCATAATTAATTAAATATGATATTCATTTTATTATTACATATGATTTATTATCAAATCAAGTGGAGTTCTTTAATTTCTTTCTATATGATATATTATTACAATATATCTTTTAATTTATATTTAGAATTATATAATTTTTGACTTTATGTTTTATCTAGATTATTTGGTTATCAAGTGGCGAATTAATTTTTATATATCTACTCCTTTATATAACAATTATGTTTTATACGTCAACAAAATTACATAAAATTGTATCTATATTTTGGTTATCTTTTTATATATTTTATTATTTTGTAATGATAAGAATTATATAATAAATATATTTTATGTATATATTTACATGCATATTAAATTATATATAAATGTATATTAACATCGAATGAATAATTGTTTTATTATTTATATGATATTATGATTATGATATTATATGATGTAAATCATATATATATATGTATACACACATTGCTAAATGATATCATAAATATATGAATAGAAATTGATAATTAAAGTTGACTTACCATATTGACAAATATGATAATTTTATTATATCATATCACTTCCTTAAATATATATATATATATATCATCAATCATGATTTATTATTTATCATTTAACATTTATTTTAATAAAAAAATCATTTCCAATTTTGGTAGGTTGTTTTTGGCGGGAAAATTTTAACATTACTATTTGAGGAAATGTTTGTGTTTTTATATATATAAAGATGTGCTATTTTAGCCAATTTTGAAGGATCATCATTATACATTGTTTAAAAGAAAAACTCAAAATTAGCTTAAAATCTCAAATTACGGGCTTCCATGCTATTCCAAATGGCACCTAATTTTGGGTAATTTTACTTAATCGACTAAACAACATCCAGAATGATAAAAAAAAAAAAAAAGGATTAAAATAAAAATCTGGAAAAATAAATCATGAACATCCCAAGACGTCTGCTTTTCAAATCCTGCCTAAATTTTTGGTATTATTTAAAAAAAGGCTAACTTCAAAATTAAAATAGGGTATGTTTGGGGAAGAAAATAAGTAGTGGTAGGGAAATAATTGAATAAGTCAACTACATTTTCGAGGTTGATTAAGACTTTGTAACTATAAGTGTGAGTGTGACTAATTAATATTCATCTACTTGAGTCATCATTTTTTTCTTATTGTATTAATATAACTTTGGAACCGGATACTTAATTTGTAGTACACTTAAATCTATCAAAAATTTATATACACGAGGTACTTATACATATAACTAGAATGATTTTATTTCTAATTCCATTCAACTTGGGATTAATGTATTTATAATGATTTTGCATTGGTTCATGTCAGAATGACTAAAAAGCCCTTTAGAATATGTATATGTGGGCCACATGATTTTATCTCGGTAAAAATTGTCACGAAATTAATTATGAGGTAATTACAATTTTTGGTGAATTTAGGTTACAAGATGTGATAAATCATGCATTTTAGATTCTTTAGATACAGAAGTGGAAAACTATCGCAGTTTGAATACCTAAATTATATCAAATTAAATGTAATAGGATACGACATATTTACAAAATTAAATAATATATATTTAAGTAAAAGACGAAAGTAGCCTTGGGGATGTTGAGGTTGCGTGATATGATTGGTCCAAATATGCAAAACATGATTGTATAGTCCCTTTCAATTGTGATTAAAGTCACGTGGTCCATAATGTTGCCGACACCAATCAACCGCCATTACGAATTCAAATGTTTTTGGGCCAGAGACCAACATTCAAAATTATTACCTTTTTTTCTATAACCTAATATTCGTTGACTTTATACTATCATTTTCTGTATTTTTCTTACTTTTTAACTCATAAAAATCCTTCATACTATATGAATTAATTAGTTTCATTTTGTTTGACCCAATGGTAAAAGAAATCTAATTGTTTTGCTCTCTTTTTTTTTCTAATTAATTCTTTATCAAGTAATACATCCGTTCCAAAATAAGTGTTGTTTTTGTTTTTGCACATAAATTAAGGAATGCGATTAGAAATTTGATCTACCACTATTTAAATTTAGTTAATTAGGAGTTTTTTCTCTTTCATTTCTTAACAACATATAATTTGGAAGAAGTAAATAGGAGTAATATCTTTGGTACATTGTGTGTGTATATATATATATATATGTGTATGTGTCTTGAAATCCAGAAATGACACTTATTTTGAGACAGATGTAGTATTAATCTAGCCACAATTTAAGACCAATTAAATACAATTCTTCAAACTTGGTCAAAATTAAGTGATATATGTAGGATTTCAATGATCTCTATCAAATATCATCGTGTAGTGCTATGTCTAATTATTTTAATAGTTGTATAGATTGCATTTGGTGAAGATACATATAAATATGTAATGCAATATCTATTATTCAACTATGCAAATATTGTATGTGAGAGTGCATGTGTGTGTATAAATATTGTGTGTAAAAGTATCGATAATGAATACACAAATAAATTTAATTCATGTTGTGATATAGCACTTTTGTAACACATTATTCCTTAGAATAACAATTATAGCAAATTAATGTTACGCATTTTGATGCATATTATATTTATATATGTTTGTCATAATAACAAAACAACATTATTATTTAGAACATCAAACAGATATAACAACATGATCTAAACTAACCTCACCACGATTTATTCTATAATAATATATATTATTATCATCTATATATTATAGATTGTTAAAATTGTCTATTTATATCATGTATATATATTGTTAAAAATCTTAAGAATTAACTATGTTGAAATGATATATAAAAGAATAAAACAAACTCATAAAATAACAAAACCTAAAAACAAAAGAAACAACTATTATTAGAATGTAAGCTGAATAAATAGTGTAGTCCTTTCAAGTCCACTCAAAAGTGATTAGTTGTTTGTTAATTAAATACGAAACACATGCCTTCTATTTAAATTAACCACCGTCAAGTCCAAACAAAACTAAATTAAATCTCTAATATTCACCTAAATCTTCCAGAATCAAACCACCCTAGCTAATTTTATTATTAATCACAGTTGAGACGGTTTGTTGGATCTAAATCTTATGCTTCATACATTTTCATCATTCATCACGTGAAATACTCAACAAAATAAAAATAAAAAGATTCATCACGTGAAATATTGCTTACTTGAAAGGATTATACGATACATTTCCAAAAAAAAAAATTAATTTTATTGAAGTGTGATTTTATATATTGGTATATGTATCAAATACATAATAAGTAACAGTTTATTCATAATGAATATCTGAACACAAAAATAAATATCTCATAAATTATGTACTTCTCCATCTTATTTCAAGAGTATATATAAAAAAATCATGAGATAATTAAACAAATGATTTTCCTACTATTTCAATGTTTAATGAGTAATATACTTTCAAATATGTTTTTTAATAGTAATACAAATTAAATACAAAATACATTGATAAAAACACTAAACTTGATACAAAATACATTGATAAAATTGAATTATGTATTTGAATATTGGTGAAGGAAAATAGACATATGTTGGAAAAGGATGTGGTGTATTTGAAAATGACTTGGAAAACAAATAGGTAAAGTCGAGGCAAGAGTTGGACTCTTTCTCCGTAAGACGAAATTGCCCCGTATTCAATGCTTTACGGTCTACGGCACACGTCCCCAAGATACAACGACTTTCTAACTTAAGGATCGCAGCACAACGAATCCAAAAGTTTTCCGGCGAACAAAAGAGATATTTGGAACTTTCTAGGACAAGATGAAAAGAATACTACAATTGCTAGAATGCTATGAATGCAAGTTGTAGTGGAGTGAATGAAATGATTGAATGTGGGATCTATTTATAGAAGTTGAATAGGTGTTGTGTCTTTTCATAATAGACACCTTTTTGGTTTGAATTGATGTCTTTTCATAATGAGACACATTTTCATGAAATGATGTCTTTTCATGATTAGACATCTATTCATTTGAATTGAAGTCTTTTCATTATTAGACACATCTTTCTATGAAATAGTGTGTCTAATTGGAATGGTTGCATCCCTTTAATTTGGGTTGCATCAATTCAATTCAAACTCACACCCTTTCACACCTTCACACCTCTTCAATTTAAGTTGCCAACTTTAAGCATTAATTTCTCATTCATCCAAAATTGGATTTGAGAAAATAAATACTCTAAATTTATCTACTCGAAACGTAGATTTTAAATTTGCAACTTAATTTCGTTTTTTGACAAACGAAACACCATGTAATCAAATTGGTCAAAGATTGGTCAACACCAACTTTTCCAAACCAATTTCCAACAATCCCCCACATGAATGAAATTAATGCATATGCAAATGCAGACACTTTAGAAAGTTCCATCGAACTGCTATTGCATCAGGATAGGTAGCTTCCGGCTTTGAACCTTCCTTAGTAAGATGCTATCGGATTTACTTGCTACTCGGTGAACGCGATGTCTTGAACCGGTTAGCTTTTTGTGTAAACCAAGACAATAACATTTACACAATAGTAGTTCTAATATTCTTTTGTTCTCACGTTGTGTCCATTTCGGCCCTGGACCATATCTTGGTTCATAAGTGCTTCATTGAGGCGGCCATCCTCGCACTTACATAGGTGACTACCTATTAGGACTATATCCAGAGAGTAACCTGTAATACTCCACCTTATTAGGTATAGGCGTCATTAAAAGCTTTATAAGCTTACCCTCACCACACGTCAACAGGATTTTATCTATTCGCACTTGGACAGCTGCGAGAATGAGGCATTAGATGTGCTCCAAGTGCACATTTGAACCATCCATAACTTAGTTGTCTCATTGAACCAAGTTCGTGGGATCTCCACTCATCATGGTTGAGTTACCGTTATGAACGTTCTTTAGTGTGTGGATTTTAACCCCATTCCCCTTACTGCATTGTACATTTGATCTCTATTTATGCCTTTTGTCAACGGATCCGCTATGTTTTCTTTTGACTTCACATAGTCAATGGCAATTATTCCATTAGAGATCAATTGTCTAACGGTATTATGTCTCCTACGAATGTGTCGAGACTTACCGTTATACATACAACTTTGTGCCCTCCCTATAGCAGACATACTATCACAATGAATCATAACAGGAGACACTGGTTTGTTCCAACATGGAATATCCTCTAAAAAATTTCTTAGCCATTCAGCTTCTTCGCTGGCTTTGTCTAGTGCAATGAACTCAGACTCCATAGTGGATCGAGCTATGCATGTTTGTTTAGAGGATTTCCAGGACACGGCTCCTCCACCTATAGTGAACACATAGCCACTAGTGGACTTGGAGTCTTTTGTGTCTGATATCCAATTAGCATCACTGTAACCTTCCAATACAGCTGGATATCTTGTATAAAGTATGCTATAACTTAGAGTATGTTTCAAATACCTAAGTACTCTTGTCAAGGCAGCCCAATGATCTTTTCCTGGATTGCTCGTGAATCTACTAAGTTTGCTTACTGAATATGCAATGTCAGGACGTGTACAGTTTGTAAGGTACATTAAACTGCCAATAATCCTTGCATATTTCAGTTGGGATACTGGGTCTCCTCTATTTTTTTGCTAAGTGTAGAGTTAAGTCTACTGGAGTCTTAGCAGGGGGTAGGTCGCAGGCTTCGAATTTCTTGAATACACTCTCAACGTAGTGAGATTGTGACAAGACAATTCCATCGGATGTCCTAGAGATCTTTATCCCTAGTATAACATCTGCCAAACCCATATCCTTCATGTCAAAATTTTTCTTCAACATGTTCTTAGTTTTCACGATTATCTCATGATTGTTGCCCATGATCAACATGTCGTCTACATATAGACAAACAATCACATATTCATCCGGTGTGCCCTTAATGTATACACATTTGTCGCACTCGTTGATATGAAAACCATTTGACATCATAGTTCTGTCAAACTTTTCATGCCATTGTTTGGGTGCTTGCTTAAGCCCATACAAAGACTTGACAAGTTTACATACTTTATGTTCTTGTCCCGGCACAACAAACCCTTCAGGTTGTTCCATGTAAATTTCCTCTTCTAACTCTCCATTTAGGAACGCTGTTTTTACATCCATTTGATGTATCTCAAGGTTATGCAGTGCAGCAATGGCGATGAGTACTCTGATGGAAGTGATCCTTGTAACTGGAGAGTATGTATCAAAGAAGTCATACCCTTCCTTTTGTTTGAACCCCTTTGCTACTAAACGAGCTTTGTACTTGTCAATTGATCCATCAGCTTTGTACTTCCTTTTAAGGATCCATTTACATCCTAAAGGTTTGCATCCCGGTGGGAGATCAACTATTTCCCACGTATGATTCTGCATGATGGACTCAATCTCACTATTGATAGCCTCTTTCCAGAGAGGAGCATCTTGACTAGACAATGCCTCTTGAATTGTCCTGGGTTCACTATCTAACATGTATGTTAGGAAATCTGGACCAAACGTCTTGGCCACTTTGCTTCTTTTGCTGCGTCTTAGTTCTTCTTCAATAGGAGGAGAATTATTTACAGCTTCACAAGTTCTTTTATTCGAACTTATCTCTTTCCTTTCTTTGCTCGGAAAGACATTCTCAAAGAATGTTGCATTCCTTGATTCTATGATCATTCCTTCATTTATATCAGGAATCTCCGATTTATGCACTAGAAATCGGTAAGCACTACTTTGATATGCATATCCAATAAAAATACAATCAATTGTTTTAGGGCCTATTCTAACCTGTTTAGGTTTTGGTACTTCGACCTTTGCTAGACACCCCCACACTTTTAGGAAATTAAAGGAAGGTTGTCTTCCTTTCCATAATTCATATGGAGTTTTTTCTAATTTCTTGTGTGGTAATTTGTTAAGAATGTGATTAGCTGAAAGGATGGCTTCCCCCCACATGTTATGAGGTAAGCCAGAGCTTATCAACATAGCATTCATCATCTCTTTCAGAGTCCTGTTTTTGCGTTCTGCAACGCCATTTGACTGAGGTGAGTATGGAGCAGTTGTTTGATGAATAATGCCATGTTCTATGCAAAATTCTTCAAACGGAGCAACGTATTCTCCCCCTCTGTCACTCCGAATTGTTTTGATTTTCAAGCTAAGTTGATTCTCAACTTCATTCTTATAACATTTGAAGGCTTCAAGAGCTTCGTCTTTTCCTTTCAAAAGAAATACATAACAATATCTGGTGCAATCATCTATAAATGTGATAAAGTACTTTTTACCACCTCTAGTTTGCACTAGTTTCATATCACATATGTCAGTATGAATAAGTTCTAGAGGCGTAGTACTTCTTTCCACTGAATGGAAAGGTGTTTTGGCCATTTTTGCCTCAACACAAGTTTCACATTTGTTTTGTGGATCGAAATCTATTGCAGGTATTAAATTTAAACTTACTAACTTCTTTAGTTTGTTTAAACTTACATGTCCTAATCTATCATGCCATAAATTAGAACACTCAAGCAAGTAAGAAGAATTAATAACTTTATTATCACGCTTAATAGTTATTACATTCATCTTAAAGAGCCCATTTTCAAGGTAGCCCTTTCCTATAAATTGACCACATTTGGTCAGTACAAACTTATCGGCTTCAAATACTAGCTTAAAACCGGCTTTGCTTAACAAGGAACCGGATACTAAATTCTTGCGAATGTCTGGGACATGCAGCACATCCACAAGCGTCAGCTCTTTCCCTGAGGTCATCTTCAGTACCACCCTTCCCAATCCAACTACGTTGGAGGTTGCAGAGTTTCCCATGAACAACTTTCTACCGGTGATGGGTGTGTAGCTTGAAAACATCTCTCTTTCTGAACATATGTGGCGTGTAGCCCCAGTGTCCACCCACCACTCTCTTGGATTATCCACCAAGTTGGCTTCAAATACAACAGCTGATAGGTTTAACTCATTCATACTCAGAGATATTGATTTTTCCTCAGTTAGATTAGCCTGACTTCGATTATCTTTCTTGGGTTGTCGACAATCCTTTGCCATGTGACCGGGTTTGTCGCAGTTGTAGCAGTTGCCCTTTATCTTTCTAACTTTCTTTTGCTTTGGCTCCTGCTGTTGCTTCATGCCCGTCAACTTTCTCTTTTTAGTAGTACTTGCCTCAGCCAGGTTTGCTTTTGCCTCCATAATTGTCCTGCCGCTCTTGACTTCAGTTTTTCGGTTGTCTTCTTCAATCCTTAGTCTCACGATCAGGTCCTCAAGCCCCATTTCTTTCCGTTTGTGCTTGAGATAGTTCTTGAACTCTTTCCAAAGAGGCGGTAGCTTTTCAATTATAGCAGCTACTTGGAAAGATTCACTGAGTTGCATTCCTTCAGCATGAATGTTGTGGAGGATTAATTGCAACTCTCGTACTTGGTCTAAAACCGTCTTGGAATCCACCATTTTGAAATCCAAGAACCTACCGACGATGAATTTTTTCGATCCAGCATCTTCGGTCTTGTATTTCTTTTCTAGTGAATCCCACAACTCTTTCGCAGTTTTTTGTCACTGCGTAAACATTGTAGAGAGAGTCGTCGAGTCCATTAAGGATATAGTTTCGACACAGGAAATCACTGTGATTCCATGCATCCAACGCAGTCCTCTTTTGGTCATCGACTTCATCATCCCCCACAGTTGGTGCGTCTTCTTTCAAGAAACGAACCAAATTCAACGTTGTTAGGTAGAACAACATTTTCTGTTGCCACCTCTTAAATTCAGTCCCGTCGAATTTCGCCGGCCTCTCTGCATAAACTGGTGCTGTAGGAACAGAAGTAGCCATCTTCAATTACACAAGATTTCGTCTTACGCTGTTGGAAAAGGATGTGGTGTATTTGAAAATGACTTGGAAAACAAATAGGTAAAGTCGAGGCAAGAGTTGGACTCTTTCTCCGTAAGACGAAATTGCCCCGTATTCAATGCTTTACGGTCTACGGCACACGTCCCCAAGATACAACGACTTTCTAACTTAAGGATCGCAGCACAACGAATCCAAAAGTTTTCCGGCGAACAAAAGAGATATTTGGAACTTTCTAGGACAAGATGAAAAGAATACTACAATTGCTAGAATGCTATGAATGCAAGTTGTAGTGGAGTGAATGAAATGATTGAATGTGGGATCTATTTATAGAAGTTGAATAGGTGTTGTGTCTTTTCATAATAGACACCTTTTTGGTTTGAATTGATGTCTTTTCATAATGAGACACATTTTCATGAAATGATGTCTTTTCATGATTAGACATCTATTCATTTGAATTGAAGTCTTTTCATTATTAGACACATCTTTCTATGAAATAGTGTGTCTAATTGGAATGGTTGCATCCCTTTAATTTGGGTTGCATCAATTCAATTCAAACTCACACCCTTTCACACCTTCACACCTCTTCAATTTAAGTTGCCAACTTTAAGCATTAATTTCTCATTCATCCAAAATTGGATTTGAGAAAATAAATACTCTAAATTTATCTACTCGAAACGTAGATTTTAAATTTGCAACTTAATTTCGTTTTTTGACAAACGAAACACCATGTAATCAAATTGGTCAAAGATTGGTCAACACCAACTTTTCCAAACCAATTTCCAACAACATATACACACACTCTCAAGACGAGTAGAAGAGTAAAATAGATATCTGAAATATTGAGGTAATAAAAATAGTTTTTGGGTCAAACCGCCCAAAAATCAGAACAATTGTCTGAAGACCTTTTGTCCAATCACATGGAGACACGTGTGAACGTAACCTAACAGAAGTCAAGTTTATGTGAAAAGAAATCTTAACAACCAATTATCTCTCCCAAAAAGAAACCTCTTTTTATTTATTTTAATGTTTTGCAAAATAATGGTACATACCTGTTTACAAATTGTACACCATTTCTGGAAAATAATCCAACATTTCCTTATTTATTACTCTTGATACTTCATTTTCTATTTCAAATGGAGAAAAATTCATTTTACGTCCACTTAAAACACTACTGTCTATTTTACGTCCATTTATTTTTAGGGTTTCACATTTAGTCCAATTACAATCAAAATCGACCAATTTTGGTCAATTGGGGGAGATTGCATCTCAATCGCCCCCAATTTTGAATTTTTGATAAGCCACATCAGCTGCCACGTGTGCTCCAATAAGCCACATCAGCTGAACTCAGCCGGAAAATCGATCTCCGGCGGTCAAAGGACCAAAATTGGTCGATTTTGATTGTAATTGGACTAAATGTGAAACCTTAAAAATAAATGGACGTAAAATGGGCAGTAGTGTTTTAAGTGGACGTAAAATGAAATTTTCCCATTTAAATGTATAAATAACTGTGTACTTTTACTTAGCTTACTTTGAAGTTCACCATTCATATATATTTATCATCATTTGAACATATATTATCAAATAAAGGTAAATTTCCACAGCATATTATACATTTCTTAATCCCAATAAATATAAGAAATGAACTATTTTATTTTGCCATATATGGCCGTAAATTATTGATATTTTAATTTGGTTTGTTAATATTATACATTTTGGAAAAGGAAAATTGTTGCTTTAATAAGTGGAAGGAAAATCCACTTGAGATCACTTGATCAGATCGCTTAACATGCTACTTTCAGGAGGAATAATTGGAAAAAGATTTTGCATTGTATTTAATGGCAAGGATTAAGATTTAATTTGTATTCATAGACAATAAGAGTGTATATATACTTAATATATAGTTGATGATATCAATCTTTTATATAATCTTTTCGATTTTATTTATGTTAATGTTACTCATTGTGATAGGATTTAATCATGTTATGCTTTTAATTTAATCATAATTAAAATTGCAGGAATATTTCTCGTGTAGGGATCTGTAATCACTTGTCTAAATATTTATAATAACTTTTCGAGTTTCAGTTTAATTAATTCACATCATAGATTTATTGAATAAAAGTAGTACATGCCCTTGCATATTATATACTACCAAATTTACTAATCCTGTATTTCTATTTAATCAACGTCTACATACAAAAATTATGTAAAATTGCTCTGTATTATAGAGAAACGAAATGAGGTTAAATAAATCCAAAATCGTAAAAAATAAAGAAAAGTAACATGATCCACGTGTCTGAATATGATTTATTTAAAAAAAATGAAGAAAAATGTCACGTGTCGGTGAAATGAGTCGCATTAAAATAATCTCAAGTTGGCGTAACGGCTAAAGGTAGCGCTTTAACTCAAAGCCAAGTAAACCTCTCCCTCTCTCTCTCTCTCTCTCTCTCTCTCTCTAGCCTCCCACTCACACACTCTGTGTTTCTGCATGTCCATATATCTCTCCTTCTCCTCCTGCTGCGCATACTTGATCGGGTGAACACGGAAACTCGGAGGAGATAATTCTGGCCGGGTCACGGGTGGTGTGTCGACTCGGCGGCGGCAACCGGCGGCGGAGGGTGAAGATTAAGGTCATGGAGTGGTGGCATAAAATCGTCTTCCCTGTTAGACGGGCTTGGTTTGCTGTCTCGGCCCGCGTTAAAGCCCGCAAAAATGGTAATATCTGCTTTCATTTACTAGGTCTCTGATCACTATTTCATATCTAGTATAGCTCCAGAATTTGATTCAGAATTTCTGATTTCAATTTCAAACCCGAATTGTCAGTGATTGAAGCACCACACGAATCGCAATTCATTCTCTCTCTCTCTCTCTCTCAGATATTTTAGTAATCTACAGTTAGCGAGTGAGATTAGAAGTTCGTTAACTCTGTTTTGTTTTTACTGATTTGGTAATTATGTTTATTAATGATCTTAATCAATTTTTTACGCGTGGTAGGTAGGAGTTACAGCTGTAGATTTTCTAGCTTCATGATTGATTCTTTGATTTTATTACGAGGGATTTGGGATAGTTTACCTCATAAAGGGGATGATAAATTTGATTCATTCCAACTCGTGATTTGATTTACTTTCTGCGACATCATTCTTACCGATTTGTTTCCCATTTGGGATTTCTCCAGAAGAAATTTTACTTCATTTTTCTTTGCAAAATTTGAATTAATTGCTATTGATCTTACACTGGAAACGAGGGAGATTTCCTTTTTTTGGTTTTGTTTGGATTTTTCTGATGAAGTTACTGGAGAATAAAGCATAGACAAACAACTTTACGTTTTTAAAGCAAAACACTTTCTTGGGACCTCTTTTGTCTCGTTATGTAGATGGTGAAATACACAGAGATTACTGAAGAATGGCATTCATACATGTGTCTATGTGTATCACTATTGTATATAGAGCCAGTGGATAATACCTATACGACCCCGTTGTTCTTTAAGGTAAAGAGGATAATATATTGAGAAATTGCTCATCACATCTACTTAGTTGGGAATAAAGGGGGCCCTTTTCTTATATAGTTGACTCCCTTGGATACCTTGGCCTAAAGAACGTTTGGTATTGAAGAAATTAAAGTTGTGAATTCTTCATTGTTAATCAAAAGATGATTTGTCAATCATTTTGATTGGCTGTAATATCATTTTGAAACTCAGAGAGGTCCAGTGAAAAATATTGTAATGCTTTCAACTAGCCAAAAGAGGAAGGAAGGATCATCGGAATTAGAAGTGTGATGCAATTAGATGCAAACTTAGCTATCCTTCTTTTCGCTCTTTTGCAGTTTTGAATATTGCTTCAGGAAAAGAGTTTAGCAGAATATTTAGAGGATGATGTTATCCCAGTTGCATTACCGACTGTTATAAATTAATTAGTGGTATGCAAGCACTAGAGCAGAGAATTATATATGCCGTTTGGTGATATAATAATATCTTGCTTGATGATAGGTATTTAGAATTTATGAAAAGGATTGGTGCTGGTTACCAGATAAATTTGGTATAATTTGTTTCTCCTTGTTCTTCTCATCCACTTGTTTATTGGTGCACTCGTAACCATTTGAAATGATTTTTGATGCACTAATGATGGTTTTGGAATTGAGTTCCCTTTCTTATTTTATGCTACAAATATTTAAAGATTCCACTTATGGCTGCTTATATCCACTGGGTAAGTTCCACTCAAAGTCATTAAAGTATGAGATATTGGACCCCTTAGTATGACAACAACCAATATATGTCCCACTTTTTTCCATTTTTGTTCAATATGGCCTCTTGGATTTGTTTTGTTTTCCTTTATTTTATTTTTATCTTTTCTTATTGTGGTGGTTGGGTAGGGTGGGGGTGAAATATTTGAGCTCCCCCGATAAGACATGCCGACCGACCTATTGTGTTATGTATTATAAAGCTCGAGAGAACTCAAGTAACTTAAACTTGAGTTTAATCGGTGTCAAGTCAATCCCAAGTAGCTGAGGATATGGCTCGTCTCAATATAAACAACTTATGTTGTTTGTGATGAGAGGGACGTAACTTGTATGTTGATTGCTTTGAGTTTCAAAAAATGATAAAATTGAAGTGGGGTAGGAACATTAAATAGGATATGGAAGAATCAAAATAACCTTGGACTGTACTTGGTCACCCAAAGGAATCTAATTCCTTGGTCTTTGAGCATTCAAGAATAATGCCCAACACATGAGATGCTCATACATCTTTTCCTTGAGTGAAAGCATGAAAATGTGTAGTAAAGCTCTTCTGCTGGTTTTTGTTGTATACGTAGACAACTCAGATGCTAGTTTTTGCTGAATTACGGTTTCTTCAGGTGCAGGGCTTCTAAAACTTCACGATGACATCCAAACCTGTGGATATGAGGACGTGCAGATAATGTGGGAAATGTTAAAGAAAACGGAATCAGAAGTGATGTCGAACCACAATAAGCGTAAGCAACGATGGTTCTCGAGGAATTTCTCGTGCTCCAACCATGGCTCGTCTGCTCGGTCCTTCTCAACAGAATAAACTGAATAAGAAATACTGTTTCTACTGTAATAATGGTACATGAATTATAATGGTCACATTCACTCACTTTCAGCTTGTACAGACTTCATTTGTACATTGAAGTCATTTGTAAATATGCATCATGCTTTGCCATGATCTTTCTGGAAGGAGTTTTTTTATACAGTGGGAACACCACCTATGGCTCTGAGTCTCTCAACCATTTTTACTCTCTTTTTTAAGTACTTGCTTTTTAATATCTTTCTCTCTTTATTAAATATGCTAGGGTTTTTTTTTTTTTTTTAAGAGAATTTATTTGATATTAAGTTCAAGAATTGTCATCATCAAAGTTCGTTCTCTTTACTAATTACTGATGGAGTTGGCTAGCAAATAATATATTATAGTTATGTAGTCACCCATCATTATACAATTCTTTGAATTGTATATTATTAAATTAAAAAATTAAAATAGATAGGGAAATAATACCAATTCCGTGAAATAAATGAATGGGCTCATAAGCAAGTTGGGCTGGGCCTAAAACGGGCGTGGCTAGATAGATGGGGTGCCCATAAATTTCTCAAACGTCAAACATTAGGCTAGTGCAAAATGTGGACTTATTCTTGGAATAGAAATCATCAGCACACGTTCATCTCTCTGAGTCTCAGATATGCTAACTTTAGCAGTGCAAAATTGAAATCCAGAAAACCCACCCTTTTCATGTGTTTCATCTCGTGTTTCATTTAATCTGTAAACAAACACCAGGCATACACCATTGAAAGAGGAGTTGGGCAAGGAACACGAGATGAAACATCATTTAGCGATAAAGAACAATTATTCAAGAGCTCTTGTGCAATCAGCACAAAACAAGTGAATATGCCCCAGAAAAGAACAACACATGAATTGGCAGAGAATCATTCATGATTAGATCAAGTATTTTAGCCTAAACACCATTTGCTTTCACCATCTCCTTGGAGGTTATACGATATTATCACTTAGCACTATAAAACATTAGTGGAAGAAGATGGGCTAACCACCATTTGCTTTCACTATTTCCATCTATTGCAAGCTCTATATCAAACCATCAAATCCTCCACCATTTTCTTTTTCACGAATAAATGGACATCCCAGATTTCAACACCTGTACCGAGACTGAAAATGACATCACAACATCATGGTGATAGCCTCCTTAAAACATTATTTTCCAACTCCCACTTCCCAATAACGAGTCTCTCCTTCGCTGTGCCTATGCTAACAATTATGTCAACAGAAAGCCAGGAAGTGGAAGATTTGCAGAATCTGAATTTCTCTGGGTTTCCTTTTTCGAAAGTAAACAACTCTCTAAAAGTTTTAAACAGATTGGACAATGAGATGAGAAGCTCACTCAATCCCACCCTAAAGGATCTTATAATCTTCATAGGCAGTAATCTACTAATCAAAATGCCAACATAATGAACCTGAATTTTAATCCAGATGACACATCAGATAGTATACTAATCATATCAAATAGATATAAAAGGGTGTATTTTTCCTAAATTCGTGTACACGATAGACTAATATGCTCCTTCATGATGGATAGTCCTATGCATGTTTACATCATATTACTCATAACATCGCTCGAGCCTCTATGTACTGAAACAAATCTCAAAAGAGCTATAAAGAAATAAGTTATTTCTGTATCCAATCAGATCCAAACCCACACGGAAACATCTGTGTGTGTAACTAGATCAATGATCAGATTGACAATTACCTGAGCTTTCATTTTAAATAGGACCGAATGGATTTCCTAAGATGAATTGGGCTAACATCCAACATAATACAGATTGCAAGATTAAATACTGATTATGATGTTATCATCATCAAAGCCCATTCCCACCATTTGCAAGTACAGCTACTGATAAGTGATAACCATATATAAAAGAAACAGAAACGAATATTGCAATCTGCACTGGAAGATTAAGAAAAGGTAGCAACCAATGTATTTCTATGAGTTGCATTTATGTGGAAGAAGGTTACTAATTCGATAATGAGAAGAAAATTAATTTTTTTCCATAATAATGAAATTTAAGTACTTCAGAATCGCAAAATTACAGCGGAAGAGTATCAAGCCAAATTAATATTAATTAGCTTACGACAATTGCTACAGTGATGATGAACACAGCTACCATGATGGTGATTATTAGAATATTAAAAGGAAACACACCAAGTAGAATTACAATTAATGTCCTAGCATACCTGATCTAAGAAACAAGTTCAGCACATACAGTTATGAGATTATGCCAGGAAAAAGTGATCTTTATAAACTTTTTTAATAAGTGTGTGTGGCTCTGATATTTATTGTAAATGAATATCTCAATCGTCAGATGATACAAAAAGGGCATATTTGCCCTAGATACACCATGATCAATATTAGCTGTGCATATTACTGTATTGGTGCCTCCATGGCATGTCAGTTTCGCAATTATTAGATGGATCAAGCAATGCTAATACGATACGGATTCTAATGTCAAGGCATGCAGTGAAAAGCAACAATAAGAAAATCAGGTAAGCAGACAACATTCAAGAAAATAAGCCTCGATGTGTTACCAAGAAGAGTTGTGAGCCAGACCTTCACACTCTTAGATTAGAAGCATCACAATATCCTGAAAACAGATCATAAGATAAGAGTGGAAAAGTAACTCTTAGTGCGCATGAATGGACCAGAGTTTTATACTCTTAGAAGCATCGTAATATCCTGAAAATAAAACATAAATTAGAGTGGAAAAGCAACTCTCGGTGTGGCTTTAAAAGGACAACAAGATAATTATCATTATTATAGTTAATACAATTTGGTAATAGAACAATTACAGGCTTAATAATAGAATGCTCTAGGACTCTCAAACACAGTAGCTCAAATATTGGTAAAAGATGTGATAAAACAAACATGATAAGAAACAGATCTGTGGCCCATATCTCTGTAATTTATGCAAATCATGTGTATGAATAGACGCCAATATCCGAAGCCTGTAGAAGAGTTATGGGAAATTTCAGTAAAAGTACGAATGGAAACCACTCAAAGATCAATGGTATTAGATTGTGACCTGTATCTCTGTAGTCTGAGTTATCCCTCAAGAGTGCAAGAGGGAATACAACCTGAAATATAGATAAGACTACGAAGAGAAACTGAATTTCTATTCGAAGTATGATCATAGCACTCAAATGAAGTAATGAAGTCTTTTGATAGCACTAATCAGTTCATGTTCTAAATTATTTTACGTAAAAACAAAGCTGTAGCAGAAACATGTAAGCAATGAATGCAAATTACAATTCAACCACATATTTTGGAGCAATATTTTCTCAACATGCATGAATTTAGTATGGTGTGTGTGTGCGCGTGTGTGAGTAAATCTAAGGAGATACTGTCTCAAATAAGGCAAAGTCATTTCATCATTCGCAGTGATATCGTCAACATTCATCATTCAGAAGATTAAACAAGCAAGGGCTATGCATCCTCACAATTTTTTTAACAATGTTTTGTTTAACCACTATGGCTGATTGTACAAGACAAACAACAGGATTGTTACGATCAACCCTGGCTACATACATCAATGATAACTTTTTTATCTGCACAAATCATTAAATACATTTTTAATCAGCACTTTAAATGGAAATAAATAGTTATTACAAAAGGATATCATAAACCACCAAGTAAAATATTTACATGACAAATAGAGAGCACCACATTAACAGATAAATCTGTATGTTAATCAACATGGAAGCTATACCACCTCAGCTATGCAATGAAGTAAAACATACACAGCCATACACGCAACAAAAAATAAGACGTCTGTCATAAAAGAGGAGAAAAAAATGAAAACGACTTGTTAAACTGTGTCATTAATATTAAGATCCCAACCAAACTTGATGGTGAAGGAAGATGGACATGACCTTTGCATCATGCAATCCCACCATTTGTTTCTAAGGTACTGAACTACACAAATTATTCCTGCAAAACTGATCTAGAATTTCTCATTGACTGTAAATTACAGGAAAAATCAAATAAAAATAAATAGAGGGATAGAGAGAGAACTGAGGATAATGCTAATCATACAACAGCGCAACCAGAATTTGGCATTCAGCTCATCTGAGTGGTTGCTGATAATGGATTCTTCCCGCTAAAGAGAAGCCCCAATAGCAGAATGGAATAAGGATTCCCTGCTTTGACCCTGTTTTCTTGGAATCGGCTGCTTTACTTTAAGAGCACTATGCCATGCAAAGGCCATGAACGAGAACAATCAAATCCGCACCAGGGCCACAAGATCGGCACCGCAAAGCATGCCTTTGGGTCCAGTAGGACCATTCACTCAACAATGGAACAACAAATCTAGTCTCCATACTATTCTTCAAATGCACGTGTACATATTTTCTCTAGCAACAGCGGCCAATCTTCACCCAGTTTATGTGGATTAAGCTCCATGGCAACTCTAAAGTCCTGTAACGAAATTGAACAGTGAGTTCTCAGTTCTTGCACTTCCAAAGGCTTTCCACTATTTTGCATCTGATATTGATGGCCAGGTTTTACACCATTGAGAAGCTTCATATGACCCTGGTTCTTGTTGGTATTATTCTTCGTCAACTCATGCCCTGATCTTGACCCTACAAGCTCAATGCAAGATCTTATTAATCCTTTCATGTAGGTATCTATACCATGGTTCAGTACATTGGCACAATCCACCGACACCCCTTCTAGACCCTGAACCACAGCAATCTGCTCCATTCGTTCCCTTAATGATAGACTATCCAACAAAGCAACATCATTAAGTGTACTACCACATCTACTATTATTCGATACAGGGAGCGCTATCCGGGCCCCACCAATGCTAACTGGGCACAACGGAACACCATAGGGAGCTCGAAGTGTACTCCTAGCAGAAGCCTCTTTTCCATCACCTCCTACCACAAACTCAGTCTGGTCCTTGCTACAAGAAGGAGCTGAGACATCTGGAGATCTCCTTACGACAGACATTTTGGAGACATGGGGAACCAAGGTGTCACTTTCATACCCTGATTGCTGAATGAGTCCTTGATGATGCTGCAGTGGCCTCCCAAGATCGGGTGGATTCAAATCCCCATTCTCCAATACAACGTTAAAATCACTTGACTGAGTACCAGTAGGCAGCTGAGGAGCAAAACTAATCTTACCATTAGGCCCGAGTGCACTACGACGGTCGCCAGTTCTCCGATCACGAACACTGGTCCTGGCCTTTCGAGGTGAGACAGGAAGCATGTCACCTCCGTTTGATAAACCTGGTGAACCAGAGAGGGACCCATTCTGCTGGTATACATCAGCAGATATATCCTTGCCACCAACTTGTTTCAAGACATCATCTTTCTGACTGAAGGGCGGTGGCACTTTTGAACTACAAGCATTTCTCAGTATCGAACGAATAAGCTGATTGTGGATCGAAATATTCTCCCGCCCAAGAGTTCTAAGACAAAACTTATTGAATTCAACCTTACTCAATTTCAAACTCAAAAACCTATTCAAGTAGTAAAAATATTGCTTTGACCCTTCTGGCCCGAGTTTCTTCACTATTTGAGCTTTCAATTCAGTAAGATTGATCCGCGAATGGTGATGTGGGGGTTGCATTTCTATAGCCACTCTCCTTATCCACACTAAAAATCCATATAATGAAAACACACACTTGCACACGATGCAACAGAACCTTCAATTAATTAGGGTTTCTTTACTATAATTCCAAAAATGCATTCTCCAAATATCCAATCTCTCCAGAGACAACCTTAACAATGTGAAAATTAAAACCCATCTCCAAAATCTCAATTTGAAACACAACAGTAATTGAAGGGCTGAGCCCACTCCCAGAGATCTCAAACTTTCAATTAAACTGACTCTCCCTCCAAAAACCCAAATTCAAGAAAATAGTGAAATTCTTCCACACTAACTACGGAATTCGCAATTAGAATACAAACAAACCCTTTATTGAACTAAACCTCAAAAACCAGATACCTCCATGCAACTCCAAGTAAACCGCCAACAATTTTGCCTGTATTATGAAAATTCAACATTAACCAAAATGTCACTACCTCAGTGAAAGATTTAAGCTTGAATTCTGAACTTCAAAACTCAGATTTTTTTACTCAAAATTCAAATTTGATACAAACGAATCAAGAAAACATAAGGATTCAAACTTGGAACAAAAATTTGTGCGTAGATAGATGAAAAAACAAATGGGCTAACCTTATTGAAGCTCCAAGCAATTAGATTCAGAAAACAATTAATCACAGAACACTCTCAGGCTTAGTTTCGTTTTTCCTTTCCTGTTTAACTACTACTCTGAACTTCTCCCACCATTGCTCCTTATCCCTTCAAAATCTTGCTTGGCATTCCCTATTTCACTCTCTGTATTTCTTCAGAATTAATTCTGAATCAGAAATTTGAAGACCCCTTTTCGTTGTTTTCTCTCTCTGATCGCTCTCTTCTCTTCGATACTCCCTTTCTCTCTCTTCGGTCTCTCTCTCTTTTTCGTTTTCGGTCTGTTTAGAAAGTAATTTGTTTTTGAGTAACTTTATTCAAAGGTACAATCTTTGAAGCACGGTTTACAATAGCTGTATGTTGTACGTTGCGCCCAAAATATTGTACCTGGATCTGGCAGGGGGAGAAACGGTTTGGCACTATGAATTTCTTCTTTTAGAAGGTCTTTTTACTCCACACAACAATATGGATGTGAAATCTACTTGCCATCTTATTGGCTGTTTATAATGACGTAATTAAATCTAATTGAGCACAAACGACACTCTCCAAAACTGCGATCTTGAAATAATAACATGTGAGGATTTTTTAATTAATTTCAAAAGTTATATATTTTTTGGTTAAGAATTAAGATTCTTCACATAAATTTTGAGAGGGAAGAACAAAATTTCATTGTGTTGTGTTGGTGAGCATAAAATACCTTCATGGGTTTTTGGTGGGCTATGTTCCTTTTTCACAATCTAGGTAGTAAATATTCAAAATAAGAGTAAATCATTTAAGCTAACTTTTTATCAAGTTTTTTTTTCCCATATTAGTACTTTTTATAGTAGTTTCATTGTTAATCAAGTTTATTGCTTTCCCATAATCATATCTTAAGAACTTAAGTGTTGTTTGGATATGTTATCTCCATAAATGTTGTTCAATTGACAGTTTTCTTCATGGCAAATAATTTTTTTCCTTAAATGATGCAACAAATTTCCATGTACTTATTGTCGGGCAGTAACTAGTTCAATTATATACAATAGAAATTGTGTTCATAGGATACTTATGAATTAGTCTTATGGTTAGGGACAATAATTAGAGTTTATGTACATAAAACAATCGATTAACTTCAAAATAAAACTATTAGTATGTAATAAATATCAACAAATGAGATATGTAAATTTCTCAAAACAAGACTTCTGTCCATCAAAGTATTTTTGAGTTGCTGTACAATTGTATGACATGACAAGTTATTTGAAGGCTGTTTTGGAATTGGACTTGATTCATTAGAATAATGTATGAGTTCAATTCAATCTGTATTTGCACGGGATTTGTAAATTAATCATGTAATCATACTCTACTTACCTTTCTATAGCAATAACTAATTTGTCCTAGGACTATAAATCAATTGTGTGTACGATAATAATAGAGTGACTAGATGTTTGATTTATTAGTTTTATTGTTATTCAATTGAAAACATAAGAATATTCACATTGATAAATTTCAGTATAAAACGGTTAATATGACATAAATTGATACAAATGAAATGTGTATGTTGTTACTTGTTCAAATGAAAATTCTTGCTTTCCTTATTTGACATAAAAAGTGTTCGTTTTTGTCATGTAACTAGTTTAACTATATAATATACTAGTGAGGTAAAACAGTTTGAAATATCACTCAACCAAATAAAAAAATTCTCTTTAATGTATAATATAGTTTTCCTACTTTTCTACCATAATTTTGGTGAATGATCAGTTTGTCTCACCATCACTACAATTACGTCTTATTAATAAGGAATAAGGATACATTTATCACTTTATTGAAAGAGAGATACATATATGCAATGTAATTAGCAATATATGCAATGTTACCTTTTCTAAGTATTTTGACTCGGCATTCCAATATTAGCAATATATGCAAAATTTGGTAATATATGCAATGTTAGCAATGTTAGAAGTGCGTTCGATTGATTCAATATCGATGAATCTAGAAAATAGGATTGAGGGTTGGAACGAACGTATTCCAAGAATTCTTGGAATGCCGTGGGCATTCTTGATTGCTGCTGAGCTAACTATAGTGCAAAGTCGTATCTCTTTGGTTAATAAATTATACTATTATAGTATACAAATATATTATGTATCTTGCATGGTAGAAAAATAAACCATTGTATAAATTCTGGTAAAAATGGCTACTATCCAATAATAATAATAATAATAATAATAATAATAATAATAATAATAATAATAATAATAATAATAATAATAATAATAATAATAATAATAATAATAATTGTAGATAGTCAAATTTTGTCAGTCTATCAAATGATGTCACATGTAAATAGTATATTAAAAATCAATTTTCTATCGCAAAAACTCATAGACGGTCTCACGGACGGATCCTTATTACCCATGAATTGAATACATATCTACAAACTTTCATATTAATTTCTAAGTGTGGGTTATGGGTTAACCCGTCTCACGAAAAAAGATTCGTGAGATGGTCTCACATAAGACTTACTCATTTTCTATTTGTATTTAGGAATTTAAATTAAATTAATTCCTAAAGAAATAGATAAATAATTGATATTTTTATATATATTCTTGACCAATCAAATGGTGACATGTGTTCAAATCTTGTTGCTTGGGAATCAAGATTAAATCTTGCAAATATGGAGGTGATATACCAAAATTGGTAATAAAATCACATCCTTTACAAATCATGGATGACCAATCATATTGTATCCTCCATCAACTATACATGGAAATGTTTCATATCCTACATCTATAAATAGAGAACTGTTTTCATAAGTTCAACACACAAAACAATTCAAGAATTTAAGAGTTCAAGATTCAAGGAAGACAAGAGTTCAAGATTTCAAGACTCAATAATTTCTCTCTCCGAAATTTGAGGAATTCTTCATAGAAAGTCACCAAAAGTGATGTTCGATCAGAGATCAAGGTGTTAAACCCCTCTTGTCGGCGTTTTCCAAGTCAAAATTCAAGGTGTGTTACACGCATTAAAAGCATTCTTCACGGAGTCCAAAATTATTGTTGAAGATTCAACCGAAGATTATCAATTTGAAGAGAAAAATCATAGGAATCCATAGAGATTTGTATCAACTTTGTTTTAATTCAAATATATTTAATTTGCACCACTTAATTTTGTGTTTAGATATTGCAGACGCGAAATTTTGTTGCTATAATAATAATAATAATAATAATAATAATAATAATAATAATAATAATAATAATAATAATAATAATAATAATAATAATAATAATAATAATAATAATATAATTAATATTAATATTATTGTTATTATTATTATTATTATTATTATTATTATTATTATTATTATTATTATTATTATTATTATTATTATTATTATTATTATTATTACTACTACTACTACTATTATTATTATTATTATATATCGATTTACAATACTTCAGTATAATCGTTGTAAAATGATTTATAAACACACATCCAAATTATAATTAGCAAAAACTTATATGCCCCTGGGCCACATATATATATACTCTATAGGTGTTATGTTTCTTGGTGTTATAAATATATCCTATATAAGATTATTCATATGATACATGTAGAGTATATATTTAACATTATATGTATATCCTATATAAGATTATTCATATGATACCTGTAGAGTATATATTTAACATTATATGATGATTAATTTTGAGGCACCATGCCACTGGGCACTCATTATAATTATAATTACTCTTCTTCACTAAGAGGTAAACAACATGAAAAATCAAATCGTAGGGAAAAAAGAAAAAAAAAAAAAAACAGAGTAGATTTTTAATGCAAATTAGTCTAGTTTTTAATAAAACAACTATCATAAAAATTGGGGAAATACCAATTACCAAGAATGCTTATGGTCAAGAAGAAGCAACTTCGACAACACTTCTTCAATCCTCCTCCTTAGGAAATTAGGATTGGGACTTAAAAATTGGGTTTATTGCGCCAAACCCCCCCGTGTTTTAAAAAATCGGCGTCGGTCCCCCCTGTGTTAGGGAAATTGCAACTTAAACACCTGTGATAACAGAAATTCAACCCACGTCCCACAACATTTAACAGGTGTTAACGCCGTCATATTTTTCCACCCTCTTGCCCGTTATGTCCCTCATATACCTAGATCGAATATTCTGACTGAACCATCGCAAAAATTAGAGAGTTTAGGGCTAGAGATAGAAATTCTCGTCGTCTCAGACCAAATTTCACCGTAAATCCAAATCTTCCACCCTTTTTTCGACTGTTTGTAGTGGCTGTGAGTGGAGTGAGTGAGTGGGGGGTATTCGGGATCCGTTTTTGCTATTCAGACCAAGGTAGGTTTTATTTTTTGATTTTCGCTCACGATTTTGGGATTTTTGGGTTTTTATATGCGATTGAATGCATGGGTCTGTTAATGGGTTAATGTTTAGAGGATATTGTGTAGATTATTTTACGATTTCTTCTCCGTAGTTGTCTTTTACGATTTCTTCTCGTAGTTGTCTTTTTTGTTTCTGCTTCGAATTTATGTGAATGTAGTAGACGATGTTTGTTTGTTATGTTTTATTTTCGGGTTTGCGAGTAATTTGTAGGGATTTAGGGTTTCGGTTTAGGGATTTAGGGATTTAGGGTTTTTTTGCTGATTTAGGGTTTTTAAATTTCATGAATTAGGGTTTTGGGAATTAGGGATTTAGGGTTTTTGCAAGTACGGATTTAGGGTTTCTTGCTGATTTAGGGTTTTCAAATTTCATGAATTAGGGTTTTGGGAATTAGGGATTTAGGGTTTTGGGAATTAGGGATTTAGGGTTTTTGCAAGTACGGATTTAGGGTTTCTTGCTGATTTAGGGTTTTCAAATTTCATGAATTAGGGTTTTGGGAATTAGGGATTTAGGGTTTTGCGAATTAGGGATTTAGGGTTTTGCGAATTAGGGATTTAGGGTTTCCTTGCTTAATTTTAGGGATTTCTAATTTCCAGAATTAGGGTTTAGGACTTTATAAATTCTGATAAAGTACTTTATCAATTTCTGTTTTAAATTCTGAATTTCATGTTTAGTACTTTATATCAATTTCTGGAATATATCAAATTCATGCTTAGGACTTTATGGTAAATGCTTAGTCCTGATTGTTTAGTTTCTGATTATGTTTGGTTGTTTGTTATTGTATTTTCCAGATTATGGATGATGATGGGGATTATTTTGTAATTGATGCATGGGTGGGGGTAGTTTTAGGATGTTATCAAAGCTAAGATATGTGGGAGGGTTGAGGGTATACATACAACCTGTGAGTGCAAATAGGTTTTTCTTTGACAATGTACTTGAAATTTATAAACAGTGTAATGGGAAGAGTTCAAATGTTGAAGTATATTCCTGTTCACCTGGGGTAGAACTAGATAAGGGGCTGAAACTGATTAGAGATGACCATAGCCTTATGGAACTTTTCCATGAGTATAAGGGTTTACCAGTTATCCCATTTTATTTTGAAGACCATCCAGGTCCTCTTCTAGCTGTAGATGCTGATGGTAATGTGTTTTCCACCCAAGAGTCAGTCTCATCTATCTGTTTTGGGGAGGAAACTGGTGAGGGTGTAGGAGAGCCTGAGTTGGGAGAGGGTGAGGATGTGGCTGGAGAGGGTGTGGGAGTTGAACCTCAGGGTGAGGGTGAGGGTGAGGGTGAGGGTGAGGGTGATGGAGAAACTGGAGAGGGTGTGGGAGTTGAACCTCAGGGTGAGGGTGATGGAGAAACTGGAGAGGGTGTGGGAGTTGAACCTCAGGCTGATGGGAATACTGGAGAGGGTGTGGGAGTTGAACCTCAGGGTGAGGGTGTGGAAACTGATGTGTATGACTCATCTGATGAGTCATACAATGTGGGTAGCCAGAGTGATGTATCATCTTCATGTCCCTCTTGGGTCCTAGAGGACTTTGAGGGGCCTGAAGATGATGACATCTTTGAAATTAGGTCTCCAACACATCCTAGGAGTGTGTTTAGGAAATGTAGACAGTTGTTAAGGGAAAGAAAGAAGAGGAAAAGGGCTGATGACCAACCAGATCAAGAGGGGGCAGATTTGGGTAGTGGGGAGGCAGATTGGTATAGTGCAGAAGAGGGGGAAGCTAGTCATCTAGGAGAGGGTAGAAGGGGTGGATATGGATCAATTTGAGTTAGCCATTGGGATGAAATTTCAGAATAGGGAGGTCTTTAAGGGTGTCTTGCAGGATTGGGCCATTAGGAAGGGTTATGAATTGAAATACATAAAAAATGAATCAAGAATCATAACTGCTAGGTGTAAGGACAAATATGATTGGGCCTTGAGGGCTTCTGTAATCCAGGGGACAACTACTTTTCAGATTAAAACTCTTAAGGGTAAACATACTTGTGCCTATAGGGTTGTGAATAATCAGGCTGACTACAAGTACTTAGCTAAAAGAATCCTTGCTGCAATGAAGGATAATCCAAATGAGTCTTTACTGACTTTGAAGAATAGGATAAAAAGAGACTGTGGTATAGAGTGTAGTATGCACAAGGTTTATAGGGCCAAAAAACATGCCTTGAGTCTGTTGAGTGTGGATGTGTCAATGCAATACAAAAGATTGTATGACTACTGTGAAACAGTAGTTAAGCATAACCCTGGCAGCACTCTTGTAGTTAAGGTTGATAGGAATTTGAGTCCCCCTAAATTCCAAAGAATGTATTGCTGTTTGGCACCAATTAGGGAGGGTTTTTTGGGTAGTTGTAGGCCTATAATAGGATTGGATGGGTGTTTTTTGAAAGGATTGCATGCTGGGCAGTTGTTGTCAGCTGTGGGGAGGGATGGGAATGACAACATGTATCCTATAGTTGTTGCCTATGTTGAGATAGAAAAGCAGGAGAGCTGGGAGTGGTTCCTCAAGTTGTTGCTGGATGATATTGGGTCTGCAGAGGAGAAGGGTTGGACTTTTGTCTCTGACAGACAAAAGGGGCTGTTAGAGGCTGTGAATGTGCTGGCTCCAAACTCTGAGCACAGGTACAATAGCATTATATTTTTGTGTAATCTGTTTCCTGCATACTTTTTGTAGAATGGATTGATTGTAAGCATACTTTTTTTTGTTGTTTTGTACTTTCTGTTTTATAGGTTCTGCTTGAAACATATGTATAACAATTTCAAGTGTAAATTTAGGGGTCTTGAAATCAAAAGGTTGTTTTGGAAAGCTGCATCTTCTTATAGTGTAAAGAGTCATAAAGAGTCATGTCTGAAATTCAGAGGTTGAGTGTCAAACAAGGGGATGAGCAGACTGCATTTGAGTGGTTAAATGGGGTAGAGTCTAAGCACTGGGCTAGATGTTACTTTTCCACTCATGCTAAGTGTGATGTCATAGTTAATAACCTGTCAGAGTCCTTCAACAGTTTTATTTTACCCTCTAGAGATCTTCCTATAATTGATATGTTTGAATGGATTAGGAAGAGGTGCATGACTAGGATACAAGTCAAGAGGGTTGGGATGATGGGGTATGGGGAAGAAATCTGTCCAAACATAATCAAGAAGATTGAAAATCAGAGAAAATTAAGTAGGAATTGTTTTCCTAGCTGGGCAGGGGAGGGCAAATATGAAGTCATGCATTTCTTAGAAAACCATATAGTCAACTTACAAGATAAACACTGCACCTGTGGATTTTTTCAAATGTGTGGGTACCCCTGCTGTCATGCCATAGCTTGCATAGCCTTCCATAGGCTGAACCTGTCTGAGTATATAGACACTTGTTTCAAAAAGGAAGTTTATATGAGGGTGTATAGCCATAGTGTCAATCCAGTCCCGGGTATGCATGACTTTGAGGAGTCCAGTTTGGGGCCAATAGCACCTCCTGATGTGAGGGTCAAAAGGGGCAGACCAAAGAAGAAGAGAAGGGCTGATGGGAATGATAAACAACAAGAAAGGGTGAAAGCAACAAGGAAGGGGCTTACCCATACATGCTCAATTTGCAAGACTTTGGGACACAACAAAAGGGGGTGTCCAAGCAATCCAAAAAGAGGAGATCAGCAACATCAAGATGAGGTAGCAGAAATTTCTTTACCCTTGCTTTAATTGAAATTTCTTGTGTTTGAATGTGTTTGATTCCTTCTATTCAATAGGACCAGGCAGATGTACAAGAAGATGTCTTTGATCAAGATTTTGAGGCATTGTTTGGTTGGGCTGTCCATGAAGATCATCCACCTGTAAACCCCACACCACAACAGTCCACTCAAGCTTCAGCAGTTGAAAATCCTACCCAATCCTCAAATGCAGAAAATCAGGTAGCAGAAGTACCCAGTGCATTTTAACTTACTTTTTATAACAATTTCAACTTATATTAATGCATTGTTCTTAATTGTTTTCACAGGTTCATCGATCTGGAGTAAAGAACCTTAGAAAGCAAACAAAACCCAAGAGAAGAACAACAAAGAATGGATGAGAGGGTGGTATGTGAGGAATTTTGGAAAGTATTTTGGTAAATAGGCATTGGTACATTTGTGCAGCCTAGATGTTGTTAGCATTTGGTATATTATGAATGTTTTTTGGCATATATTTTGGGTAATTATGACTGTTTTTATATTTTGGCATATATGTTGTTAGCTGCAAGTCCTTGAAAACAGATGTTTTGGCAGTACATTTTATTTAAAGTAAAAATGGAAAATGATAATATTCATATTCATAGGTGGAAAATTACAGAAAATAAGGGCAATACAACTACTTGAGAATTACAATGATAAGAAGCACCAACACAATGAAAATGAAAACTTTGATATTTGCTTGGTTTTTGTCAAGCTTTTCAATCTTCATTGACAGATCATCACATTTGGAAAGCAACTCTTTAGAATTATTGTTGTTGGGAGAGTCCACTTCTTCGTCCAAATCCGGCATTTGCATTTCATTCGAATAATTCTTCCTTCCAATCGATGTGGGTTCAAGCCAAGCAAAATACCCACATTGAGACGACCGACACGTGCAAAACAATTTACCTACGGTAGCTTTGGATGGACCAACCACTTTAATTTCCGCAATTTTACGACAATAACACTTCTTATAACTATATCTTAAATCCAAGTGTTCTTCGTTTTTAGACATCGATGGCCTAAATGTGGAAGACATTTATCCTACAAAAAATTACAATTAATACATTAAATGCAAATTTACAAAATTAAATATTAATAAAATTGACTATGTAAAATTATCAAAATAAATTAAATAATTTGCCAAAAAAAAAAATTCGAACCTGATGGAAGTGTGTGGCTGGGGGAGAAATTTTTTTCAATTGCAAAAGTGTGGGGTTTAATGCGTAGGGCATACACATACATATATAATACAAAAGCAGGGGTAATAATGTACTTTCCACCCCATATAACGGTCAAAAAAAAGGCAGCATCGCACTTCAGGCGCGTCGCCTGCAAACCCGTGAAGTCTGACGACTTTGGGGGTTTCGCGCAGAGTTTTTGAAATCACAGGTGTTTAACACGCAATTATCGTAACACAAGGGGGACCGATGCAAATTTCGTATAACACGAGGGGGTGTTCAGGATTTTACCCCTTAAAAATTGAGTAGTTAAATTTGGAAAATCAGAGGATGCATTTAATAATTAATACCACATGTTTATATAGTAAGATGGATGTAATGATTAGTATTAAATGAAGGCAAAAACTTTTATGAGTCAGGTGCATGGATTTAAGATCCATGAACCTGACTCGACCCGTTCACGCGCCCAAAACGTGTCCAAAACGCGCCTCCCACGCGCATGCACGCGCTCCCACGCGCTGAAGACATGTCCTGAAGTTCATCCAAAATTCGCTCAAATAGACCAACCTTTGTGTATAGTTAAACCAACCTTTGTGTATAGTTAGACCAACCATGTGTAGGTAGGTCTAACTATATACAAAGGTATGTCTAACATGTATAAAGGTATGTTTAACTATATATAAAGGTATGTCTAACATATACAAAGGTATGTTTAAGTATACATAAAGGTATGTCTAACACAACGTAAAGGTATGTCTAACATAACGTAGTGGTATGTGCCAAAATTCAAAAATCAAGCCAAAAAAAGACAAAGCATGAAATCTGGGCAGAACTGGTATGTTTAACATAGCTTAAAGGTATGTCTAACATAACGTAAAGGTATGTCTAACATATACTATTGGTATGTGATTTTTTTCAAAAATCATGAACGAAAAAAAAAAAGAGGGTGCGGTCCCCCTGACCCGGATCCGACCCGGGTAAGATCCATGCACCTGATTCCCAAGAGACTTACTCTTAAATGAATAATAAGAAAGCTAAGAATCCCATATATAAAAAATTCCTCACAGAGAAAGATTTGCTCTGTTTATAAGAAGAGAATCTAAAGATAAGTGGCTTAACGTGGATAACACTTATGTGTGTGATAGTTACACTTGAATTTGAATTCATCTGAGGAAGGTTTGATCAATTCTACTTTTTCCTCCAAAAATCTCTATAAAAAACTGAAAATAAAAATCCAATCTTTGTCCCACAATTCTTGCAATGGAAGCTTTTGAAGGTTAGAACAAATCCACTCTTCAATTCATTTTTCCAGTTCTTTGATCGAAACTGTGCAAACCCTTTTGGTTACTAACTGTTTCATTTAGTTTTCACCAAATGTTGAAAAGGTAATGTTTGGTTTCTTGAATGGGTGTTATGAATTGGTGCAGTGGACCGAGGAGAAGACCATTTGCTGGCTGAAAATGTTCATTCTCAAGAAATGAAGATGGAGGTGAGACATCTGACAAAGATTTCAGACAAGGGTGTTAGAATTCTGAACAAGATAAGCTTGGATATTCCCAAAGGAGTGATCATGGGTGTCATCGGGCCGAGTGGCAGTGGGAAATCAACGCTTCTTCGGGCCCTCAATCGGTTGTGGGAGCCCGCATCTGCTTCAGTGTTTCTGGATGGTGTGGATATCTGTCATCTTGATGTTCTTAGCCTTCGTCGAAAAGTCGGCATGCTGTTTCAACTCCCTGCCTTGTTTGAAGGTAAAATGTTTGTAGCTTTGTGATGTTGTGACTTTTTTCTTCTTTATTATTCATCTGTTTGAAGTTTGATTTGAAAGGGATTTGCATTGGTGGAGAGTAACTTGTGTTGTTAGTTGCTAGATGATGCTCTATTACAAGATTATTAAAACAATCTACAGTAAGATTACTAAAGATTAGTTGCTAATAGTACTGCGGAAATGAAATACAGTAAGAAATATGTTGAGTTTTCACAATTCTTTGTATATGCCCCACTTTTCAACGTACATGAACTGAGAGATTCTGCAAATTTTCGGCTTCTTTTACTGCAATATTTGTGATGTATCAAGATAACTGATAAAAAAAGTCGATATATATGTGGTGGGAAATTTCTACAACTGGTTTAGCCTTTTCTGGTTCTTGCTTGATGAAAATATTGATTGTTATCAATCGTCTTGGATTAAAGGGACAGTTGGAGATAACATACGATTTGGTCCACAGTTGAAAGGGAAGAAGCTAAATGATAACGAGGTGTACAAGTTATTGGCTCTTGCAGATCTTGATTCCTCTTTCTATAGAAAGCCCGGAAGTGAGTTGTCTGTTGGTCAAGCTCAAAGAGTTGCTCTTGCAAGAACCTTAGCAAATGAACCGGAGGTGACATCTAACGGCCTCTTGTAATTCTGAAGTCTTTTTTTGCTAGATTTGACAAAATTTGTCTGCTATTAATATCATATATATTTTCTATGAAGGTTTTGCTACTTGATGAGCCAACAAGTGCTTTAGATCCAATATCGACTCAGAACATAGAAGATGTTCTTGTGAAGCTGAAGAAAGATCGCGAAATGACCATTATTATGGTTTCTCATAGCATCAAACAAATACAGAGGATTGCTGATATTGTGTGCCTTCTTGTTGATGGGGAGATTGTTGAAATCTTGAAACCTGATCGGCTCTCTGAGGCTAAGCATCCGATGGCTCAAATGTTTCTACAGCTTAGCTCTTAACCGTAAAATTGTGTACTTTTAAACTCATAATATATTGCCATGTTAATGCAAATCATGTGTTCATCATCTTTAACTCGTTTTTAATTTCATCAGCTTCATATATTGATCCCTGATGATAGTGCTTTGATTAAGTAATTAGATTAGGATTTGATCACTGAGAATTACAAGTAAAATACAGGTTAGAAAGCTCTATTTTAGAGTAGTTGATTATTGTCAATTCCATCAAAGAAGCCATTACAACATTCTCCAGACAATTATTCTAGTCAAGTGCTTCTCACCTCCACTAATTATCTGACAATGTAATCTGCATCAAATTTTCAATGCAAGATGCACTATGGATAACACCATTGTCAATGAAACAGCAGGGCCAACATTGAGTGTTGTCCCTGCACTAGGAGATTCTGCTTTATCTGCTGCCGGTGCATCGGCTAACGGTGCTTCAGCTAGCGGTGCGTCGGCTGCCGGTGCATCAGCCGGGATCGGTGCCAAACCAGGGGTTTCGGCAGGAGCCGCGCTCGGTTCCGGTGGGCCTGCGGGTGGAGACTTGGTGGGTGCACTTGGACTTTCTGAAGGGGCATTAGGTGGCGAAGGTGGAGCTTTCGAGACATCGATCCCCTGAGGTACAATCACATTACTGACTTGTAGAACCGAGATGTTGAAAGGCTGCGAAGCCACGGACTTAACCAAATTAGAGCCTAGAGTTGAACCAGGTGCAGCTGAGCCGAAGGCAATAGTAGTAGTGCTTAAAAGTGTAACATTTAGGAACCCTTGTTGGCCTTGGGCTTCGCCGGTGGATTGGAAGAGAGTGGTGAGGATAGCAGATTTGTTAGTTAGCTTCTGCAGTTTTTGGACATCGAAATAGTCTAGGATAACGTGGACACTGAGAATGCTTTTCATGAGTGGTAATGGCTTCCCTGAGAAGGGGGATAAGTTGCTGTTTTCGACTGCAAGAACTGTGATGGTTTGTCGACTGTTGATCTCATTGGCTATGCCGGTTTGAGTGAGGTAGCTGTTGAAGATGTTGTAATCTGGATATTGGTTGAGAATTCGGGTGATGTTGAAGCCACTGGCATAATGCACTAGAGATAAGAGAGAGAAGAGGAGAGAGAGGTTTACAATACTTATTTTCATCTTGGTGTAAGTTGGTTGTTTTTTCAGTTAAGTGAAGGTGAATAGATGCGATATATGTGTGTATATATATATAACTGTGTGTGTGTGAGAGAGAGAGGGGAAGAGAGAGAGTGGAAGAGGACAAGTGTACATTGTTTGTAGGCAGGGAAGCCTCTTTCTCCTCATTTGGAGGAACTGGTTGGTGACAAAGAAGGACAAACTGTTGTGCTGCGAAATTCAGCATCTCATTCTTAAAATAGCTTCTCCTAATATCCAACTCTGGATATATCTATCCACAATTAGAACATGAAAGTTAGCTAGTGTTTATTCAAATTCTACATTTCTAAAATTATAAGAATAAAACCTCTCCAACAGCCAAGCTGATTGCCAATGTTATCTTATGTCTATAATATAATTTTACCAAATATATTTTGCTTGTGGCAGTTTTTAATCAAATAGGTAGTACTTTTTAAAGGTAAAAGATGATTTTTTTTTTTTCATTTAAATGAAAATTCAGGTTCGGATAAACTATCTTGACGCTTGTTGAATGGATGTTGATTGTATAATTGGAGACGGTATCACACAAGAATTTGTATATTCTTGTAATTTTGGAATGAAAACACATTTGCGTATGTTCTTGTACTATAGTGTGTCCTATATAGAACAAATAGTAGCTACCAATGAAGAATTAATGATGATATGTAATATTTTGTATGATAAAAATTAAAGTATATAAAGTAGGCTAATAAAAACCAGAATCTAATTCACCTAAAGCTTAGTTCAACCATATTTAGAGTATGTGCTATTGAACAAAATGTGTAGAGCATAAAAAGTAGAAGTATGTGTATAGATGAGTTTTTGCAGTAGAAATCTGCTATAAGGGCTTGAGTCCTTGTCTGAGAGCAGCCTCCCAAACCACATCAATCTGATCCACGTTTATAGCCCCAACTTCATGGTGTTCCCATCCTTCAAGAAAATGAACCACCCCTCCTGCATGGCAAGCATGAACTACTCCTCTTTCCAGTGTGTACTGAACACAGAGAGAGAGAGAGAGAGAGAGGGGTAGGGAGAGGGTTATCTACGTGATTCGTCTAACAATAGGAGCGTAAAAGTTTGTGTATACATACCTCACAGGATCCGAGGCCCTCAACATCATGTGGGAACCTCATTGCTGCTAGCTTCCCATAAGTGCAGTCTCTTCTAAATGGGATAATGGGAGGAACCACAAACTGGTGAAAATGTGTTCCTGATGGAGCCCAGTACTGTTGTCTAGGCGTTGTCCACTTTCCGATTATCCATGTCTGAAAATTCACAAAGTAAATTCTTGCCTTCCAACCACCCAGATTTTTTGTGATTTCAAGAAGCAATAAGATTGATGAACTTTACCTTACAGTGCTGTGCTGCTTGGTACTTAGTAACTTGAACTAAATACTTTTGGCAATCGGTCGGTGCTTCTTTCTGAATCTTAGTGAATCTCTCTGTGGAGAGAGTCAGCATCTGTGTTCACACCAGAATAGAGCCATTGAAGTCCAACAGTTTATCAAGTTTGACAAAAACTGATGATGATCTGAGATTATTGGTTGTGTTCTTACCAAAACCTTAACCTTACGACGAGCAAGGTAGAGGGCAATAGCCCTGCCAAGCTTAGAAGTAGCCCCGGTTAAGAAAACTTCATTGACATCTTTGGGAATGCAGTGCAGGATCACAGCAGCTGTGAGTGTGTTTCCATGAACCACCCTGACTTTAAGGTTTGGATGCTTGTTAGTGAAGAGCGTCCCACCTCCATTTAGGCCTTCGTTCTATAACGATGTTTCATTCATGAAAAGAAAACATCATGTCAGATGAATAGATTTGATGTCCAGATTAAGATATGGAAGAAAGCAGGCTTGCCTTATTTAGAGCAGCAAGGCTTATAACCTTAACTCCGAGTTTGTCTGCTTTAAGAATAGCGTCTTCAATTTGGCCATTTATGCCATCTATAGCAAAAGGTAAGAAATACTGCAAAAGGATGGAAAGAAATAGAATTGTCAAAACCGACTTGTATTTCCTTTTTTTGAGCGAAAAAGGGATTTAAAAGGAGTACCTGAAATCCGAATCTTGGGACAGCCCAAGTTTGGTGCAGTTTTGATCTGAGATGATAAAAGCTGAACAAGAATGTCTTCGATTTTGCCCACATGATAAGCATCACCAAAAATGTAAAAGGCCACATTGGAAACAAGAAGGGCTTTGTACTGAAAGGTGTTGAGCTGAAGGATCGGAAAACAAATGGAGCGTGCATCGCTGACATGACATCAACAACGTGTGCAAGAAACACAAAATCGGGCACTCTGCTCTCTGCAATTTGGTTTTGTGAGAATCAAACTTTTAGAACATAAGATAAGGACCAAGAAATTCATGCATTAACTCTGTATGAAGTGAAGATGCAAGAAACTCACGTTTCCTTGAACTAATCTCTCTCTGAAGATCCCAAGATTTGGTGTTCATAGTCTTCCATAACTTATCATACAAAGGCATGAAAAGGCAAAAATTGGTTTCCATATCTGTGTGGTGAAGACTGTGGTATCTGAACAGAACGAGGATATCAACATTATCAGGTTCTCAATCTATTACCTCTTTATTTGAATCACAAAACATGAACTCTGCTTGAATGTGCATGAAAATCGACACAAAAAGGCGGGACTTACGTAGGGGTGCGAATGAGATATTTAAGCACTGGAAGAGTATCAAACAGGTAAGCAGGAAAGACTTCAACATTGCAATGTCCCAAGCACTGAAGAAAATCAAAGATCAACAGATAACTGTACATCAAGCTTATCGATCCGTATCCAACCAAGGCAGGTCCCAAGATTGGAATCCCTATAACTATACAAAGTAACATGTGTTCCAAGAATGTTGCATGCCCAGCTGCACATAAACACAGTTAGTTTACTGTATTCCCATTTCATCGAAAATAATGGTGGGGTTAAAATAGTCTTTACCTGTGAATGGATGCAAAACTTTAGAGCTATGATGGAGCCAATGATAGTGTTGAAATAAATCGTATGAATGCAAGAATCTGTGGAGCCAATAGTAGAGTGGCTCGGAGATTCCTACGTGGAGTGTTAGGCAGAGAAGGATACCCCTAAAGTCCCATATAGGAAGATTGGCTAAGGAAGGGAAACTTAAGTACAATAATGATGCAATGACTGCTTCAAGAATTAGAAAATTATCCCTGTTACATGATCAACACAAAGAAATCAATAACTTGTTAGTATATGATCATAAGATGATTGGGAATCATACCAATGCCACTCTGCATCGATCTGCTTGAATTCCATGCCTTGTTCGTTGATTCTTCGGTTACGAGTAAGGAAAAACATACAGGAATAGCTGCCCCAAAGCTGATGAAGAAGGGCTCTAAGGCCAAACAAGATTAGTATATGCAGGCTCCAACTATCATTCTTCATCTCTCCCTTGTAAATTGCATAAAGGGCTTTGCCAACTAATGGTCCATACAGCAAATACTGTCCCAATAGATAGAAAACACATACACACACAAAGAAACCATAATCAGATTTGAATCTTCAAAATATATGGAAAAGGGTTATTTAAAAGTTGATACCTTAAAACTACCCAAGTTGTCCCATGGCCAAGAAAACAAAGGTGCTTCACTTCTACTTGGAACACTGCAAATTTTCTCACTTCCCATCTTCTTCTCTCTCTCTGCCTTTTCCACTATGTGGGAAGAACAAAAACAAGATATATATATATATGCAAGAATGTGAAATAGGAGAAATTATACAAATCAAATATGAGATACAATGATAGCTTCTTAAATGGAAGATCTGGATTCCTTTCCCTTTTTTGTATTTATTGGTAGGGCACTCTCACTTGAAGGGGCCTATGGTTTGAGCCATTTCAAGAAGCCTAATGACACAACATCCTCTCTTTTTTTTCTTGAATTTCTGCAATTATTCATTCAATTCACACCTGTTCAAAAATTGACAATTACCCAAATAACAGTATCAGAATTTGACTACATTTATTCAGAATAAAATGTGTAGGTAACAGCTGGAGATGTTGCCATCCAATATTATGAAAGGAATTTAATGGAGAGTGGGAAGAAATTGAGGGCCAAACAGGAGATGGTTGGCTGCTTGGCTACTAAAGCTTTTATGGGATTTCAGTAGCTGTTGGATTGCAGATTCCAGTTGAGATTTTGAAACTTTTGATGTTGACTCATTTTCTTTTGCTTTTTTTTCTCAATTTTTGGCACACTTTTTGGATAAACTTTGGGAAATAATTATACAAGGGATTCTTAGTACAATTTGTAATTTGTCAGAAGTTGAGCATAAAGTTCATTAAATTTAACTGATGCTTGTGGATATTAAAGTACTAGTGTTCATAGATTTTGTGTGGCAAGCACCTTATAGGCTTTGGGACCAGCTCCTTAGTCTCTCTGTGTCTTAACTGATTTTTTACCTAACAATCCCATAAACTTGGGAACCTCAGAGAGAGAGAGAGAGTAAGAGAGAGAACAAGTTGGGACACTCTTTCTTACCTTATTGGCTTATGGGTTGGTTCATTGTGCATGCTGCTCCAGTTTTACATGAACACTCTTAACCGACTCCAACTTCTATCTTTTGTTATTTTTGATGTTTTAATTTGAAGGTAATAATAGCCCATTCACTATCGAAGTGAAATTTGCTATTTTGCCCTTTTAACATTTAGAAAGAACACTAAATTCAAGAATTCCTCAAAATATTATTAGCCTGTAACATGGCCAGTACTAATATCCTGAGATCATTTAACATTAATATACATTATACTCATGTCCATTTACATCAATTAATTCCTAAACTTTTTTAGGGTTTGAAGAGCCATCAACTTTTGCCTTAGAAGAATCAAATTAGACTGCCGAAAGCTAACCCTAATTAACCCAACTTTTTTTGTTGTAAATCTTTTCGATTCTCTCAACTAATTACACCTAATCTTTGAATCAGGATCGATTATGAAGATAAAGACTGAATCCATATCATGCTTGGTGATATGACCGAACCATTTTCAACAATACACAATGCATATATATGTATTTTCCATTTACTGTCACACTCTATTTGTCATAGGAGATTTTGTTAGATAACAACTAGGTTTAATTTGAGAGCTTTATCACATTCCAAATCTTTTCCAGTCCAACTTAATATTTGTTCTTTTTTAATTGAGAAAGAAAAAAAAAAAGACTAACATATTCATCTGTATACTAATTGTATAATTAAACATAAATTGCACCTACATATTACGTATCAACAAAATCAAAACGTTTTCATATACCAAACACATGTCATTTCATCGTAACCTAAATCATAAATGGGCTTAAGAGAAGTACATTCATGCTAAAAGAAATTATTTTCCTCTAGAATAGTTATATTTGATTTGGATGTTTCCAGAAAAATCTATAATGGATGATTTTTTTTGACTTTATATGAAGAAAATGGGTCCCACTACATTTTGGGTTAATTAATGTATTGGAAGTTCGGCCGCACACACTATAAGGTGTAGGGGTGGGTCGGTATGGTATATCGTACCACCAAAAATTTCATATCGATATCGTATCGAAAAATTTGATATTCTTAAATTCAATATTGTTATCGTACCAAAAAATTCGGTATATCAAATTTCGGTATCATAGGTAGTCATACCGTTTCATATTGATATACCGAAATTTTATGATATATCGAAAATACCGTCATACCGAAACGAAAATATATACCAAAAATACCATATACCGAAATGAAAATTACATACCGAAACTTTGGTATACCGAATGAAAAATATTATATTTATTAATTTATTAATATAAAATTAATCTATATTTTAATTTATTGTATTTTTTTTTGATATTTCGGTATATACCAAAATACCGAAAACTTTGGAAAATTATACCGATACCGTACCGAAAATTTCGGTATGCCGAAATTTTCAATATTTTCGGTATTTTTTCGGTACGATAACCTCGGTATTTCGATATTTCGATATTTTTCCCCACCCCTACTCAGGTGGTAAAGACCCATCCGAATTTAATTTTGGGTGCGCATTATTGGACCATGTATTTATTCTTTTTTTTTTTTGGGGTTAATGGTGCTAACAACACAATTAAAATTTAATTTCAATTGCAGTATGAATTATTTGATTGTAACTTCGAAATGCTTTATTTAACACCTTTTCTTTTGATCGGGAAAGAAGATTGGCAAAAACTTGCGTACCCCCGGTGCACTGTACCCCCAAAGGTATTATTAGTTTGGTATTAGTTATATACTCATGAGGTATTATTGGTGTATTCATAAGGTATTAGTGATATATCCTTGAATGTATTGGTGATATACTCATAAGGTATTAGTTGCATATTCATAAGGTATTACGTGTATAAATGAACATATGTTTTAGTGAATGTATTATTCAATGTATTATTTGTTACATGTTAAAGTATTAATCATATTACTTAAAGGTATTACAATAAATGTATGGGGGCCCGGTGCCCCGGGGTACGCAAGACCTACTCAAGAAGATTTATTACATTTGGGAATTTTTTTTTTTTTGGAAGGTAAAGGTGTATCCATTTCTTGAGTATAAGGGGTACTCAAATCCCAAAATGTACAAAGAGTTGCAACAACTTGTTAAAAAGATAATGATATGAAAATTAGAGTTTGATAGGGAGGCAATCTAACGGATATGATGACCAATCGTAAAAAGAGTAGCAAAACAAAGACGGATGGTGTGTTTTTATCCATTTCCATGAGCAATACTTGATACCCTCCACAACTTTCTTAGTTTCTACTTTAATGCCTTTGAAAATGACTTTGTTTCTTGTTTTCCACAGCCTCCAGATGGTACATTACCATACTAATCCCGCAATCTTCTTTCCCACCTTCCCTCTTCCATAGTTGGTAAAATCCAAAAAGTGATATTTCAAATCTACAGAGTCTATAAGATTGAAGTTTAGTCATCCACAAACTTGCGACCATACCAATAGAGCTTCCACACATAAAATGAGCAAGTGTGAGGTTGACTCCGGTTGAACTTGACATAGAGCACAACTACTATTTTCATCATCGAATATACAACCTCGTTTCGCCAAATTATCCTTGATCGGGATCACTATTGAAGTGATGACATCTTACTTGTATCCATATTTATATGACTTCACGTATTTCTTATATCTCAAATGTGAATTTCACTTGTATTTTGTATTTAATATATTTATATTTAATTTTTATATTATGTAAATATGTAATTAAGTTGAGGACATTTTAGACATTTCACTACCCAAATTGGGTAAAAAAGTTATTTCTTAAAAAAATGGGTAAAAAAGTTATTTATCCTATAGATTTGGATAGTTTGGAAATCCTCCCTTTTATTTATTAAGATCTTACTTTAAAATAAGTTGAAACGTTTTAGAAGCTGTAGAAAATCTCATGAAATGTAAGAGTTTATAATTTTTTTCTGGACACTCATGTTGCAAGTAGTTGTGTCAAGTCTTTCTTTCATGTTATAATTTTGTTTTTTAAGTTTCTCTCAACATTCATCACATAAATTATCTCTTATTTTTCAACGTAGCAAATTTGATTTCCTTCATTCTTTGTTAAAACCAATCTAAGTGAACCGAAATTTAAGTTAACCAAAACCCAACCTGAATTGTTTTATCTGAGTTTCAATTTTAACCCATATTTTCACTATCCACTTTTTTCGTTTAGTTTCATTCATATTGTATCCACGTCAAGATATGTTCCACGTGCTTCTCTATGTATGATTCAACCTAAGAATGGACATGTTTGAGAAATATTTTTAAAATGATATAAAATTGAATATAATTATTAATCGTTAGTATATATCATCACTTTAAAATTTTAGATTTTTTTTATTTAAAATTGTCTCTCTTAATCTTTTTACGAAAAGAAATCCAACCTTTCTTCTGAGTTGATTTCTCTAGTTAGAAGAAGAACATCAACAATTAAAAAGACGTGAATTGTTTTCTAACCTAATAATTATTTTAATTAGGTAGTAGTAGCACATATAATTAATTTTGGTAATGACCGACATAGTCAAAAATAGTTGAGTAACTTAATTATTAGTACCTTTAGGTCATTGACTAATTATAGTGGTGATGTCTGTTTCAGACATTAATACTAGCATTTTATATTTTATATATCTAAAAGTGTTATAGTGGATTATTTGTGCCAATCTTGGAAAAATTTGGTTTTGATTACGTAAATAAGTACACGACTTCAATTTAATCGAATTCTTGGAAGGTGCCTATAATCCACCATTCCAATAAGTGTTGGAGTTAAATTTTGTTTAATTCTTATAAAGTGTCGTTTAAACTTTTATAAGATTTTCTTCAAATTATCCCTATTAATATTCATTAATTTTAATACGATACATTTATGGATATAATTTGATTATCTTGTTAATATTGAATCATAAATTCCTGAATTAGTTAATTAAAATTATAATCTCACCCTCTATATATTGAAGTTTTATATAGTGTAGAATGGAGATTAACAGTACACATGAAAAGACATAGCACACATAATTATATCTTATTTAAAAAAAATCCAACAATTTTACTCAATAAGCATAGTAATATAGGAGGTTTCAATTTTTGTAATCAATAAATTGGATATTAATTGAAATGATATAGTTTGAGAAAATGAAATAAAATATTTCTAAGATAAAATTTATCTAAAATCTTTAAGATTGATTCATGATTCTACATCAATAATAAAATGATTCATAGAATATAATACAAGATTAGGTAAGACGAAAGTTTAATTTTTTTTCATACATATATAGAAAATTATAACAATTTTGCTATCATAGTATGACGCATGCAAATAATATTGCAAATATATATAGAGTAAATGTGTCAAAGTAGTCGAAAAAATATAAGTAAATAACTTTTTTAACATCCAAAATAAGTATGTGTATTTTTTTACCATAAAAGATAAAAAAGTGACATTTTCTACCAAATTTTGACTAGGTCATGCTACAATGATTGAGTAATGATATATGAAATTTAACAAATCATGTAATACACTTATTTAACAAATGATTTATTAAAATTTATATAAATTGATAAATTAAATTAAATTGACTTGTTTAATTAATGAACTGACTCGTTTAATTTTATTAGTTAGACTTAATTATATGAATTAGTACCTCGTTTAAGTTAGACTTAATTATTAAGGGTGTCTCGTTTAATTACATTTAGTGAAAATGAAAAGTGGCTCGTTTAATTAATTAAGTGGCTCGTATAATTGTCAATTGATAATTAACTAATGCAAATAAAAGTGGCTCGTTCAGTTGTCAAAACACAATTATACGATAAATTAATCACAATTAATTAATCATTCACAATTAATTAATTATTCATGATTATTCCTAATTATTCACTTAAATGAGCCATTCAATTTATTTTAATTAGTTAAACGATCCATTCAATTGAAATTCACTTTATTTACATTAAACGAGTCATTCCATTTATTTACTTAATTAGCTCGTTTAACTAATTAAATTGAAAAATAAAAGTAGTGTTCATCTAGCCACTCGATTTAAACACTAAATTAATTGAGAATGGATTGACTTAATTGAGAAAATGGAATTTAGTTGCTCGTTTAAGCACTAAATTAGTGGCTCGTTTAAACACTTAATTGCTCGTAAACACATTATATATTAACTTAATTAAGAAAATGGAATCATAAAATTAATTTAATTTTCCATAAGTGGCTCGTGGGATCATATAAATAATTTTTGTAGTGTTAATTAAATGAGCCACTATTACATTAATTTTCAGGGAATGGCTCGTTGAATCGTATAATTAATTTTAGGGGTGTTAATTGAACGAGCCGCTATTATACTTTAAACGACCCACTATTAATTTTGCACTACGAATTAAATGAGCCACTGCTTCAATTTAATTTTATGGAAAAATAATTAAAGATACTACTTAAATGAGCCACTGTATAATATAATTCAATTTAATTAAAGAAATTAAACATTCACTACTTGAACGAGCCACTATATAATATAATTCAGTTTAATTAAAGAAATTAAACGAGCCACCACTACCCATAAACGAGCCACTATATAATATAATTCAATTTAATTAAAGAATTTAAACATTCACAAGCCACCACTAGCCATAAACGAGCCACTATATAATATAATATATAATTCAATTTAACTAAAGAAATTAAACATTCACGAGCCACCACTAGCCGTAAACGAGCTACTATTTAATTAAACGAGACATTTGTTGAATCATATAAATAGATAGTGGCTATTAATTCACAAATTAAACGAGGCATTTGTTTAATTAAACGACGCATTCACGAATCATATTTAATTAAATTAGCCACCACTATTAATTAATGTAAACGAGGCACTATTAAACGAATTGCAATTGATAATTTAGGCACTATTAAATGAAAAGTGGCTCTATTATTAAACAAGCTGGAATTAAACGAGGCACTATTAAAATTTTACAAATGTGTGGGGTGGAAGTGTAATAAAATTTAATTGAGTGGGGTGAAAGTTAATAAAGAATAATTTGGTTGTTGGAATTTAATGTGTACAAATTCAATAACATTTAACTAATGTTCATATTTTAAATTAAACGAGTCAAATTTCTTTATCAAATATAATAAATTAAACGAGTGAACAAGTCACTTGTAATTAAATTTCATAGTCCAATTTGTAGAATTAAACGAACCACTTAATTAATTAAAAGAGCCACTTTTCATTTCAATATAAACGAGTCACTATTATTTTTCAATTTCAATAATTAAACGAGCAACTGCTTTGCATAATTAAGTCTAATTTTTAAATTTAAACAAGCAACTTAAAAAATTATACGAGACACTTTAATTTTCCAATTTCCCTAATTAAATGAGCCAATTATAATTAAATGATTACATCTAATTTATAGTGTTAAGTCTAATCAATTTAATTAATTAAACAAGCCACTAATATAGTGTTAAGTCTAATTTATGTAATTAAAAGGAGCAAGTTCATTAATTAATCAATACAATTTTAATTTTGAATTACAATAAAATTTAATATAAATCATTTGTTAAATTGTTAAATAAGCATACTAAACAAATTATTTGATTTTATATATCATCACTTAATCATTACTCAATCATTGTAGGAATATTTGGTCAAAATATAGTAGAAAATGTAATTTTTTTATATTTTGTAATAGAAAAGTACGTTTGTTAAATTGAATAGTAGAAAAATTAATTGCTTATACTATTTTGTGTAAGATGGGCTTGTCTATATATATCATCCTCAAAATGGTTAACCAGAGATGGATTAATTAAATATTCCCAAAAAATACCTTTTTAATTGAATCAAAAATAGTATTTACGAATAAGTCCCACTTCCATTTTTCATCTATATCTTATCAAAGCTTTCAATTAATACGAATAAAATAAATGCACATTTACATGTGGGCAAAACTTATATACCCCTGGGGTACATATGGACACAAATCTAGGTGTTATATATATGTTCTTCAGGTGTTATATATATACTATATAGGTGTTACATTTCTTGATGTTATACATATACTTTACAGGTATCATACGTATATAAGAGTATATATGTGATACCTGAAGGGTATACACATAATACCTATAAAGTTTATATGTGACATCATATAATAATTGATTTGGGGGCATGATGCCCTCGGGACACACAAGTGTCACTTTACATATGTGATTAGGACAAATATTTCCTAAAAAACGAGGGGAAAAAAAAGAAACAGGATAGTGAACAAATCATCAAGCAATAAATTAATTGCAGAAAAAACTTAAAATAATGCATATGTTGCATCAAATCACATGTCTGCTTTCTTAAATTCATAATTTTCTATTATTTGATTGATCATTCTATTTTAGTTTATATTTATTTTGATAAGTGCCAACTGATAATAATAAAAATATATATATATATATGTAATGGTAGTATAAATTAATTTATCATGAATCGAGGAAATTTGGATTAAACTTGAGAGCCTTAAAAGAAACAAGCATAAATATATGCGATAAATAACCTCCGTTAATTGATAAAAGACATTTTAATAAAGCTCATTGAAAATATACAAATATATATAGCATATATTGGATGGTTGATTAATCCTACAATACTTAATTTCTCGAAGCTAATATTCCATTTATTTCATAATAAATATCGAGGTTTTCTCATAGATTATGCAATATAAAAAATTGGATGAATATTTATACACCCTTAACCAATTTGCATCCATTTTATACCTTTACGCTTTTGTCCATAAAAAATATTACTTTGTCTACTTGCCATTTCGGTTTGTCTCAATCCAATTTGTCAGCCCATAAATGGTAAAGAAATTATAAAGCAAAAAGTATAAAAAACATTTTTTAATCAAAAAGTAAGCAAAAAATAAAAGTCAACTGCGTTTTCTTAAGCTCCGTGTCTGGTCAAAGTAGGCAACTTCGACCGGGACGGAGGGAGTAGTAATTTAGTATAACTTATAAATCTAAGGGTCTCCGATTAAATAGATCGGATTTTCTACATAATCAAATTTAGAGTAAGTCTCCTATAAATCAGGTGCATGGATCCATGCACTCGGGTTCGATCCAGGTCAAGGGACCCGCATCTCTCTCTTTTTATTTTTTATTTTTTTTCACGCATGGTTTTTTGAAATTTTGCACCTACCAATAGGTTATGTTAGACCTACTTTGACGTTATGTTAGACATACCTTTAAGCTATGCTAAACCTATCTTTCTGCCTAAATTTCATACCTTTTCTGTTATGCGCTTGGTTTTTGAATTTTGGCATCTACCACTACGTTATGTTAGAGCTACTTTTACGTTATGTTAAACCTACTTTTATGTTATGTTAAGCCTACCATTCTACCCAAATTTCATACTTTAAAATTTTTTTAAAAAAATCCCTAGGTTTGACACGTATATCATTATGTTGTATTAGACATACATTTATGTATAGTTAGATCTATTTTTGTGTTATGTTAGACCTACCTAGATCTACATTTATGTATAGTTAGACCTATCTTTCATGTGTTATGTTAGACCTACCTAAAGCGAATTTGGGTGAGCTTCAGCGCGAGTATCAGGAGCGTGGGGGTGCGTGAAACGCGCA